>CM014737.1:11218029-11235720 GCA_004329165.1 Spatholobus suberectus
AGTATTTTATTATATATATATATTTTTTTAAAAGAAAAAGACCGTGAAACGCAATTAGAATTTCAAAGTCTAGAAATTTGTTATTATTATTATCGTGTTCAAAATGTTCCTTACGTGATGTTCCAATCTCCTACAGTAGATAAAATTCCAATGCTTTTATAGATATATATATATAATATATAGATTCAAATGTACATATAGGAAATATTATATTCACCTACTTACGATTGTTTTAAAACTTGAATTTCAGGAGTTATATTTTATATTACTTAACATTTTAAAACATAATGTAAAATAGATGAAATATGTACCTACAAATTTATTCATTTTGTTGTATAAGTTACGGTACCTATATTATTATTATTATTATATTATATTATATTATATTATATTATGTGTGTAGTGGAACAAATTTAAACTTCCCATCCAGATATTAAAAGAATTGGCTGAGAGCTAACTAGGAGAAAATGGGTTCCAAAATTTGTTATTCCAAGTGATCTTAAAGCTTTAAATTGGTTTTTAAGAAAATAGCTAGCTTGCATAAAAATAGGCTCATTAATAGTTATTCATAATAGGATATTAAGTTATAATATGATGCCAAAAATAAGAATGAAGGTAACATAAAAATAAATGACAATAATCAAGATAACAATGAAATGAAACTTAAGTAAATAACAATAGAATAGCACTAACAATTTTAAGACAACAATAAGATAATGACAATAATTTAAATGGGCAAAATTTAAATGACAATAATAAAGCAAGAAATTAAAGGGCAAGAATTTAAATAGCAAGAATTAAACAATAAAGTAAATGACATAATGTAAATGGGCAAAAATATAAATAAAGCACAAAATAAAATAAATGGCAACATAATGGAAATAATAACAAGGCAAGAAATAAATGGACATTAAAGTAAATGACATAATAAAGCAATAATTTAAATGAACAAGAATATAAATGAACAAGATTAAAATGATTACAGTAGTAGTAGTAGGATTAATAGACTAATTGGGTTTAAGGGATAACCCACACACACACACACCCATTAAGAGACAAACTTAGAGGCTAAACCTCACTCCCCCTTACCTCTAAATAAGGTTTGTTGGTGGAAGAATAGAAGAGGAGAGGTGGCTTAGAGGTTTAGGATCCTAAAACTTGGTAGAAAGCTTTTAATGGTGGGAAAAAAAAATTCAAGAACTTGGAGAGGGATGAGCTGCACGCTCCAGCAGCTGGGAGGCAGCGAGAGAGCTCTGATTTCTGAAGTGAGGACTGTAAAAGTATAGTGGTTGATGGTTTATTTATAGGACAAAAAGTAGGTAGTTTAGATTTAATTTTTGAAAAAAACAATAGAATATCATTTTTATTTGTACTTTCCACATGTGGGCTGAGGGGAAACGTCCCAGACCATGCAAAGGTCTGAAAAAATTAAAAAAATATTTTATATAGTTATTAGATATTAAAAATAATTAAATATTAATTTAATGCAACAAAATTAGATAGAAGTTTGGGCAGGTTTTTGGAAAATATGGCCACACCAAGTTTCCAAGTATATTTTAGTGAGCCTTACAAATTGTTTTCAGATTTTCTCATGTATATATTATATAATAATTTTTTCACTAAAAAGACATTTATTAAGACAATAAATTCAACTTTTACCAAATAAATATATTTCTGAATTTTCACTATTTTCCCTTAAAATAATATTTGTATAATTAAAATATACTCAATATAATTTTTCAAAATTTTTTGAGGTTAAAAAGTCTTCTGCTGGCTTTCATAGTCGTCTAACGGGTATACCGTCATTTCAAAAAACTGTCTCAAAAAATTCCAATTTTTTATGAAATTATTATTAATTATCTTGAATTTAAATATGGTTTAAAAATAATTTTTAAACCTCTCTAGCTAATTTTTACTATTTTATTCTATTAAGCAAGTTTTTAGGGACAAATCAGTTGTTTTATCGCTTCCGGACCTTAACCCAATAAAATAGAAAAATCTAGACTAGATAGAAGTTGCTAATATGAATATAACAAGATAATCATACCCTTGAGATTCCCATTTGATTTTCACAATTAATATAGAATAAGTAGAAAAACAAACAAGCAGGTTAAAGTGAGGGTGTTACAAAGACCGTGACTTATTGTGGAGAAAAAATGCCAATGCTTAGGGTTAGCTAAGTCTTGTTCAGTTTTAAGAGTCTTTTGTTGTTCTAGGGTCCTTTGTTGGTGGGTAAAACTTCAAACTGTCTTAAGAAAGTGACTATCTTTTAGGTTCCCTTTGAAGGACTAATCAATGGTTCCAAGAATGGTCCATGGTTCCAAAGTCTCTCAATTTTCAACTTCTCATTTGTTAAGAAGAAAAGTTGCAAGCTTTTAACCTTAGTTTTGGACATTAGGGTTTGTGTTTGTAACGACCCGCTGTCGCTACATGTCATCGATTTAACAATCATTACGAAAAGATTCAATTTTAAAATTTTGAAATCTCTTATCAATTTATTTAATGAAAATTTATGTACATTTTTATGTGTTATTTTTTACTTCCAAAATGAAAACATCTAAAAGTTTCAACACATAAGCATATAATATACTGGATAATATGCACAATAACGGAAATACCATATGGTGCCTCATGGCACTACAATCTCATAAGTAGAAGATCCAAATATCTCAAATGAAGCATACATGGCCATCAAGTACAACTCAAAAGAGATAATACATCAAAAGGGAAGCGGCGAAGTCTACTATATGACATTACTCCCTAGTTGGCCACAACTACATCCTACTCCTATCAAGGACAGTGAGGAGAGGTGGAAGGAGCATCCTCATTAGTCTCTCTGGCCCTATCAGAACCCATCTGTGGGCGTTTCCCTCCACGAAACAAGCTCCTATACTCAGATGCACGTCCAACAGCCCTAGAAGGGCATGATGGGGTACGCCAATCCTTTCCAAGCAACTCACGAAAGTCCACCGTCACGGAAACAGAAATGGAAGAAACCATAACACTTATTGGAACATAACGGATAACCAGCACTCCACTAAAACGTGCCTCTTGGACCTCCCAGTCAATCACTCAACCACCACCTCGGCTTCTCACAATTGGCACGAGCTCGATGCTAAAAGGTCCCGTTCGGCATCGACTGACCATCTACTCTCATGAGCGAAATGCCATGATCATCGTAGTCAAACACAAACAAGTAAGGGTAAGCTTATAAACAAATAATTAACCATAACATACCACGATGTTTCATACATCTCTAAGAAGACAAACAACAAACAAATATACACAACAATTTACGTGAATACTATAGTAAAAGGAACATATAGTCCTAAGTCAATATGATATGGTTGTGCAATGCATGCAGACACGACTCCATGGAGATTTCCAACAACTTTGAGCGATCATCCAAACATATCCCTTAACGTGGTACATCAACAACACCACCCCGCAGGGCAAGAAGGCGGCACGTGCCTAAACCAACCGGGGGATTACTGGTACTGATCTTGGATCGACTGCGGCTTCGTCAGGATATGCATATGTGGGTAGTCGCTACCACAACTCGGGTTTGCAATGATCCCGATCACTTGTGGAATCGCACATCCGTATATCCTCAAGAATACTCTAGGTACCTCCATTAGCCATCCCAACACTTATCAAGTGTTCCTCAATGACTCATGCATGAATGCATGTTAACGAAACAATATTTAGTCCAAGTTAGGATCCAGCAACTGTTCCTGCTTAGATTCTCTTTTTTGTAGATTAGACATATCAACAATATGTCTGCCACCTTTATAGGTCAGGCCTTTCTACGAGATACTAAGCATGACCATCACCTTGTTCTCAAGGTCTTATATGACAAAATCCCTTAGGAATTTCCAACAATTATTTTTCTTAGTATTTTCGACGTTCACCATATGTGTTGAATAATTTATGTCATTATCGTTTTATGACAATTATTAAATATTATCTTAATCATCAAAGGTATTAAATATTAAATTTATTTTAATTGCTTACACCACTAAGGATTTAAAATTTTATAATACCTCTTTATCCCATTCTATTGGTCTTGGTATTTTTCTCTTTTAATTAGTTAATAAATTATTATTATTATTAAACTAACGCTATATGTTTACGTTTTCTTAACAAAATATATAAAACTATAAACAAAAGCTTAACGTGTATATATATATATATTCCAAGACCTTCACGTTCCTTTTTATTATTATTATTATTATTATAACTATTTACTCTTATAGTAACGTTAATTAATGATTCCAGGTACTTTACAAGAGTTTTAATAATATAGAATATTTATTAGTAGTTCTAGTACCCACCATGCACCCGTTCACGTAACGTCCTAAATTAACGTCTCTTCCTCTTTCTTTCTTTTTTCTAAGTAACTAAAATTTCAGTTTGTAGTGCCTAAACCAGTGGCTATGTGCCAGGGTCCTGTGTTCATCCCACGAGATTTTTCTCAAAGAGAATTTACATTCAAAGTTTTAAGGCTTAAAACATAGGTATCATAAGTATTATGTTTCTCCTAAAACCAAATACTGTATTCATTTCTGAGTGTATATTTTTTTTCTTAGTGCAGTAATTAACACACCTAAGAACCTGTAGCAGCAGATTTGTGTACGTGTACATGCAGTTCAAAACATTCATGTAGTGTAGGGATCCAATCATGACCAACAAAGTTTTCTATAAACACCAAATCACCCCATCAACTCAAATAGTCATATAACATAATAAAATTACAAGAAACCATATTTCTTTCACACCATACAGCAGCTACTCCATTTGATTTTATCTTTTTTTTTTTCAGACAAGAAGGTAAACTAAGATAACAAGAATTTAGAGGAAGTAAATAACTTCCTAACAACATTTTAGCCTTAGCAAGCAGTTTAAAATCTACTAACAGCAGACATATATACATAAATAATCACTTAGTTCATCGCTGTTATGCATGCTAGTAGTATATTAGAATTAGAAGAAAAAGAGTAGAGATATAAACTTCCTTACAACTTAAAACAAGAGGTGAAGCTTCAAAGAGAAAGAACTCAGGAAAAATTCAAGAAGTGAAGTTGCTCAAAGGCTCCACGATTTCCAGCTACTGCCACAATGCAAAATCTGATTTCTTTTCTCTTACTTTGGCATTTAAAGGCAAGCTTGGGTGAGGCCTCAATCTAGTGGTTAATAAGGGTTGTAATGCTTAATGGTTTAAAGAGTATAATTTCAAAAATTCAACGGGTAATAAAGGGTATGAATCAGCTGTGGAAGCAATGTCAAACTTGGAAATGTTGACATTTCCCCCTTTTTTTCTGCACTCACGGTTTTCCAGCTGTTGCATGATAAGGGGGTTTCACTTTGATTTATTTATTTTTTGTTACCTTTTTCATAGCATGTCAAGCACGTTTCAGGAGGCTTTTTTTGTTTCATAGGTGATTGTAGTGCTATCATCTAGTGTATTAATGGATAGGAATTGAATTAGACATTGGGTAAAGGTGGGTCTATGGGTTATGGACAGTGAAACAAATTTGGCTCATGTGGTTTACTTAAAAATGGAAGATAAGGTTTAACTAAAATTGGTAAATTAAAAATTAATTTACCTTGAAATTAGGTGCTAATTAATTATCTTGGAAAAATGTGTTAATGATACATTAAGGTTCATGATAAATCTTTGGTTACTTGTTCATTTACACAGTATAATTTTACATTGACAGTATATAATTAAACTCTAGTTAAATTAGAACTTCATCGAAAATTATTACATAAACTCATACAAAGTGTTTTAATTAAATTTTCTCAATAAAACTAAATTTAAATTTTCTCTTGTAATTAATTTCATTCACTTTTTAAATCATAGGCTAAAAAAAATTGCAGTGTTACAGTGTTTAAGCCCTTACCATTTTATGTTGAGTTACCCATACAAACCAACATTTTAAAGTTAATAACAATACCTAAACAAGTATTCAAGACAACCATATTAGAGCAGTAAGAAAATGAATGGAAACAACATTAAAAAAGGTAACAATAATAACAAGAAGGAAAAATAGAGATAGGAGTATTAGGAAAGCAAGAAGCCAAAGGTTTTGGGGGCAAAACCCGCCCAAATCATCTTCATGAAAGCATTTAAACCAAGAACAACCCCACTCCCCCCTATACCTTCACGTGAACTTTGGAGAAGAGGAGGAAGATGAGTGCTTAACAAGGTGGTGGATGGTGGTTTTCAAAGGGGGTGGAAGGAGGAGAGGAATGGAGGGTCTAAGTATTTAAAAAAAATTGAAAGAGAGCTTAGGGTTGGGGAGGAAGAGTTCGGCCAGATTGGAGGAAGGAGAAGAGCGAAAAATCTGTCCAAAGTAGTCCTTATATAGAGGAGGAGGTAGGTTAGCTAGAAGGGAGATACAAAAGTAAGTTCACTTTTCTTTTTGGATTTCCTTTTTATGACATGTGAGAAATTATAGAGAGGGCGTCTGCAAAGTGGTGTTGGACTTGCCCCAGGTCTTTGCTCTTCCAAGTCTCTGTGTTTCGTTATCTCTACAGACGAATCGACTAGCTTCAATAAAAAAGTTTTAAATTTTGGTAATTTGATTTTTATAGCATTTGAATGAATTTTTATTTGAAACTTTGTGAGAACCTTGATTATGGGTTAAAAATAATTTCCAAAATTAAAAATCAATTTTTATGATTAATTCAAATTTTTAGATATTTATTTGGTATTTTTGAGTTAAAACATAGAAATTTCATTTTAACTCAGAAAATTCCAAAATTTTTATGGTAATTATAAAATTAAATATCTAACTCAAAAATGAACCGAGAATGTTCATTTTGTCTCGTTCATATATTACACCTATACCGACTATAGTTTTAGTAGACAATGGAGGGTAGTTTGGTCATTTTTCATAAGAATATCAGAAAATTCCTTTAAAATTTTCAAAATTATATTTAATATATATTATATGACATTATCAGAGACATTTTCATAGATGTTAAGAAATTAAATATGGTACTAAAATGTGGCTATTACATGTAATTTAGTTAAGTAATGTATTTAATATTTATAATAAGATAATTATATATAATTTATTTTAAATATTTAATATATTATGAAAAAATGATTTTTATTGCTTTTAATATTGTTCTTACTTTTCAATTCGCTAATTTATTTTTAACATTATATTATTTTTAAAAAAATTATAATTTAGTTAGACACTTATAATTTTACTTTTAATATATTGCTTTTCATGTTATTTTGACATTTCAATTTATTAATTTTGACTGACTAGAATATAATTTATTTTTCAATATATCACAAGCAGTGTTTTAAGGACCAAGGACAAAATTAATATATCCTTTATATATATAAATTAGACTAACTATCTTGAATGAGAGTGTTTTTATGGACCATTTTTTAATGAGAGTGTTTTTAGCTATTTTTCTTTAACAAGAGGTTTTTTAGGGATTGTTCTTAACCTCATATAATTAAAATAATAACCTTGTATCAAAATTATCTAAATTTAAAATATAATTTATATGATCAAACATATTTATTTATTACAAATTTTAATTATAATATAATTTACATATTTACTAGTATTTATTTATTATAAATTTTAATTGTATAAAATAAAAATTTATCCTGCGCATTACACAGGCAAAAATACTAGTTAAAAATAAATTATAAGTGTTTAAGTAAATTACATTTTTTTTTTACAAGAATACAATGTTAAATGTAAATAATGAATTGAAAAGTACGAACAATATTAAAAGTAAGAAAAATAAATGTTCATAATATATTAAAAATAAAATAAAAATTATAAAAGTAAATTATACGTAATTACCATATTTATGTAAAATAATAAATGCATTACTTAATTGAATTACACACCTAAAAATAATCTAATTATCTTAATTCAAAATATTATTCATTACCTTAAATATCATAATTAATAGTCTTTATTTTGTTAGGTATGTCAGCACTAATTTAACTAGAGTTAATGGTAAGAACTAAAATAAAATACTAAGAAAATGTCAGGGATCTAAAAATAAAAAAATATTTTACAAAGAGTAAAACTAGACAAAACAATATTTGCATGGGTTTAAAACATATTTAAGCCTTATTATTATTATTATTATTATTATTATTATTATCATCATTATCATCATCATTATCATCATCATCATGGGTCGCGCCAGGACAAGAGTTTCATTATGTTTCATGACTTGCATGTTGGGATATGAGCAAGGAAGCCTGATTATTACTAAAATTATGGGGACTAAAATCGCAAAATGAAAAATGAAGAGACCAAAATTACAAATTGACTATATTAGGAGAACTAAAAGTGTGATTAAACTTGATTACAAATATAAATTGAATATATACAAAGATATTCTATCCTAAATTAGTGCTTATTTACAACAGTTAATTATAAAAGGTTTAATTAGCATTAATTTTTACTTTTAATTAATTATTTATTTTTATATATTTAAATTGTTTTTGAACTTTAGGGATAAGGCCACATTTTTTACATTAAGATTAACGTTATGTTTGACAAAGTAGTTTAAAGGCTAGTTGAAAGCTGAAAAAGTAGTTGAAAGCTATAAAACTAGTTAGTAGATGAAAGTTATAACCAGAAGTTGTTAAACTAGCTCGGTTTAATTATAAGTGTTTAGTAAAATTAGTCGTTGAAGATGTAAAATTACAAAAATGGATATGCTTATATGATATTTTTATATAAATTTTAATTTTGTTATTGATAAAAATATATTTTGGGGTATTTATAATTTTAATTTTTAAATTAATTTTAAGCTCTTGCAACTTTTTCATTTATAGATCAATTATTTTAATTACATTTTTTAGTTTCAATTATTATATTTTTTAATATTGTGTATTCTACTATTAATCTTATACTACGTCTTAAAATATTTACAATCAAGTTCAAAACAAGAGAAAATAACATACACTTAAGCATATATACATCATACTTTCACAATGTTAATTAGTGTAATAGTTAAAATACCTTAAAATATAATGTTAAAAATAATAGAATAAATAATGTAAACAGTATAATGGTTAAACTAAGTAGAATAATTAAAAAAATAAAAGAAAAAATGAAATAAAATAAACCTATCATCTATCATTATCAATATCTTGAAGTAATACTGAAATAATAAAATAAATATTGTAAATAATATCATGGTTAAAACAATGTAATATAAAAAATATCCAAAAAATAAAATAAACATCGTTAGTATCTTGGGTAATAAAAATGGTAAAAATAATAAAATCCTACTTTATGAGTGGAAAAAGAGAAAAATAAAATAAAATCCTACCTTATATAGAAAAGGATAGAGAGGAAATTTAATAAATATTCTAAGGACAAAAAGGAATAAGATAGAAAAAGATGGAAGGTAGAAGCTAATGTTTTGAAAAATGCTATTTGAAGTAGTGTCTTAAAAAAAAAAAAATACTAAAAGCTATTAAAAACAAACTTGTGTTATCAAACACTACTAATAAGGTCAAACATAAAATGAATTTACAAGTTTTGTCCACTGTCACATGAAAGCATAATTTTTTTGAACGAAGTTTTCATTAAAACAATCATTTATTACAATTTATTTGTTGGTGTACAATGATGACAATTAAGTTAAAACCTAAAACCTTGTGCATGTTAGACCCTAGTGGGTTACAATCATTTATTGTAACAGAAAGTACTAAAGCAATCTTTAATATTAAGTACATTTATTTATCCTCCATCATTTTATTGATAATTGGAGTTCTAAGATACCATATTTTTATCATTTATTCTTTACTAAAATAACCTATGCTCTTGCTTCTGATCCTTTAATGTTGTCATAAATGCTCTTAACAAGGGAAAGCAAGAATCCATCTGCCCCATGTTTAGCTACAAAAGAAATTGATATGGGGAGGTTATCATACATCCCTAGTGGCATGCTTACCTGTAGAGTGTCAAGAGAGCACATTATTATAACACTATAAAGTTTAATTGGTTAAGAAAAATATAAAAGTCAATATGTTTCAAAACCCCACATAACATGCAAATATACAAATAGACAACCTGGCAACATCCAGATACTCCAGCAATAGACATTAGGCTAAAAGTCTTTGCAGAAAAATCTTTTAATCTAGATAATTCTGTTTGTAGTTTTGGTGGAGGTCCTGCAACTGTAGGAATCATGATAGCACCAAAATCCTGAAAGTTTCACCAACTAAACTATCATATAGGCTAAAAGAAAAGGCTTATGAAAAATTTAGTTTCTTTAAATTTGTCCATCGAAAGGAGATGATCATCAAAATGTTTCAAATTTAGATTAAGTAATGATTTGGTAACACATTTACCAAAAAAAAAAATATTGTAAAAAGAAACACTCACCAATTTGGTATCTTTATATGATAAAAAAAAAAGTTGCAATAGTTAGTATAAATGTCATTTGGAGCTATAGAACGTAATTGAAAGTAGGCTTAATACAAAAATTAACCACAATGGGTTCGGATTTTACCCATCAAAATAGGTTTTGATAATTAATAACGTACAAAGTTGGTAAATTTAAGTGTTATAATAATAACTTGTCCCATACCTACACCTATATATAGATAACAAATATAATTAAACAATTATATGTTTATTTTTTTTATAACCAGGATTAGAAAATCATTGGATATTTTTTAGTTAAATTAGATATTATAGTTTAATTAATATTTTCCTATTTTACTAATTTGTTAAAGAATAGACACAATTAAAAATTTAATTTAACTAAAATGCAGGTAATGGGTTTAGATATGATATATATAAGTTCCCTTTGACATGGCACGGGTAATGAAGTTGTTGCCACTGAGAATATAAGTTTAGGTATTATTTGTGTGAATAATTTTGTATCCTACTTGAATTCCGCTTTTTGTCATCTTTATTTGCAACTTAAGTAAGAATGCAGAAGAAAAAATTAACATCTAAAAAAGATAAAAGAAAGAAGTGGAATATTATCATTTAGGCATTAACCTAAAAGAATGATTTTTTTAAAAAAATCTAAATTAAAGGATAATTTCTTTGTGAAATATTGAGAAAATAGTATAGAAAGAATCATTTTGAAAATGTATAATAATATTATAATAGTATAGATATAATTTCTTTATGAAAATTGTGGAGAGAATTAGTATTAAGAGAAATTCTTTATGCTAATAAGTGTGCATACGATCACAGACATGGTCTCGTGAACATATAACTATAATATATTATCAATAGATGAAGTAGATTTCAAACATCTTATTATGACATGTATGCAATGCCTTTATGCATGTGTGAGAGAGAAATATACCTTAAGAAGGTCAGTAAGAGCATCACGCATTTTCTTATTTATAGAATGACAGATGTCAACTTTCTCGTCAGTTGTGTTTAAGGCTTTTTCTACACTTTCTTTAATTCCAGGACCTAAATTAGGTTTGACTTCACGAACCCAATTACCATGATTATTCTTGAATTCACACCTACATTTTAAATAGTAAATAAAGAGATATTCCAATTAGTGGTAGCCACATCCCACCTTAAAATTAAAACAATCTTTGTTGAAAGTTAGGAATTGATAGGTATGCTACACCTCTCAAGATATTGCATGGCATTTGAAAGTGCACCAAGTGGAGATATACTATCTTCATCGTCCATAAAATGTATTAATTCTGGAACTTTAGGCCATCACATAGCTCCCAATGATTTCATGCTTTAATACCTTACCTACAATGATGGATACAACAAAAATATTTTTCAGCTAATAAAACCAAAGCATTAAGAAAAAAGCATATTAAATATTATTATTGAGATGAATCCACATATAGATTTATGGCTATATCAAGGAGAAAAGCATCTCGTAAGTTAGAATTTAAAAAATGAAAACTTTTCTTTATATGAAAACAAATAACTACATTAAATTGATAGCAACAAATTTATCTAATCAATTGTTCACCTCCATATAACTTCTTATTGCTTTGATGACCTTTTTTGTAAGTACATCATACGGAATGCTTGAAAGTAAGAAACAATCAACTGCAATGATAATTTTAGTAGGTCTAACTGGTGTGGCCTCTGGCAACTGTAAAAGAACACGTCCAACTTTGTTCAAAATGGTTGGATCCCTAGCAAACCATCCTAAATGTTAAGATGAAAACAAGAAAATGAGTTTCTAAAAGAAGTTCTAGACATAAAAAGTTGTAATTTCAAGACCACTAGATGTACATCATGTTATTAGGAAATGACATTTTTAAGTGAAAATTTTAGATTAAAATTTAAGGAGACGTGAAGGAAGTTTAATTAGAGAAATTTGCACTTTATTGAAAATTATAAATACGTTTTTAACCAAATAAAGACAACAAATATTATTAATACATAAAATGTGTCACTAAGATGTATATATGGTTGAAAATAAGAGGATGTAATGCAAGAATATTAGAACCATGAAAGAAAATGTGTACATTTTATATATAAGTTTTAATGTTTTGGATTAAAGAAAAATTATTTAACATTAATGTCATTATGACTTTGTGTTTTAAAATAAAATTTATGAAAAAGAGCTATTATCACAGCCTTCAATGTTATATATTTATATCTATGTTATTCTCTATTACCATCTACAATGATGCGATCACCCAAACAAAGAGATTTTATAAAGCTGTCAAGTTATTAGATTATTACCCACAGTATCAAAGCTTTGTGCCATAGGAATAACCCTGACTTTGAGATAATACCATGAGAAGGACGAACACCAAAAATACCACAGTATGATGTAGGGATTCTTGTACTTCCTAGGCAGTCAGTTCCTATTAAATAAAAAAAGAACACTTAAGATTAATAATATAATGAAGTGCAAGATACCTCGTGAAACAAAAGAATAACTTACCTATTGAGAAATCCACAAGCTTCGCACCAACTACAACTGCAGAGCCACTAGAAGATCCTCCAGGAACTCGATCAGCTGCACAAGGATTTCTAGGTGTGCCATAATGTATGTTCTCTCCCCTTATACTACCAAAGTACAATACTTATTTATATGATTAATAGAATAAGGTGTTCAAAATAAACATATACTTGACAACTATTGAAAATTAATGAATAAATTTAGTGACAAAAAATTAGTTTTCTCTCACTAATTTTGGAGACCCTATATTTTAGCGATGAATTTTTAATTATATTTCGTCATTAATTCTAATTTTCCATCTTATTTTCCATATAATATGCTAATTCATTAAAAGTTAAGAAAGTTATATAGAATGACAATGATCATAGATTATCATTCAATTCACATAAGATTTTAGTAAAAAATAGTGGTCACTGTGCTAAAAATAATGCTCAAGGACTGTAAACTCACTAGTTTTTGTTGAGTAGGTGCAAAAAAAATTACCTCCCTCCTTGAAAAAAAAGAAGAAGAACAAACCTGTATGCTAATTCGTCCATGATGGTTGTACCAACACAAGTTGCACCAGCTTCTAGAAGAGCCAAAACTATTGGAGCAATAGATGTAGCCATTGGATGTGTTCTTTCCCAATCAGGATTACCAAAACTAGCGACATACCCCTTCACATCAAACCTATATGATACAAGCACACAAACATTTTTTTCAATTTCAAGATGCATTGATTCAAACCCATACTTTAATCATATATGAGTTCACTTCAAGTTTAAAGAAAGAGAATTTGATACTGATGATCTAATTTTATTGAAAAGAAAATAACACAACTTACATGTCTTTCACTGCAAATCTAAGGGAATTCAAAGGAACATTAGGTGAATGATTGAGTTGTAAAATGAATCTCTTCTTAAATGCTCCATAGTCTGAGGATGTTTCCATCCTTGTTGCAACTTTGCAAAGTTCCTAATATGACATAATCTCATCAAATAAAAGTTATGCTTACACACAAAGAATGACCAAGAGACAAAGGAAATAAAATTTTCACTTACACACGCAGAGAATGAAGGGACAAAGGAAGTGATGAATATCTATTTCACTTAAATTTCTTAGATACAAATCATGTACAAAGCTAAGCATTTTATAGGCTAAAGATATACGTTAAAATATAGAAAAACCAATGAATGAAGTAAAGCATTGAATACATGAGAATATGTGAATTATAGGCTAACCCAAAGGATGAAGAAAAGCATTAAATGTAATAGAATACTTAAATTGTAAGCAAAGGTTTAAAAGTTAAAATGTTTTCATCCTAAGGCTTTGTAAAATGTGTAATTGAAAATTTTCATCAATAACTTTATTCTCCTTACTTTTCTACAACATAATGTATGATTTGATATTTTCAAGTTTAATACTTGCAAGACAAATAAACATAAATAATGATAATAATAATAATGATAATAATAATAATAATAATAATACCAAACAAATTATAAATTTAGATAATCTTGAACTCTTATTACTCCAATTAGATCATTTATCTTATTTTTAAATCATTCAAATAATAGTACAACTACTTTACTAATGCTTATGTGCACTAGTTTAACACAGTTAAAATAATTATTTAAGAGGATTAATTAATTATATATTCTAATAAAATAACATTAAAATTATAGACAGTGCATGGAATTAATTAATTGTTATTAATAACTCTTTTTTTTTTATAAAAAAAATACAAAGATCTTGTAAAGCATCTTTGCATTCTTTTAGTGCAAGACTAATTCTTGTATGGAATGTTGAGAATGTGCCTTCCTACAAAACATACATCTCCAAAAAAAGTAATAGAAACAAATCTTTAAAATTTTGCTCAATGAAATATGAAGAAGATTAATGTAAAAAGTACTTTACTAAAATGTATCATTTTTTATACTACCTAGTGTTATAAAATACATCACGAAATATATGATAGTACTATCTCACATTCAAGCATAATTTAGTATCTTATACAATGTCTCACAAAACATTGAATAGTATAAAAATTTTATGGTTTAAATAACATTTTAGTGCCTACAATATATGCTTATTTTTGTTTTGGTTGTCTTAATCTTTTTTTGTTTGTTTTGATCTTTATTATTTTTGTCATTTTAATCACTGATATTTGGATTTCTATTAAGTAATAACGTGACTAACATAGATTAAAAAGTAGGTCCAGATTATCTAATGTTATAAAATGCATCACTAAATATGGGACAATACTATACATAATTTAGTATATTATACAATGTCATACTAAACATTAAATAGTGTTAAATTTTAAGGCTAAAATAATTTTTAGTCCTTATAACATATGGTTATTTTTGCTTAGGTCATCTTGAAATTTTATATTCTATTATTTTTTTTAATCCCTGATGTGAGAATTCTTATTAAGTACGTCATGACTATAGAGATTAAAAATAGGTCTAATGTTTCCTAAATAACAAAGACTGAAGTGAAAATCTTTTAATATGAGAGACAAAAATGAAAATCTTTCAATATAAGAGTGATTTATATAAAAAATTATAATTTTATAAAAAATGAAATACTAATGTTGGAGACTAAAATGAAATAAAGAATTTATAAATGTGTTCTTACAAAAGTCTATTACTATTATTACTATTGCTATTACTGTTCCTACTGGTATTGCTACTACTACTATTACTATATAGTAATGTTTTTTTTTTTTCTATGAATTTAAAAAACCTCCAAGAAATTCTTACATTTTTTGAATTTTCTTGCATATTTAAATCTTAAGGAAAATCTTTAATATTTATTTAAAATTCCATCGAAATTTCTATTAGTAATTTTGCTCAACAATGTTGAATGTTCTATAAAAATAAAAGGTTTAATTATACTTTTTACCCCCAAGGCTTCACAGTCTTGCAAATTTTGTCCCCAAATTTACAAAATATTACGAATTTTGCCCCTCACGTAGAAAAATTGCTAAACTTAAGACAATTTTGTTAGTGATTTTTTTTCTTTAAATCGCTACAATTAAGACAATTTTGTAGTGATTTTTTTTTAAATAGTGACAATTTTCTATATGGGGGCAAAATTCACAAAAAAAATTATTTGGGGGAAAAATATGCGAGGTTATGAAACTTTGGGGCAAAAAGTAAATTTAAGGCAAAATAAAAATAAAAAGACAAGGTGGTACTATTTTCTCTTTATTTGTTTGGTTGTGGGATAAGTTTTTTTTTTTAATAATTGTACACTTTGCAAGTTTGTTGAATATTCTTCATACATTCAAGCTTTGTTTCTGTTTTATTTATTTCATTTCAATTATAATTTTTTTGTTTGAACATTCTTTTTTTTTTACTTGCTATTTTACTAGTTACTAGGAGTGGAAATAGGTTAGGCTTTGTTAAGCCTGAGCCTAACCTTGGTTAAAACTATATGGCTTGAACCTAATCTATTTACTTGTCATAAGCATTTTTAAAGGTCTAGCCTGACTTACATAAAAGCCAGACTTGACCTACAAGCCTATTTAAGGGCTTATTTTTGTGATAATTTAACACCAAGATAGAGATAAAAATAAGTATACTAGGCTCTAAAAGAATCGAGTCTAATATGTTTATATGATATAACCATATTTTTAAGGTTTAATTTGACATTAATGATAATTTATTTAAAAATATATTTTATAATAAGACCTCTAAATAGGACATAAATTTGTCTTTCAATACACTTATAAGCTTCATTCTTTGTGTAGGTCAACATGCTTAACATTTAAAAAAATAAACAAATGTAAGATTTTAATACATTATAATAAATTTAATATAATAATAATACTAACAACAAATATTTATTTATGTTTATTTAAATAGGTTGGCCTGTTAGGCCTAAAAATCTTTTTGAATGACCTTGAGCATAACCTTTTTAACTAAATAGACTTTAATAAAAGTCTTGGCTTGGTTTATTTTCTAAAAATGTCTAGCTTGACCCTGACCCGATGTAAACTAGGCCATAGGCCCCTGTCAAACGACTGACCTATTTCCACCCACTAATTACTTACATTAGAGTACCTTTTGTGAAATAGGAAGCCCAACAACGTAAAATTTTATAGGCCCATTCTATTTGCACCCATTTTTTCTCTTCATACCCCCTTTGTTTTTTTTTTGTTGCCAAAAATACCTTTTCTAGAAACTAATTTTTGAAACATATTTTTTCTAATAGAAAAATGTTTTAAAAAGTTATATATGTTTCAAAAATTAGTTTCTAGAATGTATTTAAATATTTTAGCACCTTTCTAGAAACTAAATTCTAAAAGTGTGTTAAAATTTTAACACTTTTTTTTAACACTTTTTGAAACTTATTTTTGAAAAATAATAATTAAAAAGGCCATTCATATGAAGCTCCAAAAAACCTAGGTCCACAAGAAAGTAAGAAGCTCGTATGGCCATAAAGATCCCTAAAGAAGCATTGCACTTTCCCCCAAAGATCCCCCATCCTCGTCCACAAGAAGCTTCAAAAGCTCACGTGCAACGTACGCCATGGATGCAACATTGTTGTGTGCTTTATGTACCATTCATGTGAGGAATTAACAATGATCCACCATTGTTTATGAAATTGGGCCGCCTTTGGTTTGTGTTATTTATTGTCAATAACACTTCTAGAAACAAAATTTTGAAAGTGTTAATTTTATCACATTTGAAATTTAATTTCTAGAATTATTAAAATTTTTACACTTCTGAAAATAAATTTCCAGAATGTATTAAACACATTTAGAAACTAAAATTTAACGTG
>CM014737.1:11235820-11632463 GCA_004329165.1 Spatholobus suberectus
ATAATAATAATATTAATAATTAATAATACCAAACAAATTATCAATTTAGATAATCTTGTGCTCTTAATCTTATGTGCACTAGTTTAACATAGTTAAAATAATTATTTAAGAGTATTAATTAATTAATTATTATATCTAATAATAATACATTAAAATTACGAACAATGCATGGAATCAATTAATTGTTATTAATAACCCTTTTTTTTTAAAAAAAAAAATCTTGTGTAGCATCTTTGTATTCTTGTAGTGTAAAACTAATTCTTGTATGGAATGTTGAGAATGTACCTTCCTACAAAACATGCATCTCCAGAAAAGTAATAGAAACAAATCTTTAAAATTTTGCTCAATGAAATAAAAATAAAGATTAATGTAAAAATTTCTTTACTAAAATGTATCAATTTTTATATTACCTAGTGTTATAAAATACATCATTAAATATATGATAGTACTATCTCACATTCAAGCACAATTTAGTATCTTATACAAATGTCTCATAAAACATTAAATACTATAAAAATTTCAAGGTTTAAATAACATTTTAGTGCCTGTAATATATGCTTATTTTTGTTTAGGTTCTCTTAATCTTTTTGGTTTGTTTTTATCTTTATTATTTTTGTCATTTTAATAACTGAAATTTGGATTTTTGTTAAGTGATAATGTGACTAATAGAGATTAAAAAATAGGTCCAAATTATCCAATGTTATAAAATGCATCACTAAATATAGGGCAATACTATACATAATTTAGTATATTATACAATGTCATCCTAAACATTGAATACTATTAAAATCTTAAGGCTAAAATAATTTTTAGTCCTTATAATATATGGTTATTTTTGTTTAGATCCTCTTAAAATTTTTTGTCTATTTGGGTCTCTATTATTTTTTTATTTTAATCCGCAATGTAAGAATACCTATTAAGTAATGTCATGACTAAGAGTGATTGAAAATGGGTCTAGTGTTTCCTAAATAACAAGGACTAAAATGAAAATCTTTTAATATGAGAGACTAAAATGAGAATCTTTCAATATAAGAGTGATTTATATAAAAAATTATAATTTTATAGGAAATGAAATACTAATGCTAGAGACTAAAATGAAATAAAGAAATTATAAAGGTATTCTTACAAAAGTCTACTACTATTATTATTAATGTTATTACTGTTCCTGTTACTATTGCTACTACTATTACTATATAGTAATGTTTTGTTTTCTTTTCTATGGATTTAAAAAACCTCCAAGAAATTTTTACATTTTTTTTGAATTTTCTTGCATATCTAAATCTGAAGGAAAATTTTGGATATTTATTTAAATTTCCATCAAAATTCCTATTAGTAATTTTGCTCAACAATGTTCAATGTTCTTTAAAAACAAAAGGTTTAGTTATACTTTTTGCCCCCAAGGTTTCACAGTCTTGCAACTTTTGTCCCCAAATAAATTTTTTCGTAAATTTTGTCCCTAAATTTACAAAATATTGCAAATTTTGCCTTCACGTAGAAAAATTGCTACAAATAAGACAATTTGTAGTGATTTTTCCTTTCAATCGTCACAATTAAGACAATTTTGTGGTGAATTTTTCTTTAAATAGTCATTATTTTCTATATGTGGATAAAATTTACGAACAAAAAAATTAGTTGGGAGTAAAATTTGCAAGATTATGAAACTTTGGAGCAAAAAGTAAAATTAAGGTAAAATAAAAATAAAAAGACAAGGCGGTATTGTTTTCTCTTTATTTGTTTGATTGTGGGATAATTATTTTTTTAATAATTATACACTTTGCTAGTTTGTTGAATATTCTTTATACATTCAAGCTTTGTTTTTGTTTTATTTATTTCATTTAAACCATAACTTATTTTGTTTGAACATTCTTTTTTTTTTCTAACTTGCTATTTTACTAGTTACTAGGAGTGAAAATAGGTTAGGCTAGGTTAGGCTTTGTTAAGCCTGAGCCTAACCTTAGTTAAAATATATGGCCTAAACCTAATCTATTTACTTGTCATAGGCATTTTTTAAAGGTATGGTTTGACCTATATAAAAATCTGACCTAACCTACAAGCCTATTTAAGGGCTTATTTTGTGATAATTCAACACCAAGATAGAGGTAAAAATAAGTATAGGGCTTTAAAAGAATCGAGTCTAATATGTTTATGTGATATAAACATATTTTTAAGGTCTAATTTGACATTAATGATAATTTATTTAAAAACATATTTTTATAATAGGACATAAATTGTCTTTCAATACACTTATAAGCTTCACTCTTTGTGTAGGTTTACATGCTTAACATTATAAAAAATGTATGATTTTAATACATTATAACAAACTTAATATAATAATAATACTAACAAAAATATTTATTTATGTTTATTTAAATAGGTCACCCTGTTAGGTCTAAAAATCTTTTTAAATGACCTTGGGCATGACCTTTTTAACTAAATAGATTTTAATAAAAGCCTTGACATGGTTTATTTTCTAAAAATGTCTAGCTTGACCTTGACTTGATGTAAGCTAGGCCATAGGCCCATGTCAAGCGATTGACCTATTTCCACCCACTAATTACTTACATTAGAGTACCTTTTGTGAAATAGGAAGCCCAACAACGTAAAATTTTATAGGTCCATTCTATTTGTACCCATTTTTTCTCTTTGCACCCCTTCATTTTTTGTATTTTTTTTTTTTGCCAAAAACACCTTTTTGGGAGACTAGTTTTTGAAACATATTTTTTCTAATAGAAAAATGTTTTAAAAACTTATTATGTTTCAAAATTATTTTCTAGAATGTATTTAAATATTTAACACCTTTCATAAACTAAATTCTAAAAGTGTGTTAAAATTTTAACACTTTTTTTTAACACTTTCTGAATCTTATTTTTGAACAATGAAATAAAAAGGCCATACATATGAAACTCCAAAAAACCTCGTCGACAAGAAAGTAAGAAGCTCACACGTCCATAAAGATACCCAAAGAAGCATTGCACCCTCCCCCAAAGATCGCCCATCCTCGTCCACAAGAAGCTCCAAAAGCTCACATGCAACATATGCTATGGATGCAACATTGTTTTTACTTTACGTGCCATTCATGTGAGGAACAATGATCCACCATAGTTCGTGAAAGTGGGCCACCTTTGGTTTGGGTTATGTTTTGTCATTAACACTTAAAAGCTAAACTTTTAAAGTGTTAAATTTTTATCACAATTGAAATTTAGTTTCTAGAAATAATAAAATTTTTACACTTCTGAAAATAAGTTTCCATAATGTATTAAATATGTTTGGAAACTGAAATTTAACGTGTCCACTTATTCTTAAAACAACGTTCCAGAAATTAATTTTTGAAAAGATTTAAAAAAAAAAATACAAAAACATGAAAGAAAAGTGCAAAAAAAGGAGATGTATGTAACACCCTTTGTCATGACATTTATTTTTATGATTATTTTATTTATTTATTATATTTAGTAATTATTTCATGAAATTTTTTTTATAGCATATATTATTAATCTTAATAAAAATAGAAAATGTAATCATGCCCATAGGATTATAAATTCATATTGGATATATCATACATCATAACCAAAATTCAAGGTATGTGATAAAGTCATATAAACAATTTGTAGTAAATCAAATTATCTCAAAATAAAAGTTAGTTGACTAACTACATATACAAAACCACTAACTAAAATCTAGCCCCATTCATATAATACATCAAAATAGAAGAACCTAGAATTAGAGCAGTTAGTCTATGAGCTAAGTCCATTACCATCCTAATTTCCTAGTACTAAAGCCTTCAGAGTGTAATTGCAGTGGTCTTCCTCAGAGCCGTGAAGTGTAGGCCTCATTAGTGCTAGAATTCTTGCCATTTGAGCTAGTTGTCCTTTGACAAGTCAGGAAAACATACATATAAGAAAGAAAAGAAAAGAGTAAGGTCACATCACTTTTATATTTAAGGTCACAAATAATGAATCTTTACATTTCCAATCAAACTGAATAATCACTGTGAGTGATTTTATGATTATGCAATGCAAGGGAAACTAAAGTTTCCATTTAAGTTTGACAGACTCATGCATGTGGGCCCAGTGCCTCCTAATTCCATGATTAAAGGTCTTAAACATTTCTTTTGGGTGATGATTAGGAGTACATATTCCTTCCAGGTATCTTCATTTGTACAAACAAACCATGAGTCTTTAACCACTTTTGAAGGAATACTCTCCACAATCCTGATGATGCTCATAAGTGTTGGGGTTTTGGACTAGATAACGTGAGTTTTCCTGCTTAGGATTACAAGTCCTGGCTCGTAGGATTTTATAACCCAATCCTTTCACCCCCTAAACTCAGCGAGTCCTACCTACATCCCTCAGGTACCATACTATGGTCAACCCTTCATACACACTTCACTTTTACAATGCACATGATGCACATTCCAACTTAGTATTAACACTTAAGGTTAGAGACTTATCATTCTCATGAAATTCTAGTAGAGCTTCTCTGGTTTTGGTACTTTCCCTTATACTCTACATGGGTATGGGCAATAAACAAATAGAGACAGAACCTACCAGACAATAATAATCATCATCTCATCACTTATCATGCTCAATTCAATCATTTCTCATAGGCTCCCAGGGCCACATCTTTTGGTAGCTCTCAAGCTTACCATTCACATATCACATTACATATAGATATATATATAATAAATATATATATAATATATATATATATATATATATATATAATATATATAGATATATTATATATATATATATCTTGAAATACCATTTAACATAATATCATAAGACTTTGATCCAAGCATAATGACCGAACAAACAATTTACTCACCAATACCAGTCTCGAACCCATTCAATTGATATAGGCACTCATGCCAAATCTTTCGGTAATTCTCAAGATTACACACATATAGCACATGTCAAACACATCTTAACCACATTTTCATATCTCATGACATAATATTTCAACACTTTAATTCAAGTAAAGTAATTAGAACAAGGCAAATTCCACATGCCTTTGCCATTCATTGGCCAACTAGCACATACATAGGCTAGCAAGATCATAATTGCTTCCATCCATGAATCTTGTCTCAAATCTATTTATTACATTAAATCATTCAATGCAACTATTTCCAAACACTTATGATCTTTATAACTAGTTCTTATGTCTTTTAACATGATAGAACTCCTTTCTAGTTATAAATTTTGCAGTCAAAAATGAAAACAGGATAGCACTCAATTTAGATACAAAAGTATGCTTTCTAAGGCTCCAAACACATTCAAATTCATCCATTCTTTTTCCCACATGTACCTCAATATTGTAGCATCCAATAGTAATCCATCAAACATCATTTAAACATAAAAAAATGAACCAAATCACATTTATACAACAGTAGAGTAGCAACTCGTTTTGTTGTCTTGTGGCACTTTCAAGTATTAAACATGTCCAATTGACTCCCTGATGCTTACCAAAATTTAGAGGCATCATATACTAATTAATAAAATTTAGAGGTATCATATACTAATCAAAATACACTTAATATGCAACATTAACTCACTTTAAATGTGATTTTACTGACTTAAAATGCGTCAGACCAGCAAGTAAAACTATGCAGAAAAGTTTGTCTTTCCTTGCTCCTAACATGTTGTTATGCATAGTTAGGTACCCATAGAGTCTAGAAATTATATGGCACCATTCATAACATAAAATCATGGCTTAATACATATGAAATTCAAAAATTTTCATCACAAATCCAGTCAGAATAGCAACTGCGTTTTTTCTGCTTAACTCACATTTTCATACACCAATATATGTCATTTTAGCTTCCTTTGCTCACCAAACCTTAGGGGTATCATATACCAATCATAAGACACTTAATTTTGAACAATTGATGCGCTTCAAACATGATTTATTTACTGTTTCTAGTACGAAGACAGTAGGTAGATTATGTAGAAATATCACAGTTTCATGCTTCCAACATATTATTTAGACATAGTTTGAACTCCGTTGGGATCAAGAATCATATGACACCAGTTGTAACATTAAATCATAATTGTAGCATGTTGAATAGATGGTTTTTCATCACTAATCAATATAGGACAACACATACATCATGCACAAAAACATGCTCTTTATGACTCAAATTGCGTCCAAATTCACCCAATCTTGTTCCTATATGTTCTTTAATGTTGTGGCATCCATTATCAACTCATTAGACATAATTTAAACATAAAAATATTACAAAATCACTTATACATAGGGGCTAGACAGTAGCTCAATATTACTATTCATTAGGTAAATTTAAGTAGTAAAACATGTTCAAATAGCCTCTAATGCTTACCAAATTTTATAGGGATCATATACAAACCATTATACACTTAATAAACAACTTTTAGCTCACTAAAAACATCAATTTATTGACTTAAAATACAGCATATCAGAACATTAAATGATGCAGCAAAATTCGTGGTTTACATGTTCCTAACACTTGATATGTGCATAGTTTCACTGCCTCCAAGTTTTGTTCTGGCATGAAACCTTTTGTAACTTAAAATCATGATCAAAAGCAAGTTGATTTCATGAATTTATATATGATTACAGATCTGAAACGGTAAAGTCAAATTTGATAGAATTATGGCTCTTTAGGTGCCAAAATCAAACAATTACACTACCATAATGTACAAATAAGCTAGGGTTTCCATTGTCTATCACTTAGGGCATAAAACATGAGTAATTTAAAACTCTAAATCAGTTTTAATTCACAAAAATCAGAGGTGCAACCACTGGTTTATTTTAGCAAAGGTTTTACATGGCACAAACAACATAACATTCACTATAACATCCTAAGGAGTATTACTTTTTTACCCGCTTATATTTCTATAACATGGAAGTTTAGAATATAAGAATATTAGAGAAACTATGTAGAAACTAAAACTTAAACATCAGTTTCGTAAACATACTTAAAACAAATAATACAAATCTCTTAGCACTTACATGCCGTACAACCTATGAACAAAAATAAAACATAAAATATAAGACATAAACTAACTCCTACACATTGGGAGGTTTAAAACCATAAACTCTTCCTCTTGCAGTAGCTCCATGCTCCAAGTTGCTTCAAAGAGGGCTTCACCTACTCAACCTATAAAAACATGAAACGGGAAAGAATGAGACATAATGTCTCAGTAAGTGCTCTAAGGACTCTAGGCTGACCCTCTATTCTAAAGATTCTTTTCTTATACTTTCATGATGTTACCTCTTACTAAAACCCTTAATCCCTTACCTCTTTAGTTCTTATTCTCATAAACAATGCCCAACTAGGACTTACTAATCTTTAGTGCTAAACAACTGTCTCCCCATCACTTTGATGAGGACTTTACACCCCGAATTTCTTTCTCTAGACCTTTTTCTTTCCCTAATACTAAGTGAGGACTAACCTTTTCTTTCCTTACCTTGCTATTTTGTTGCCCTTTTTGGGACTTATACACAAATTGTGTTCTCACTAAGCACATAGGTTTCCTAGTTTAAAATTAACTAGACTCACCTATGACTAGGCATACACACCATTATATACCCCACAGGGCAACACACATGCCTCACAAGGCATTCACACCATCATATCCTAGTTTTATTTCTATTATGTGTGGTTCTTGTTATCTTTATTATTTGGTTTCATAGTCTCCCGTCTTTTCTTGGGCTGAGCTCTAACTATTAAGAGGCGTTGGTTGGACTACTTTTCGTTATCAAATGAGTTCCTTTCTTTGTGTTCTTAAAGCACCCGTTCTTCCATTAAGGAAAAACATTGTCTTTCCCTTAGTATCTAAAGGATGACAATCCCTTCCCTTGATATCGAGGGCCTCCTAGCCCTTCTTCTCGTACAACTCATCTAGAGTTGTATATAACCTCATGTCTCCTTGGTAACATCAAAAACCTCACTATAGTTTGTACACCGTAGTATGCTGAGGGTGCGACTTGGACATGACTGGTACTAGGGAGATCCTAACATTATTAAGGAGGTACTTTCTTTGAAAGCATAGCTTTTCTTTTAAAACATCTTTCTTTGAAAACATAAGCTTTTCTCAAAAATATATTTGTTAAATGATAAAAGTTGTTCATAATTTATAAGTTTTTATGGTTAAGATTTTATAAAATGTTAAGTTTGAGTTATATTTTGAGTAAATTAAGTTAAGAAAATTAAGTTCTCTTTATTTTGTGAATATATATGGTTTTACTTATTTTTTATGTTATTTTGTGCAAATTATAAGCCCAACAACAACTTTGTGGACAACCAAAGATGAGAATCCAATGAGTTGAAGGTCCAGCCCAAGTTTGTCAAGAAAAATCGAAGTTAGGTTTGAGGGCTTAGCCTCCATTTCAGAGGGCTAAGCGCGTAATGGCCAGAGAGGTTACTAATTAAAGGGCTAAGCGCCCACCTCAAGGGGCCTAGCGCACAACCACCAAAGACCCCTTGAATTAGTGATTAAAGGGTGCCCAGAACAGAGTGCTAAGCGTGCATTAATGAGAAGTCTTCCTTATTTAAGGTGACTTTTCAAAAGAATTGAGGACTAATCATTTCTAGAGTACTTTGCTACAAAGTGAGCGAAAGGGTTGGAGACATTTTCAAAAGGCTTTAAAGATCAAGACCACAAGGAAATTCATTTGGGGATTGTAAGATGATTATAAGTGGCTAGTTTCTTAGTTGTTGGAGTGTAGGTTAGCTAGATTGATATCTCAATTTAAATGTTATAGTCTGTTTCTATTTGAATTCCAATGTTATATGTTAGTATTTGATTTCTATGCTTAATGCTTTTTTTGGCCTGATTAACCTTTGAATGATTTAAGAGTTCGATTGGAAAATACTAGTTGAATTCTAAATTGAAATCAAGTACTTAATGAGACATATTTCAGGAATGAGATTTGCTTCATTAGATAAAAATAGAGCTCTTATTCTTAATGCAATTTTTGCAATTGAACTGCCTAAGGGATTAGGGGTTGATTGTGGAAATGAGGTTTGTGGTTTGTGTAACACCCCTATTTTTGTATATTAAAATATTTTGTATTTCTTTTTAGAAAACAGGATGGGAATCTCAAAAATTTAATCCCTACGGTTATGTTCGTATTAATAAACAAAAATAGTTAAAAGTGTTTTAATTTTTTTTAAGTCATCAATATACTTAGAATAATTAATAATAATTTTAAAAATTTGTCAAGAATTTATTGAAATAAATTTTGTAAAATAACAAAACTACCCCTGGTTGACTACGAGAACCAATCAGAGACCTTTTTACCCCAAAATATTTTAAAAATTTTATATTAAGTATACTTCATCATAAAAAAATTTATTTGAAAGAAAAATAGCGAAAAATATAATAATCTTATTTCAATATTTTCAACTGTTTTTTTAATATTTAACATAGAGCTTTTTGGGCTCTAAAGTTTTTAAATTTTGATCCAACACTATCTGGAGAAAAAAGAATCCAACAATTGTATGAGCTTGAAGAATTAAGAAATAATGCTTATGAGAGTTCTAAGCATTACAAGCAAAGGGTGAAAACATATCATGACAAGAAGATCTTGAAAAGACAATTTTAATCTGGTCAGCAAGTCTTGTTATTTAATTCTAGGCTGAGATTTTTTCAAGGACGTTGAGGACTAAGTGGTCAAGGCGGTCAAGGCCTTTTACAATCAAAGAAGTAAAACCATATAAGGCAGTAGAAATTGAAGATCCTAAGTCTAAGAAGAGCTTTGTAGTAAATGGTCAGAGATTGAAAATTTATCTTGAAGGAGATGTTGAAAGGCTGACCATAGTGATTCAATTGGAAGATCCTTGTTGAGGAAGATGCGTCAAGCTAATGATGCTAAAAGAGCACTTATTGGGAGGCAACCTAGGATTTCTAACTCTTTCTTAGTTTAAATTATTTTGTCATTTAGTGTTTGATTTATGTAGGCAGTAAATTTCTAATAAAAAAATAAAATGTTGCAGTTTAGTAGGGGCTCAACACCCAAGATATGTATAAAAAGTTAAGTCTCAAGTCACTAAGGGCTTAGCCCTTAAGTAGGGTGCCCAGCACCCTCAAATGAGTGAGTCTTAGGAAGCTGAGGGCTGAGCGCGTATGTTTGAGGGCTTAGCGCGCTATATACTAAAAAAAATTAAAAAATTAATTAATAATTTTAATTTAATTTTTAATAATATTGAGTGCGGGAAATCGAAAAGCCGTGGGCCTCGTGGGCTCACTAGTGAGCTTAGCGCTCCTGTATGTGCGCCCAGCGCGCTGCCTACAGTTACGCCTAAATAATAAAGGCATAAGCACTTCAGTTGCCTCACCCTCTACTTAAAATAATCCAAGCCGTTCTCTACTGTTCACCTTAATCTTCCTCTGTGCTCTTGTGATTCCTTCTCAATCCCCTTTTCCAATTATCTTCATGTAAGTTTTTACTATTGGCTCTTTGTGTTCTTATTTTGTTAGTTTTGTCTTTTCCATTATCTTAATTAGTTTAATTTGATTTTTTGCATTTTAGTGATTGAATGAAGTTCTAAATAAGGTTTTTAATGAATGCATGCTGTTGTCTGATTCCTTAAAGTGATTATAAGTAAGAATAGTGTGATTTAATGTATATTTGTATACAGTATGCCATGTGTTCGATGTTTTGTTTGAATGAAATTTTTGGAAAATTGATAGGGCGCCTAGTGCCCTCTGTCGCGCATCCAGCGCACTTTGAATGTTCATCTGGGATTAAGTTCTACAGAGCGCCCAATGCCTATTGTAGAGCTCGCAGCACGTAGGCATAAGGGCTAAGCATTGGCTTATTTGAAAGTTCTTTTTGTGCTGAAACTTAGACAATTAAGAGAGTGAATCCACTTTTGAGTTTTATTAATAATTCACAATTTAACATTGTTTAGCAATCTATTGGTTTTCTCAATTTGTTTTAGGATAGAACCTGAGAAGCTACCAACAAAGAGGTCAAGGGCATCACTTGCTAGAGAGTCTTCACAACTTGTTTGCCCTTTTGATAACTATCATTTTCTTTCCTTTCAACATCAAGAGAGATTCAATGAGATAGAGAAAAGGAACCTTCTTACTGAAAGGAAGGTCACCCTCCAGACTTAAGAGTACCCTGCTTTCTAGAATGAGATGATGAGGAAAGGATAGGGAAAGCTTGCATCATATCCTGAGCCACCTAATGTAGTAGTGGTGAAAGAATTCTAAGTTAATGCTTACACTGTTCCACCTAGAATCAGTTTGAGGAAGAGCTTTGTAAGAGGACGATTTATGAAGTTTGATAACAGGACAATTAACAGGTTTTTGAGGACAAAGGTGAATTTGGGACCTAATGATTGTGAGTATGTGGAGTGGTGTAACAGGGCTGGTAAGGATTATTCTCTGATCCTTAGCACAATCTGTGTGCCTGGAGCTGATTATGAGTACACTGCAAAGGGGCAGAGGAAGAAGATCTTGAGAAGAAACTTATTGTCTTTGGCTCAAATTTGGATGAGCTTTCTTTATTCTAACATTTCTCCTTGCTCTCACACCTCTGATATCACTAAAAAGAGGTCTCACATGCTTTATGCTATCATGGCAGGAAAGTTTTTGGATGTAGGAAGTGTCATATCACTGGAGATTCAGTTGGTAGCTAATTCTACTAGGAATGGCAGGTTAGGGCATCCATGTTTGATCACTAAATTATGTAAATAGGTTGGTGTGGATATTTCAAATCCACCACATTTGGTATTGAGGAAACCAATTGATGCTAGGTTTATTTGAGCTCATTACATGAACAATGGACCAGTTGAACGGGAGAGATCTCCTCCACCTCCACCTAAATTATCAATTCCAAAGTGGTTGGAGAACATTACTGAAATTACAAATTATAAGTTTTGAATATTTCTTCAAATTGATGTGAAAATCTCTAGAGACATACGCATCTATCACGTATCCAAACATTCACTTAGACTTATTGCGAAGCTTGAAGTCGCAAATACATTATGGAATATGGGAAATGACTATTAGACTTATTGTAAAGCTTGAAGCTACGAACACGTCATGGAATACGGGAAAATTGGACTTGTGTCTTTTGTCTGTGTAATTTTTTTTTTTTGGTGAAATCTCTGTCTGTAACTTTGAACTTTAGAAAAGGTTTCTGAAGAAAATACAATAGCATCCACTACGTTAAGAGATGACACAGAATTAAAACTAATGCTAATATTTGATAATATAGCAGTATTGGATTTTAGGAGAGATGATAACAGTTTCAGAATTTCAGCCTTTAGCTGTTTGTTTGAGCTAAAGACTTCTTATTTTCTCACTTATCTCAGCTCAATCAGTAATTATATTTGGTTTGGATACTCTAATAGTGTAAAAATATCTTTTTATTATTTATTATTTTTTTCTTCTTATCACATAATATCACCTATTATATTTATATTTTTTTTACACATTGTTTGAATTAAAATATAATTAATAAATTAATATACGATTTATTTGAAAATATATAAGTAAATTAAAATTCTAAAAAATATAAGGTGGGTTCTTCGCAAATTTTTTGAACTCAATAAAACCAAACGGGAATGAGGTTGGGTTTAATATTTTTATCCATTTTTTTATAAACCCTCCCCTCCCCTCCTTTTGTGGGAACAGGGAGAGCCAAACCCGTCCCCAACCTATCCCATTATCTTTCCTAATTATTTTTCCATCTCCAAGTGCATATCTAGATTCACATTGAATCATCCAAAAGTACATTAAAATACTAATTAATGGAAATTTAAGTAAATGTTCACCTGTTTGATCTCGTGTTGAGGAATTGATTACGAGTCTAAAATTAATTGAAATAATTTTAGGTAGCTTTGTATCAGATAAAAATTTTATATTAACTTGATTTTAGAATAAAAACATCTAAATATAAATTACTTTATTTCAAAATTAATTTTTAATTAAAATTAATTTTACTAAATCAATTTCATTTAAAATTAATTTTAGAAACACCCACAAACAATGAATCTCTCCACAATGTGGATAGCATAGCTAAAAGTTTCTTATGAATTTCCAAAAAATGTTGTATGGACCACTTTGTGCTATTTAACATCTAGGAAGAAAATAGATCCAAAAAAGAAAAGTATATGTATAATAAATAATATGATATAATAAGAAAAAGATAAAGAAAAATAGTAAATATTAATGAGGTATTTATAATATATAAAGTATTCATGTATCATTACTTTCATGGGCCAAGCCATATGATAAGAGATGACATGAATCATATGATCATCTCCAAAAATTTTAACTTTCTTTAGGACTCTTATGTAGAAATATTTTATGGTACTCTTGAGAGAAAGAAAAGATGATATTCTTGGTCTTGGCCACCCTTAAGGTCAAATCCTACCTCTGCCTCTCATTACCGTTAAGGGTGTTCATCCAATTAGATTGATCTTGTGAACTTAATAATTCAAACTAAACCAATTAGATTGGTTTTGTTAATCAGTCTGTTTTACTTCAAATTCAAACCAAACCAATTATATTTGGTTCGGTTATCAGATTTATCTTTTTCTAACCCAAACCAATCCAATGACCTGATCAAATATTTTTTAACTTTAGTTTGATACATTTTGAACTTTAGTAAATAAATTTTTCTTCTATTTTTGTCTTTTTTTTTTCTTCATTCATATTGATCTTCTTATGAATTTATCTAGTGTTACCAGGTGCCATAATGTGGTCATATTTATTATGTAATTTTTATCATATTTTTGAGTAAAGAAATTAATAAGATGCGTAAAGTGATAACTATAAAAAAATTAAATATTAAATATAATGAATATTTAGTCATTAAAGAGCAAGAAATAATTTACGTTTCATTAATATAAAATTAAAAAATTATACAAAATAGACAAAAACTAAAGATAAAAGCTTGAACAATCATAATAATTTACTTATTTTTATCATAATCCAATGATCTAAACTAAATAAACTTGATCTTAATCAGATTGGTTTGATTTGGATTGACAATTTTTTTTTTCAAAATCTAAACCAAATCAAACCAATTAAATATGATCAGTTTAGATTTAATTTTGTCTTAAACTTGAACCAATCCATAAACAACCCTAATTACTATCAATTTCGTTTACCCGCTGGATTTTTCATTGAAATTCAGTCCGTTTTTCAACCGTGGAAAGCACGGGTTTTCTTTTCTAGTTTTTTCTATACCTACGTATAATGATTTCACTATCATTATCACAGCATTTTCCACAAGTTGAAGGCAATTTGCCCTAGTTTTTCTGTAAATCTTTCTACATATAATGATTTCACTACCACTAACACAGCGTTTCCCACAAGTCAAAGGGCAATTTACCGTTTCAAAACTAAGTTTAGTATAAGAAATCTTTTAATGATTTTAAGAAAGTAACATGAAAAGAAATATTTTTCATATTTAATAAAAGATAGCAAAAAATATTAATTAAATATAATATAAAGAATTTCTGAGAATGTTAGTTTATAAATAAATAGGAATAAAACATTTTTTCTTCGTAAGTAAGAATAAAACGTTTTCATAATAATTAATTATAGTTATTAAATTTTTTATGGTAACTACCTATACGTATATTATTTTCAAGAAAGTTGAATAATAATCAAACATACTTTATAAAATTTCTCATGGCTAGAATTCCTGGAATGTCAACCTCAAGAAAGTGATTTAAATGAAAAAGAAAGATTCCCTGTATCAAACACTTTCTACAAACTGTACCCAAGTTTTTGTCAAAAGAATGAAATATATTTATTAGTAACCATAATAACCTTTTAATGTAGAATTTAATGGTTATGCACTGTATAAAAAGTTTTACACTATCAACTAGGGATGACAATTGTATCCAGACCTTACGGGTATCGACAAAAAATATCTGCAACGGATAGGGAAATTACCCACTTAATAAGAATGGGATCGGGGCGGGTAATTACCCGCAAAATTTAGTAGAAATGGGTGCAGGTATGGGTACTATAGTACCCACCCCATCCCATACCCGCACTTATTAATATATATATAAATATTTAATTATAATATTACATATATATAATTATAATTTTATTCTATATTAATTTATTAATTTAATTAATAAAATATAACAACTGAAGTTATTGAATTCTATAAAATAAAATTTCCCTTTCTCCCATTCTTTGCATCTGTTGTATTGCACCTCTGTTCTTCACGTTTGACGCGTGCCACTTGCCTCTGTTCTCCTCGTCATCAACTCATCTCCCTCCTATTGTTTATTGTGCTCTTAGATGATTATGTTTCTAATGTTGTTTTGTTATGACTTATTTTTGAATGATATAAGGTTATGTTTGGATGCATTTAATTTTATGTTTGGATACTTTTGGTGTTATATTTAGATTATTCAACGATAAGTTTAGACAATTTAAGATTATGTTTAAATGATTTAAGAGTGAATTTTTAATTTAGTTATAGAAAATTTTCTAATTACTATTTTTTTATTAATTTATTGACTTTACACATAAGTAAAGTGCAGGTTGCGGATACAGGTATGAATATATAAGCACCCAGCGGGTACAGGAATGGGGATTAAAGTTGCTACCCGGGCAGGTATGAGGCTGGGTACGAGTATTTTTTTCAAACGCGGGTATGGGAATATGTACTATAGTACCCTACCCATTGTCATCCCTACTATCAACCAATCAGAAATCTTTATTAATATGACTTTGAAAGTATTTATTATAAAAGTCAACAAACTTACAATAAATGATGGTTTGTGATTGGATGATAGTGTAAAATTGCTTTACACTATCAGTGCATAGCCCGTTTTCTCTTTAATGTATTGATGCAGATATAAATCAAACTAATTGTCGCAATTGGAGGTCATTTTAATTGCCAGCTTCTCTTTCAATGGTGGTGATAGCATGTACTACTCTGGTGACTCTCATCCGAAGAATGTTAACCACTGATAGAAAGTCATAACACTAATGGAAGAGACAAAAAGATAGGATTTCATCAACAAAATAGCTAAATACACATGAACAATTGTATATGAAAGAAAGCGATTGTGTTTTTCTACTTACCAATCCTATCTGCTATTTTCTTTCTTTCTTTCTTCTAAAACCTTCGTATTCAAATGTTAATTCTCTCTTCCTATTCACAATATCTGAATTTGAGACCTTAGGAGAAACCAATTCGTTTTCAGTTTTCACTCAAACTCTTCTAAATTCAAAAGCAAAAGCTAAAAAAATGAGATTCAAACTCCAATCTTGACAAGGTCTATCAGAGTAGATTTCAATGTCAATATTCCATTCCATGTCCCTTCTACCAAGCAATACCTTATTTAACCATCCCTCATTACACATACAAAACGAGAAACACATGCCAAGTACTAAAATCACAATGCTCAGAAGAATAAAAGCTCTGCTACTTTCTCTTACCCTTTTCATGATTTCAGTTGTTGCCATCTCACCAAGCTCAACCCTTTATGCTTCAGACACAAGCCAAGCATGGTCATCCCCCAACAACACATTCTCTCTTCATTTTCTTCAAGTTCAACCCCCAACTTCTCCTCCTTCCTACATGGTTGGTATTGTCCACTCAGGAGGTGTCCCTATCATTTGGACTGTGGGTGGTGGAAGCGGAAACTTTGTGGACTCAAGAGGTTCATTCCAATTGCTCTCAAATGGAAGCTTGCAACTTGTTGATGGGTCTGGTGCCATAGTATGGGACTCAGGAACTTCCCATTTGGGTGTCTCCTCTGCCTTCCTTGATGAGCAAGGCAACTTGGTTCTTTCCAATGGCACTAGCACTGTGTGGTCCAGCTTTGACCACCCCACTGATACCATTGTGCCATCTCAGAACTTCACTCCTAACATGATTTTAAAATCTGGTTTGTACTCATTTAGGCTTCACCCTTTGGGTAATCTCTTGCTTAGCTGGAATGGAAGTGATGTGTATTGGAACCACACCTTGAGTGATTCCATAAATTGGGCTTTAACTTGGCCAATATTGGTGTTGGAGCCTGAGGGAAAAGTATCAGTTCATGATCCAAATTTGACTAGCACTGTGGTAGTTGCTTATAGCAGTGACTATGCAGAGGGAAGTGATGTTCTGAGAGTGTTGAAGTTGGATGGCGATGGGAATTTGAGGATTTATAGTTCATCTAAAGGGAATGAAACTGCAATCATAAGATGGGCTGCTGTGAAAGATCAATGTGATGTTCATGGATACTGTGGAACATATGGTATTTGTAGATACAAGGACTCAGGTCCTGTTTGTGGATGTCCATCTCAGGATTTTGAGATGGTTGATCCAAATAATAGTAGGAATGGGTGTAGGAGGAAGGTGCAGCTAGAGGATTGTCCTAAAAGGGTGGGGATGTTGCAATTGGACCATAGTAGACTCTTGACTTACCCTTCTATTGCTCAATACAAGATTAACCCAGAGGTGTTGTATATTCCTATGTCAGCTTGTAGAGGAAATTGTCTTTCAGCTGATTCTTGTTTTGCTTCTACTTCCTTGTCAGATGGATCAGGATTTTGTTATGTGAAGACAAAAGACATTTTTGGCGGCTATCAGAGTCCCGCACTAACCAGCACTACATATATCAAGGTATGTCTTCCACTGGCTCCAAACTCTTCACCAATTCCTTGGAAGGAAAAAGATTGGAGCATGCATGCTTGGATAATAGTGGTACTTGTTTTTGGTACCCTTTTAGGTTTAACTGCCTTTCAGGGTGGTTTATGGTTGTGGTGTTGCAGAAACATTCAAAGATTTGGAGGATTATATGGACAGTATGATCTCGTGGAGTATGCTTCTGGTGCACTAGTTCAGTTCTCATATAAGGAGCTCAAAGGCCTCACAAATGGGTTCAAGGAGAAGCTTGGTGCTGGGAGATTTGGTTCTGTTTATAGAGGAATGCTTGGTAATGGAACTGTTGTTGCGGTTAAGCAACTTCAGGGAATTGAACTAGAGGAGAAACAATTTAAGTTGGAAATTGCTACCGTGTGTAGTACTCATCATATGAATTTGGTGCGAATGATTGGTTTTTGCTCTGAAAGGAAACACAAGCTTTTGGTATATGAGTACATGAAAAATGGGTCGCTTGATAAATTTCTTTTTGGACAATCAGGAACATTGTTGGATTGGGAGTGTCGGTTCAACATTGCCCTGGGATGTGCAAGGGGTATCATGTATATTCATGAAGAGTGTCATAACTGCATAGTCCATTGCAATATTAAACCTGAAAACATTCTCTTGGATGAGAATTTCAAGGCCAAACTCTCAGATTTTAACCTTGTAAAGTTCATAATTCCCGAGGACTGCAGGTACCAAACCATGGTAAATATGAGAGAAACCAAAGGATATGTAGCTCCAGAATGGCTTTCAAATCTTTCAGTAACTTCAAAGTCTGATGTTTACAGCTATGGTATGGTTTTGCTGGAGATAGTGAGTGGAAGGAGGAACTTTGAAATCTCAGAAGAGACCAACAATAAAGAGTTCTCAGTTTGGGCTTATGAAGAGTTTGAGAAAGGTAATATGATGGGAATTGTTGACAAAAGACTACCTGAAGTTAATTTGGATCAATTGAAAAGGTTGATTCAAGCAAGCTTTTGGTGCCTTCAGGAGCAACCATCTCAGAGGCCAGCAATAAGCAAAGTATTGCACATGCTAGAAGGTGTTACAAAGATTAAGAAACCACCAGCACCAAAATAAAGGACCATTGTCTCAACCCCAGCACCAACTTGCTCTTCCTCTTCGTTTTATCATTACAAGCAACATTCTTGTCTTTTGCATTTAGGGAGGAACATAAAAAGGGATTCTTCATCCTTTATATTGTCAGAAATATAGTGAAACTACATCCTCTCTTATTGTAGTTATATGAACTAAATTTAAATAAAAAAATTTTAGGACTGTTGGTTCACCTGTCATTGATTTCATTGCCTTCTCACTTAACATGCATGTATCATTACTATTTGCTGGTACAAAATTATTTGGTGGAACTAATTAATGATTTCCAATAGAAATTCCTATAATTTTATTTTTTTTTTGACAATTTGACACTAAATATATTCTTTAAAATGGTTATCACTATTTGTTGAAAATTAAAGATTCAATTCAATACATTCCTTAAATTATCTTAACGGTGTTTTTGAGGAAACTTTATAAGTAGGTACAGGGTCTTAACTACACTGAAAGCAAAAGTATCAATGACCCGTTACTATATATTTCATAGCCTGGCGTTTCGGGTTTCAACAATAGTAACATGAGATTCTTTTAACATCATTTTTACTTGGAGTAATAGGAAAAGGTTGAGTAACGTTTTTAGATTAATTGGTTATTTAAGTTAATCTTAAATTTACTAACTAATTTATAGATCAATTGCTAAACTGATCTGACAACTTGATTACAAGCTATGTACCCTCTATTATTTTCTTGTTTTCAACAGCTGGAGCCTGGAGCCAAATCCTACTTGGTCATTGAATTTGGACCCGTTAGAAATGGAGACTTTGACAATTAACATGGTCACATGGACATTATTTTGAAGATTTATTGACTTTGAGCAATGACGTATGGTTCGGTTACCAGTAATACATAGGTATGTTTAGATAAACTTTTCTATAAATACTTATGGAAGAAAAAAATAAGAACAACAAATAAAATTAATTTTTCCATAAATTAATTTGTAAAAAAATTTTCATATTAATTTTTCTAAAATATAATTTTTTACTTATGTATAAATTAATTTTAACTTATAAAAAAATTTATTTTATTTATTTTATTTTATTACCGTAAATACTTATGGAGAAATTAATTGAAACAGACTTATAGTGAAGTAGAATTTTGCATTAGCCTTTTTCACCTTGGGGGAAGGGTATCGGAAATACCACACGGTCCACAAACGATAAAAGAGACAATGACGCGAGTTCTTTGAAGATGTGAGTTGTCATGCATATAATTGACCTTGGATTTTTAAATCATGCCGGCTGCGTTGCTATGAAATTATTTACGTGGACATTGTGACAACTAGAAAGTCCTCAGAATTGATTAATTATGTGCATGATGAAACAAAAAGTCTCACATTTTCCGTTATTCTCCCAAACTCCTAGGTTTTTGGAAAGGAAAAATTTAATTAAAGTTTATTATATGGGTACCCAAGAAGAACGTAAAATGTTACTTTTATTGGCATCCCAAAGACATTAGGTTAGACTATTGACCCAGAAATATGCGTGACCCATGTGCAGGGCTAATGACTTGACGTTGTCAAAAAAATGTATTGCTTGCACTTCCCATACAACTCTATCCATGCGAGGGGTGAGACTGATTCCGCATCTAGAAACTGTGGCCAACATATAGTACAAGACAACAATGTTATCACGGCTAGTATCACACAAAGATAGCAAAACTATTATTGTGCCACAGTGCCAGCACTATCGTCTAGTCCGTCTCATATGCTGTTAAAGGAATTTTGGCAGTGTTGGAACAAACTTACATTAAACAACCAGCGCGAACTGTGTAATTGTAAATAAAGTGTGCAAACAAATTATTTGGGAAACTGAAACGATGAACGGATGAGTTTAAAACTTCTCCTTCATCAGATGGATACACACATAAGCAAAATTTCAGGAATTAAATACAAATAAGGGTTAAATATGTTTTTGTTCTTCAAAAAATATGTCAAAATTAGTTTTAGTCTCCAAGAATTTTTTTTTTAATAAAATCTCTCAAATATTAAAAATATCCTAATTAGGTTCTTGTGTTAAATTTTGTTTAACTTTTCTATTAAATGATGATCACGTCAGCTTCCAAATAAAGTATTTTATTACCTGAAGTGTCCAGTAATAATTTTTCATAAAAAATCGTGTAATTACTTTTGTTTTAAGATTAAAAAAAACTATGATTTAAGATTAAACATGTAATAATTTTATTTTAAAAGTATATTACTAATATGACCTAGACATAATAGTTAACATGGACGGCCATATCAGTAAATTAATAGTGATTGTAATGCTGATGTAGACATCATTTAAAAGAAAAGTTAAAGAAAATTTAATACATGATCTAATTAAGATATTTTTTAATATTTGATAGACTTTTTTAAGAAAAAAAAAATTATAAAGACTAAAACTAATTCTATCAAATTTTTAGATGACCAAAAACATATTTAACCGCAAAAATAATTACTACAACTTTGCAATCTCCTGTTTTGAGCGTATACAATGATCAGGGTAAAGGAAAGAAAAATAAAATATAGTATACAACGAATATCATATTATTATACACGGCTTGACCGGCAAAGCTTTTACTTCTGCTGTTCAGCATCAAGTCCTACGTGAATGTGAGCTTGACCCAATTCTTATTGGAAATATGAAAAAGGAAAAAATGGAAGCAATTTCTGTCATGTGTCTGATTGTAAAAGGGATGAAGTTGCCTTCTCAGTGTTCCTTCCTGAGGTGAAGGTTGAAACACCACTAGTCTGAAATGATGACGAAGAGGAGGGACCAGGGGGTGAAGCTCCAATTGTGGATAATGCACTGGCATTGCTACTCAGGTATGTGCCGGTTCCACTAACAGGTCCTTCCATCACTGATTTTGGGGCAGGTGGCTTTTCAATCTCTGTTACCCCTTCTAGCATTTGCAGCACTCTGCTCATTGTTGGTCTCTGAGATGGCTGCTCTTGGATGCACCAAAAGCTTGCCTGAATTGCTCTTCTTACTTGCTCCATATCAACTTCTTGGTCAGCTAGTCTTTTGTCCAAAATTCCACTGATGTTACCTTTCTCAAACTCTTCATAGGCCAAAATGGAGAACTTCTTCCTATTTGTTTCCTCTGACACATCAAAATTCCTCCTCCCGCTCACAGTCTCCAACAAAACCATTCCATAGCTATAAACATCAGATTTTGATGTTACGGGAAGATTCGCAAGCCACTCGGGGGCTAAATATCCTCTGGTTCCTCTCACACTGGTCAAGGTCCGCTGCCTGTGGTCCTTGGGATTAACGAGCTTTGCAAGACCAAAATCAGAGACTTTGGCAACATAATTCTCATCCAAGAGAATGTTTTCGGGTTTTATGTCACAATGGACGATGCAGTCACGACACTCCTCGTGCAGGTACGTGATGCCTCTTGCAGTGCCCAGGGCAACATTGTATCGATACTCCCAATTCAACAATTTCCCCGAATGCGGTTCTGTCGGGAAGAGAAAATTGTCAAGAGACCCATTTTTCATGAACTCATAAACCAGAAGCCGGTGGCGCCCTTCCGAGCAAAAGCCAATAAGCCTCACCAAATTCAGATGATGAGTGCTACTTATAGTGGCAACTTCCATCCTAAACTGCTTCTCGCCTTGCTCAATGCCCTCAAGCTGCTTCACGGCAACAACAGTTTTGTTAACAAGAGTTCCTCTATACACAGCACCAAATCCACCAGCTCCAAGCTTCTCCTTGAACCCCTTTGTCGCTTGCTGGAGTTCCTTGTGCGAGAACTGCACCGGCGCGCCAGAAGCATACTCAAGAAGCGCATACTGAGCAGACAACCCGCCAAGCCTCGCGCTGAACCTACAACACCACATCCACAAACCACCTTCCAAGGCAATCAAACCCAAAAGGGTACCCAAAACGACAACCACCACAACCCAGGCAGGCACCCTGGACCTCTTTTGACCCACAGTCTCCCCCAGAGAGGGTGGAGGATTCAGCGCCAGCGGCGGACAAACCTTGAAAAAAGAAGTGCTAGGCAGTGAAGGATTATAATATCCACTAACAAAATCTTCCGATTTCATCACACACTGTCCCGTGCCATCCGACAAGGCGGTAGAAGCAAAACAGGCACGCGAACCCGAAAGACAATTCCCTCTACACGCCGATATCCCCGTGAAAAATGACTGCGACGCAGCCTCAGGGGGATAACTCAAGATCACAGCATGATCCAACGTCAACATAGTCGCGCTCCCTTGACAGTTGTTGAGACTAACCTTCCTCCTGCACCCTTTCCTAGCATCATTCGGATCAACCATCTCGAAATTCTCAGACGGGCAGCCGCAAACCTGGCTCGAATCGTTGTAACCGCACACACCGTAGTTCCCACAATAAGCATAAACCTCACATTGATCCTCAACAGCAGCCCATCTAACAGTAGCACTTCCACTACCCTTATTAGTACTATAAATCCTCAAATTCCCATCATTATCCAACTTCAACACCCTCAACACATCACCGCTATTCCCCTCGGCATAGTCACTACTATAAGCAATATCAACAGGACGGCTCAAATTCACATCAGAAAGTTGCAAAAGCCCAATTGCTGTCAACCCCAACACAGGGGAATCCAAACTCACATTCACGGAAGAATTCAAACCCTGGGTCCAGTACACCACGCTATTGTTCCACTTCAGGGTCAAATTCCCAATTGAACTGAGACCAAAAGAGTAACTTTCAGAAGTGAGAGCCTCACCAACGGTGAAATTCTGAGAGGGCAATAGGGTGTCAGTGGGGTGGTCAAAGCTTGACCAGAGGGTGCCGGTGCCGTTGGAAATTACCAGATTGCCGCTGTCTTCGAGGGTTGCCGACGTGGCACCGCGGTTCGCCGTGCCGGAGTCCCACGCGGTGGCGCCGGAGCCGTTCACGAGGCGGAGGGCGCCGGACTGGAGGAACTGGAGGGACCCGCCGGAGTCCACGGCGGCGCCGTTTCCGGCGGACCAGACGACGGGGGCGCCGCCGGCGTAGACGATGGCGGCGACGAAGGAAGGAGGGGTGGTTGGTGGCTGAACGGCGACGAAGCCGAGGGAGAAGGTGGCGCTGCTAGAAGACCACGTTTGGTTGGAAGAGGCCGAGAGGGTGGAACCTGGGTTTACGGCGGTGGTCACGGTGGTGGTTGCTAAAACAAGGGTGAGGAACAGAAATTGGGTTTTGAGGAACATGTTTTTTGATGTTTTGTTTCGATTGTGTGAATGTAAATTATGTAATATGTAATATAATGGTGTTGTTGGATGCGTGTGTGTAAGGGTGTGTTTGTAAAAGAGGCGTTCCCAACGTAAAGGGAACGTTCATCCAACGAAAGGATGGTCTTCCTTTTCTGTTTTCTGTTTAGGGAAAGTGTAAACGTCCGTTCTTTTTCTATCTCCCCGATCGCAATCGAAACACACAATGTTTTGATTTCGTGGGTGGAAGAAATGGGGTTATAATGGGGACTGAAGTGGAATTCAAAGTGGAATGGAAGACCTTGATTTGGCCCTCCTTTGTGGGTGAGCAGAAGCAACCATTTCAGGAGCTTTTGGTGCATTCAGGAGATCAGAAAATTGAGTAGAAATGCAAGTAACACCAATTTAGTGTGGCCAAAGATCATAAATCTCAAAAAATAAAAGAAAACTTCTATATAAATAACTCGTTGTATTGATTGAATTGATAAAAAATAAAAAAAAAGTGTGTAGATGCTTTATTTATAGAACTAACAATTATTTTTAACAGACTAATAACAACTAATTAAAATTCATAACAAACTAACAACTCTTAACACAACCATTTCAGAGGCCAGCAGTAAGCAAAGTCTTGCACACCCTTGAAGGTGTTACAATGATTAAGAAGCCACTAGCACCAAAATCCATGAATGGAATACAAGTGTGAATAAAAAGACATCGGATAGAGATAGACAAGTTGAGCTTAAGGTTTTGAATTGGATATCTTATTTGTATGCTTGGATCGTATCCTATTGATAGAACTGCGTCAACCACAGGACCAACTTGTTCTTCCTCTTCGTTTTTTCGTTACAAACAACATTCCTCTCTTTTGAATTAGGGAGGAACATAAAGAAGGTTTCTTCATCCTTTATATTGTCAGGAACATAGAGAAACTACATAATCTAAATAAAATTTCTTGAGGACTACCGGTTCATCTGTCATCGATTTCGTTGCCTTCTCAGTTAACATGCATGTATCATCACTATTTGCTGATATAAAATTATTTGGTGGAATTAATGATTTACAATAGAAATTCTTATAAAAATCTGTTGACAATTTGACAACTATTTGCTGAAAATTAAAGATTCGATTCAATATATTACTTAAATAATCTTAACGGAGATTGAGTAAACTTTATAATATGTTTAGATGGTAGTTACAAAAATATTTTTTGCAAATTTTAATATATAAAAACAAATTCTAATATAAAAATGTAAATGGAAAAAATTATTGTTCGGAGATTGAGTAAACTTTATAATATGTTTGAATGACAGTTACAAAAGTATTTTTGTAAATTTTAATGTATAAAAACAAATTCTAATTAAAAATGTAAAAAGAAAAAATTATTGTTTTAAGAACAAAATATACTTTTAAGTTTTTCAAACTTTAATTCAATTACGGTGTCTCAATGAACAATGAATGCAGATGTATCTATGACCCGTTACTTTACTTTCACGGGACCAGCTTTTATGGTTTGGTTTTAACAATGGAAAGCTAAATGAATATTTGGCGCTTATATGTTAATGCACTGCTGCTTGGAAGAATTTCCTCCTCAAACTAGAGCCGAAGCATGTGAAGGAAAAGCAGCGTTGGTTGGGGCAATTTGACCTACGTCTACGTCAAATAAATAATCAATTAACAACAATAAAAAATAAGAATTTAATTTACAGAATCGTGTAACAGGTATCAAACATGGCTGACAAGATAACGTAGGAAAATGATAAAATCTTATTGGATGTTAATATAAAAATGTTTTATATTAATAATATATATAAATTAAATTCAAAATAAAATCAATAAATTCAAAATATCTCTCAAAAAATTCAAAGAAAGTGAATTATTATTAGTTTAATTACTCATTTAGTTCTTATAATTACAAAAACTTTTCTTTTTTAGTTTCTATACTTCAAAAAAAATCTCTTTTAGTCCATATACATACCATTTTTATCCCTTTTAATCCTTGTCATAAAGATTAAAAGGAATTAAAATAATATGTATAAGGACTAGAAAGAATTAAAAATTATATGTATAAAAATTAAAAAAAATGTTTTTAAGCATAAGAATTAAAAAGAAAAGTTTTTAGAACCAAATGAGTAATTAAATTATTATTATACCTTTCCCTATCTTTCATTCTTACACAGAAAAACTAATCTATTTATCTATATACTATAATATAAAATAATGTCCTATACTAGGACACGTGGCACCATCTGATTAATCTGATTGATTTGTTTCTCGCTCAATTTTGTTAAGCTCTTTCCCATCTCTCTTTCCCTCCTGGCTTCTGTATATTTGGCCATTTGTTACTTTCCCAATTCTCATCTCTCTTTCAAATTTTAGCCATTTCTTTTACTCTGCCATCTCTCTCTCCCACCAATACGCTGTTGCACTGCATTTGTACATGTCCATGGACCTTTGACATCTCCCACTATAAGGAATGTGTTTGATAGAGAGAAAAGAAATAGAGGGAAAGGAAGAGAAGAAAAGAGAAATAGATAGAAATAGAATAGAATTAAGGTTATTTAGTTGAAAAGAAATAAGTAAAAAATAGAGTGGAAGTTAAGATTATTTTAATTATTATTATTTATTTTTATATTAATATTATATTATTATTTATTTTTATTATTAATATTATTTATTTATTATTAATATTATTTTTATTGTTATTTATTTTTAATAATAATAATATTATTATTATTATATAAACACCAACGAAAGCATCACCACTCATCAGAAAATTGATTTTGTACAAAAAAGGGAGAGGCTAAACCGATTTTGGTTTTAAAAAAGGAGATCGTGAGCTACCAAAATCGATTTAGTAGGATAACAAAATCAATTTGAGTTGGGAAGCTGCTATTTTCGTGCATATCGTCGCTCTTTTGCGCATAATTTTTTTTAAGTGGGTCCCACATATTTTTTTAAAATTTTGTTCACACTTCCACTCTACCAAACAACCTACTTCCTCACACTTCCACTCTCTTCTTTCCTATTCTCCTCTATTTCTTCGGTACCAAACAAAGCCTAAAAGCATAGCTTCCCATTAAATCATAATTTATTTTGTTATACCAAAGACAAATATAATATATATAACATATACATTTATTTATGTTCTTATAATTTATACTAATTCATATGGTTTAACTATTAAGTCATCAGTCTAACCAATATTTATTAACTCAATCTTACCAAATTAATAACTCAGTTTAATTTTAATAACATTGCTATCAGGCAGTGAGTGACTAAGCATTGTCAATAGAAGATAACACTCTCAAACACGTTATTTGAAAGATAAATTACACATGTGTCTCTTTGAATTTAACTCTTTTTTACATTACACCAATTTTTAGTTCATATAATTATATATTAAATTAAAGTGAATAATGTTAATGAGAAATATATAATATTATAGTGTCATGTAAATTAAAGAATGTTTATTTAGGATTAATAAAAATTAGTAATTATAATATCATTAAATCTCTTATGTTGAAAATAATTAAATATTTGAAGAATTAGCTACAATTGTAACAACAAATGTGAGATAACTTGTCCAAAATAATCAATGATATATAGATTGATCATTACATTGTTATTTTTATTAATTGTTTAATTTTACTTTTTTTTGCGCAATATGTTAAATCTAATTGAACTTGGCTTATTTTTCACATTGAATTTATTTATATTATTTCCTCTAATAGCACTTATATTTTAGAAGTATGTAATCAGTTATACACACATAATTACTTTTTTTTATTTTCACAAATTAAAATAATTATTTATTTATTTATTTTAAAACAAAATTTGACAACTTTTTATTCTACATTTTGACAACCATTTTAATATAATTATAATACTAATGCGACTTGTAAAATGTACGGGTCAACATGCTAGTGAATACTAAATTTTTCACCCTCTTATTAGTACTGTTGCTCTTACATGCAACTTATAAAAATTAACCGAACAAAACAAATAACAAAGAACAGAATAAATATAACCCTACTTTTAAATATGAATTTACATATAAATTTATCATTTTTTTATAGAGACCATAATCCTCCATTGGAGAGATAAAAACTATTATGGATGGCAAAGATCTCTCTCAGTGTATAATGCAACTGCATCCAAAATTCGAACTCAAAATGATTGATTAAGCTGCATATAAATTTATCGTTTTATGCATTATATGCATTAGGTATAATATTCTTGTCTACAGTTTTTATACAAAACTAGCTTATCTGATTCAATTTTGGATTAATGACTTGGAGTCCATTTTGCTAGCTTTGCTATCTAATTATGTGGCCGTACTGAAGGCAGAGTGGGTTTTTTTTTTTTAATGAGCAGGGATCTCAACCCAAACTAAAATCATGGAAAATAAAAATAGAAGTTGTTCGAGCAACAACTGCATGGTGGCTTCGATTTAGTGATACGATCTCCAACAGGTTGAGCGCAGCGGAAGAAAAAGGTGGCGGCCACCTACAAACACTTTGACGCTCAAGTTAGTGAAGGAACTGAAGGAGTGTAAGCGAAAATAATGGGGGTTTCTTTATCTAGGGCACAAGGCCTATGTGTGTGTGTGTGTGTGTGTGTGTGTGTAACACTCCTTTAATTCTAAATATATTCATATTAATTTAATTATTACTTTAAATTGATGAAAATGTGAGTAATTTTTTTTTATAGAAAAATTTCTAAATTGAACATAATTTGAAAATATAAGTGAAATGACAAAAAACTGCTTATTATATATATATATATATATATATATATATATCCAACTGTACATCATGGTTGAGTATACATAATAGTCAAAGAAAAAACAAAAGTACATCAAAAGACATATACTACCTAACCCAATATATATATAAAAAGATCCTATACAGAGCAGTATTTATCTACCCTATCCCTTAAGAAAATATTATAAACCAGGTTTTCAAATCTGGAAGAGTATCCTCTGACTCGTCCTCAGCAACATCAGGCATTGTCGTCATCTTCAATAATCCGGATTGAACATGCATAACAAAAATAATGGAGTGAGGTGATTTGTTCTAAATCACTTTCACATGTATGGTAGGAATTTAAATACAATTAATGAAGGGAACCTAGGATTTATTCTAAGTTATACTACATTACCCTTGACTTGGTATGGATCCATACTTCCCATCAGTGAGTAATAGTTCTCAACAGAACCTGGGAAGTGACTGGGAGTACATATACCTCATCAACATCATCACATGGTATAGTCCTCATCATCAATAAGGAACAAATGTCAGTTAGGACGTCCATTTATAGAGGTATACTCTCAAACCAATCCCGGAATGCTGAGTAGTTGTCGAGGTTATCGAGCTTGGTCAGGTGAATATCCCAGCTCACGGGCGCTACCCTGGCTATTAGGACTTTCACCACTCGATGCCTACCCCGAGACCTCCCCAAATGGGTCTCTGCCTTTCATTCCTCAGCGTACCAAACTGTAGCTTCCTTAACAGGGTGTCATGCCACCGCATGTCCCTTGCTTTACATTACTCACTGATCTATTAATTTCTAAAGGTTTACTTTGGTCTTAAAAATTTGAGCACCAGTACAATTTCTACTAATATCTCTGCCTTATATTACAGAGATTTGATCCATACATATCATTCACATAATTCATAATTCAAATTAAAGCACATAAGCAATAATTCAATAAAAATAAAGATATACAAATTAAAATAAAGACTGATAATTAAGAAATAAATCATAGAATGGTCAAAAATTTCATAAAAATAATTTTTAAGCTTAGAAAAATAATTAGAATTTTATCATGAATTTTTAGAAAATTTTTGAAAATTTTTGAAATTTAGTATTTCTAAGAAAATGTGTCTACAGGCATTTATAGAGCACAATTAGAAGTACTAAATAAGCTTTAAAATTTATGAAATTTTTACAGATGGTCTATTAGTGTGTCTAGACCTTACTTGAACGATAAAAACTTAAACTGAAATTTCTACAGTAGTTTTCTAAAAATAAATTCATAAATAGCTCATAAAATAATTTCCATATTTAGTTTCATATTATGAGATTTATGGTTTATTTCTTCTACTATTTTTGCTAAACTAATTGAGTATTACTAAAATTTGATAATATAATAATTTAATTATCTATTATAATAGCTAAAAATATTTTTTTAAATTTGGGCAGTATAACAGCTTAGTAATTCTACTATATTTGTTTGAATTTGAGCAGTATAACAACTTAATAATTATACTATAGTTGTCTAAATTTGAGCAGCATAACTACTTAATAAATATATTTTAATTATCTAAAATTGAGCAGCATAACAACTTAGTAAAACCTTGAATTTAATACTAAACATTGTAATATTTATAAAACTTAATAAACTTAAACATCGAAAGGTTTAGGGGAAAACCTTTCCTACCAACATGCAAAGTAATTGAAAATTAAAACCAACCCCACTCCCCCCATTACCTCAAAGAGTTGGTGAAGTTGTTGGTGCAGGACTCCTAGGGAGATGATTTTTATTAATTATTGGAAAATTAGTAGAATTTTAGCATAAAAACAAAGTAAAAGAAATTTTTTCTAAAGGGAGAGAATTTCTCTATGGAGACTCATGGAAGAGAAGACGGATGAGAAATTCAATTCAAGGTCATGCCTATTTATAGGAAAAAAAGAGGCTTAGGTGTCCATATTGATTACATCATATATTATGTAATAATTCAAATTTTATTTTTCTTTTTAGCTTAATTAGGGACAAATATTACATATAGGTGGTGAATCACCTCCCCTCTAGAGCTGCAACGTGGGATAGCAACTATCCCAAAGATTTACAATATAATTTTTGACTGTTAATTAATTAGCCGGTATCGATAAAATCGCCTAAATTTAAAAAAAAAACTTTTAATATCAAAATAATTAATTTAAATATAAATATGAGCAAATTTAATATTTTTCATCAAAAATAAATTTTAATTTTTTATTTTATTTTTTCGAATTATAAATTTATATATTTTAAGCTTAGAAAATTCATATTAAATTTATTTTAATTCAATAAATGCTCAAATTTTTATGAAAATTCTAAAATTACATATTTTACCTAGAAATGTACTAAAAATATTATTTTCACCATTTTTGGATGTCAAACCAATACTGAGTTGGTTATTTGACAACTAGGAGTATCTTGGTCATTTTGTATAGGAATTTCAGAAAATTCCCATAAAATTTCCAAATTTATATTTTAATACATATGACATGATTTTAAACTCAAATTGACATTTTAATATCAATTGAATTTTTTTCTCATGTCAGCCCTTAATATTGACAAATAAGGACAAAATCGTCATTTTCTAATTTCTCTGGACTTTGGTTCAAAAAAATTATTAAAAATCACGATTAGATAGTTTTTGATATTCTGAGTTTAACTGTGGGAATCAGAATTTTTAGATTCTTTCCCGATTTTTCAGAATTAAATATAAAATAAATAAATAAATAAAACAATTAATTAAGTAAAAGTGAGGGTGTTACAGTATAAATACATACCTACATACATTTTTGGCAGGAAAACCCATTATCTAATATGGCATGTAGTTGTGCTATCGTGGATGATGCGACTTAGTCTTCAGTGATTTCGAGCAATGGCTGACTCTTTGGTCGTGCTCGGCGATCATTCAATGTCAGTCAAGGTGACACCAAGCAAGGGCCGGTGCTTTGGTCGTGCTCAGAGATCATTGTATGCCAATCGACCTGGTGGTTAGTTTGGTGCTCAAGATTGCTTCAAAACAATTGCCGCCAAGTTGATATCTTACTGAGACATGATGTCGGCTTTAATGTCTTATTAGGTGAGCTAGTCTTTTATCGTTTGCCCCCAACTATTTTACTCGGCACGTGTCATTTCCTTGTGGTGTGCCTTTTGAATTTCCATAGCCATTGCACGTTTATCACGCCCTTTCATATCTTATCATGGGGCTCGAAGAGTATGACCCCTCATGTTTAAGATCCCCAAGGTCTTTTTGATATCAGTGGGTAATGATGGGGTAATAAATGCTGATGTCTCAGTCTAGTTTATAAAAAGCTTGTGTGAAAGTAAATTTTACTCCTTATTCTCTTCACTTATTTTTCACCGTAGTTGCCTCTGATAAATTAGAAAAGTCCCTCTTTATCTTCATATCTTCACCACACTAGGTACCTTTTTCTACCCTTTTTTCCTTCTAGCCATAGTTTTATTTTCCTTTTATTTGCTGCAATGGATCATAAGGTCGAGATGAAATGTGCCCTCAATGGAACTCCTATGTGGTGTTCCGATGGAACTCTGTCTAAGTTAGGTGTCATAGTAGTAAGTGATAGCCCTTTGCCGCCACACGAAAAACTTTGTCACCATAGAAGAGTTACTTCCACCCTTAGGGTGACTCCGACTACTATGCAAGAAATGACTCCGAGCGTGGTGGTTATTGCTTCTACGCAAGTGGCAACTCTGAGTGCGATGACGACTACTTTTACACAAAGGGAAGTCCTGCAACGCAAGCAAGTTCGTCTAGGGTAATTGCCCTGTATATTACACCCCAAGCTCTTTCTCGAGCTTCTAAGTCATCCAGGTGTGGTAGGAAAATGACAGCGAGGATGGCATGGTGATTGCGTTTGATAGACAGTTTACCTCCTCCCTTCGAGGAAAGGTCTTCCAAACACCTTCGAGCGCGAGCCCCCACTGCTATGGATTCGACTTCTTCTCTTCATGACTGGTCGAGCGCTCATAGAATTGACGGTTCTGGTGTCTTAAGAGCAAGGTCAGGTCCTCATGTGGTTGAGGAAGCGTTAGTCGTTCCCTTGAAGCGGAGGCGATATTTATCTGTTGGTGGCACTTACTACAACTCTTTAGAAGAAGAAACCAAGTCAAAGGGTTTAGTTACCTGCAAAGAGGACTCCGAGGATAGGGTTATCCCAAATGAGTTGATTTAGACTATCCAAGCTCAGTTGAAAGCAACCGAAATGCCTTAGGATTATGACACTGCTTTGGAGGCCGCACGAATTGGTCATGAATATCCTAATTATACTGACGAAGTAAATCCAGAGAAGGTGGCTAGAAGGATCGGAGTCAAGATTGACCAACTTTATAGATACCTCAAAGGTTGAAAGAGATCGGAGCTCCGGATAGTTAGGAACTTGTTGTAGAAGTCATCAAGGCCGATGAGCGATAATAAGGTAAGGCTCTCTTGATTATTGACAAGTGTGTTGTTTTAGAAAGGAAAATGGGAAAAGTTATGCGCAATATTAAGAAGGACCCCAGGAATGTCATCATTCCTGTTAACCTTAACGCCATAAATTGGGTAGACGTTAAGATTCGAGGAACGAGGTCTTAATTGGACCAAGTTGTTGTGGATTATTTCTGTCATCGGGTGCCCCTTATTAGATTAGGAAATGTCTTTGACTCGCAGCCAAGCGCTCTTGGAGATGACCGAAGTATTTGTTTGCAACAACCATTTGAGAGGGATCCAGGGACAACATTTCAGGACTTTATTCCCTTAGGAGTGAGGTTGCCTTTCTTGAACTTCGAAGTCGATGTGCTAGACCACCTTGACATGTGCCCCTCATAACTTCATCCAAATGGTTGGGCCTTTGCGATGGCATTTCAAAAGTTATGTTCTTATGTGGACGTGCAAGATACTGTTAACCTTTTTTGCCACCTATTCCAACCTTCATGCATAAAGGGTAAAGATGGTTGGTCGGCATTATCTCTTAAGGCTTCTCGTCATGGAAAACTACTGAAGCTTACGCTACCTCTTATAAAGATTATAAGGATAAATACTTTTTTGTCTGTCTAACCAGTGCTTCTCGATCCTTTATTTATAATTACCGAAAGGGGACTGATGGATCTTTAATGAAGTCTCAAAAATTTCCTTTTTATTAGACTTTTCACCACTAAGCCAAGGGTGAGGAAAGATTTTCTCCTTCAGATTATATAGTTTTCGAGGAGGATTTGACTGAGGACGAGCACTCGGATAAGGCACTATTGGGTCTAGTCAATCCAGGGGTGCTCATCCCAAGCTCTCTTGTTATAAGATCAATTTATTTGGCTGACTTAGGGCCTTATGTAGGTGTGTAGTTTTTGCTACTTTTTGATCATCTTCGGCTAGGACCTTGTTACATAATTATACTACACGGTTATAACCTTGGCTCATAATGAGATTCTACAGGGTTGTAACCTCTGCTTCAAATCTTTTGTGGTCAGGCTAAAGCCTTGACTTTTTGTTTTTACCCTGCCTTGATCATTGCTAACTGATCACTTGGTAAATCTTTCAATATATTGGTAGTTATCTTCTTGGTGTTGGACCAAGTTGGTGACCAATGAAAGTATACTAACAACTGCGAAATTAACAGGGAAAGGCTCTTTATTAATAATTAGAAACACTTGATACATAATAATGGAAAGAAAGGGCGTGAGCCATAATTGACAATTTTGACTATAGTATCTGTAAGTTTGCATTATTTCACATCCATGGGATTAGTGCCCCGAGTAGGGTTTCCAACTAGTAAGCTCCTGAGCCTGTTTTCATGACAAATCTAAACGAACCTTCCCAATTCTTAATGAGCTTTCCCTAAATGGATTTCTTTCCTCCCACATCGGCTCTTTGAAGGACCAAATCACCTGTCTTTAAACCACGGGGAATCACTTTTTGATTGAAACAAGTGGTAATGCATCATTTGAAAGCGACATCCTTAATTTCTGCTACTTCTCTTCCTTCCTCAGCCAAGTCGAGCTCCTTACACAGTGACATGTCGTTCATCCTTTGATCATAGCCGGCCACTCATCTTGACGGTTCTCCAGTCTCTATCAGAATGATGGCCTCTACACTAAAGGTGAGGCAGAAAGGGGACTCACCAGTCAAGGAATGCAGCGTAGTGCGATAAGCCCATAAGACATACAGAAGTTGCTCGATCTAATTTCCCTTAGCTGTGTCAAGTCAGCATTTCAACCATCAAAGGAATACTTGGTTGGCCATTTTAGCCTGGCCGTTAGTCTGGGGATGCTCGACTAATGAGAAGTGTTGCTTAATTTATAAGCCCTGCCAAAACTCTTAGAAGTGCTGATCAATAAACTGCATGCCATTATTCGTGACAACGACGTTTGGTATGGTGAATCAACACACAATTTGCCTGTGTACAAACTTCATCACATTCTTCGCTATAATTTTTGCCAATGGCTCAACTTCAATCCATTTGGTAAAATAGTCTATCCCGACGACAAGGTATTTGACTTGACCAAGCGCAAAACAAAGGGCCCCAAAATATCAAGCCCCTATCACACAAACAACTAAGGTGCTAATATTGAACTGAGCAGCTCGGCTGGAGAGTTATGATGATTGGCATATCTTTGACACCTATCGCATTTCTTCACCTGTCGCACAACGTTGGCTTCTATTGTTGGCCAGTAATATATGTCGCGAAGGGCCTTTTTTGCAAGAGCCCTACCCCAAAGATGCTGACTGCAACTTCCCTTCTTGAATCTTGGCCAGTACGTAGTCTGCTTCTGCCTGCCTTAAGCACTTGAGTAAGGGGTGAAAAAATCCTCTTCAATACAACACATATCCAACCATGCAAAAATGACCTGAAGACTTTTCTAAGCACCTAGCCCCTTTTTGTCGTCCATGATGGAGTGTGTCTACTACCATCACAAAGCTAGGCTTCGAAAGTGTTTATTGGATGACCGACCTATTGCTCCTTAATGATTTCCTACTTGCTAATTTTGACAAAATGTCCGCCCAAGTGTTTTGTTCCTGGGGAATGTGTTGAAATTCGATCGTATTGAATCTTTCGGCCATGGACTTCACCCTATCCAAGTATTTCTTAAGAAGAGGTTCCTTCATTTGGTATGACCCATTGATATAGGAGACGACCAACTGTGAATCGCTTCATACTTAGATCCCTCTTGCTCCCAGATCAGCCGCGAGTGTTAGCTCGACTATACAAGCTTTATACTCGACCTGGTTATTGGATGTTGGAAACCCAAAGGTTAGAGCCTCTTCCACAATAACCCCTTCAGGAGACTCCAAAAGTATCCTTGCTCCACAGCCTTTTTCATTTGAGGAACCATCCACAAAGAAAGTTCATAGAAGGTTTTGAGTGGCCTTCAGAGTTAGCTCAACTATAAAATTTGCTAAGGCCTGTGCCTTCAGAGCCTGTCGAGATTCGTATATAAGCCTGTGCTCGAACAGCTCAATTACCTAAGCCACCATTCTTCCTACTAGGTTCAAGCAATGGAGGATTTGCTGAATAGGTTGGTTGGTTTTGACAACTACTTCGTGAGACTAAAAATAAGGTCGGAGGCATTTCGTTGTGATGATTAGTGCAAAGGCAACCTTATCCACTTTCGGATATTTGATCTTGGCACCCTACAACACTGTGCTCACAAAATAGATCGACCTTGACCATCTTTTACCTCTCGTACCAGAGTCGTACTTACCGCCTCGGCTACTTACTGCCAAGTATAGGTATAGCCCTTCTCTAGGCTCTAGTTTGGTCAGCTTAGGGGGGAAGAAAGTATAACCTTCATACGCTGAAAAGCCATTTTGTAGTCCTCATCCCAAACGAATAACTTCTCTTTCTTGAGCAGCCTAAAGAATAACAACAATAACTATGCTGATTTGGCAATGAAACGTATCAAAGCTATTAGCTGAGCATTCAACTACTAGATTCCTTTAACATTAATTGGGCAATTTATCTCCAAAATTGCTTGGCATGTATCAGGGTTCACCTTTATACCTCACTCGGTCAACATGTACCCCAATAATTTTCCGGCCTTAACGTTGAAGGTACATTTAGATGGGTTTAATCGCATGTTGTATTTCATAAGCTGCTCAAATTCCTCCTTTAACTCTTGAGCATGCCCTTCTAGCATCGTGCTTTTGACGATCATGTCGCCAACGTAAGCTTTAAGGTTCTTGCCTATATGATGCTTAAAGATCTTATTCATCATTTGTTGGTAAGTTGCACCTACATTCTTGAGGACAAATGACATGACCTTGTAACAATAATTTGCCTTTTCCTTCATGAACACAATTTTTTCCTGATTGTCGGGATGCATGGGTATTTGCTTGTACCTTAGAATTTGCATCCATGGAAGAGAGTAGTTGAAATCACGATGAGTTGTCTACCACCCGTCCAATATTTAGAAAAGGATATGAATCTTTAGGGGAGGTCTGTGTAATCAACACACATCCTCTATTTCTTTGACTATTTCTTTACCCGCACAACATTGGCCAACTAAGTCGTATACTTGACTTTCTTAATGAATCCAGCTTTGAGAAGCTCCTACATTTGCTTCTCAATTTCTTTGAGCCGGTCGAGGTCCATCTTTCTCCTTCTCTAGCTAATTGGTTTGGCAGTGGGATCTAAGGCTAATCAATGGTAGAAGAGATTTGGATCGATGCTAGGCATATCTACAGTTGTCCATGCAAATAGTACAGCGTTTTCACTCAAGAGATAAGCTATATCTTTCCTCCCATCTTTAAAGAGATTTGTGCCGATACTCACCACTTGAGAAGGGTTAGGACCAATTTGTAAGGGAAACAACTCCCCTTCTAGTTGAGGTATTCTCTCCAGCTCTCAAGGGTCATCCATCCTACAATCCATTGTTCATTGTTGGCATTTCTCAAGTTGGGGTGGGAATAGTGGAGATCTTTAGGGACCCCTGGTAACATTCCCTAGCTTTCTATTGATCCCCTTGCATTGTTATGACCTCAAGGTCGTCACTTAGGAATTTAATCACCAAATACGGGATCGAGATGACTGCTTTTAAGGCACTTAATGATGGTTGTCCCAAAATGGCATTGTAAGTTGACCTACATTTCACAACCAAAAAGCTCATAGGCATTGACTTCACTAAAGGAGAATCACCAAAGGTTACTAATAATTTTACATTCTCGATGGGCATGATATAATGCGCAAAAAAGCCTATCAAATCCTCGTCATAGGGCAAAACATCTACGTGAGGCACTTTTAGCTTCTCAAAAAGTTCATAAAACATTATATCCGCTAAGCTTCCACTGCCCACTAGTAACTTGTGAACTTCCTTGTTTGTTATAAATGTAGATACTAAGAGTTGGTCGTCGTGCCCCGGAAGTATTCCCCTAAGGTCGGAGTCGTCGAAAGCGAGTGGAGGGGCCTTTCTTTGTGGGACTTTTGGGAACTTCCCAGAAAAAGAAGATGCTATGACTTCCTTCACATGCCTTTTCTAAGCATTGCTAGATGTACTGCCCCCAACAAATCCACCTAAGATGACGTATATAACCTTATGCTTCGTCAAAGGGATGTTTTAAAAGATTGTCGAGGGGAGCTTCAACATCCTGACTGGACCTGGGCTATTTCGATCCACAGCATGAAGGAGATCATTGTGATCAAGCGGATTGCTCGCTTTGACCCCTCTTCGGACTTCTAGACTGGTCCCTATGAGAACAATAAGTGCAACTATGATTTCTATCGTCTTGTCATCTGTCATTTCCTTGAACAAACTGTTTCAACTTTCCCCGCCTTACGAGGGCTTCTATAGCGTCCTTTAACTAAACGCAGTCATCAATGTCGTGACCCGCTGATCGATGGAAGCGGCAGTACTTGGATTTGTCAATTCGGGCTCTTTGCCTCAAAGGTTTGGGTTGCTCAATACCTTCCTCTTTAAATTTCACGTTGAGTACTTCATTCAAGATTCGACTACATGAGGTGTTTAAAGGCATGTATTCGTCAAATTGAGAAGATAATCTGACTCTCTGATCAGGGCATGATTGCTTTTCTACTTTCCCCTCATGCTTCAATCCATGATCTACGGATTTTAATCAGCTAACCTCGAGGGTGTTCTCATAGTTGGGGTGGTTTTGGAGAGTGAAGTGTGGAATAAAGACCTTTCCCCACCCCATACTTCGTGAGCATAAAGACCACTCTAGGTAACAAATTCCCAGCCATCCTTGCTTCATGATTGAAGCAAGCAATGTAGTCTTTGAGTGGTTCCTTGGGGCCTTGGCGAATCCTTTTGAGATCGGCTTTGGTCTTTGGCCTTACCCTACTAGTGGTAAAGGCTAAGCAAAACTTTTCTCATAAGTCAGCCTAGGAGTAGACTAAGTGCACGGGAAGCGATTAGAACCATTTCATCATTGACTGCTTCATCGACAAAGGGAATGCTCGACACATAAGCGGCCTGGTGGTTCCTTTATAGGATAGGGCCGACTCAAAAGCGGTGATGCAGTTGTTTGGATCCTCGATGCCATCATACATTTCCAAGGCCGAAAGTTGTTGGAGTTGTTTTGGCACCTGAAAACTCATTATCTAATCAAAAAAGGTAAAGGAAAAGGAATTACCTCGTCATTGAATTACTTAATGACAGTTTCCCCGTGGCATGGAACAAATTGTAGGAAGTGTTAAGGTCATGAGTTCCTTGCCATAATTGGCAACAGAGGTAAAGAACTATGATAGTGGTATTGACCTGGTTGTGATACTGAAGCTTCGGAACGGCTAAGCTGGCTGTGGGAGGGATTCAAGATGGAGCGCATTTTCTCATGCTCTGTGCGAAGCTAATCGATGAGTTGTCGTTGTTCCTCCAAAGCGAGCTATTGCTCTTGGATCAACGCTGCAACATCATCAACTAACACCAAAGTCTGGGTTACACCAGGAATAGGTTCGGCAACAAGGTTGACTGCAGCAGCGACTAATGGTCTAGCCATGGGGGCAAGTATCGATACAGGGACAGGAATTGATATGAGGATTTGAAGCTTCGGATTCGTAGGTGTAATAGACATTTCTTCATCGTCGTGGTGATCGTGGTGTTGGATTGATAGGAGAATCATCATACTATGGGGAGGGATGGTAAGTGCTTTGCAGTTGCGCATGCTCACCATATCACAAGGATAAGTGAAGGGGAAGAGAAAAAATTTCCCACATACGACACCAATGTTCGAGTAGGGAACTGCGTGGTGGCTTCGATACGGTGAATACGATCTCCGATAGGTTGAGCGCAGCGAAAGCAAAAGGTGGCGGCCACCTACAAACACTCCAACACTAAAGTTAGTGAGGAACTGAAGGAGTGTAAGTGAAAAGAATGGGTTTTTCTTTACTTGGGGCACAATATATATATACACACACACACACACACACATTTTTGGCAGGAAAACCCGTTATCTGCCGTGGCATGCAGTTATGCTATCGTGGACAATGTGACTTAGTTTTCAGTGATTCCGAGCAATGGTTGACGCTTTGGTCGCGCTTGGTGGTCATTTAGTGTCGGTTAAGGTGACACCAAGCAAGGGCCTATGCTTTGGTTGTGTTCGACGATCATTTTATGCCGATTGGCCTAGTGGTTAGTTTGGTGCTTAGGATTGCTCCAAAACAGAAGCATTATAAGGGACAAAAAATAAAATTCAAAATTACGTCAAAATATTTATTATGCTTTGATTCCGAAAACCTAAGACCATTAAGGTTCTAATTGAATGAATATTTAGTATAGTTAATATTTGTAGAATTAATGATTAATCAAAAAAGAATTCAGCAACTCTTGGTATAATGAATTTAAGCTTTATAGTGAAAATAAAGACCTTAGCAAGAGCAACTAAACAAATGGGGAAAATATGAGTTTTTTAAGTCATTCATTATGTGTGTTAACTTATTAGAATTTGACAACAATATTATACTCTAGAGTTAACTCATAACTATAGAGATGGAAGGAAATATTACATTATTATTTCAGTGGTTCTTGAATGTAAAGTATATTACTTCATGCTATCCAAATGTTAAGGAGCATTGCAAAATGTCAACCTTGATTAGTAAACTAATTTAATTAATTTGCAATCGGCTTCGTATTAAATCTAAAGGATCACACACACCAAGTATTCTTTTTTTGGTACATAAGAAAACAAAAAGGAAAGAAGGAAACACAAAAGCTAACAACGAATAAATATAACACCTATAGCATCAACTTGAAGCATGGGTAGAATGTCTAACGTGGGAGAGCTTCAGCTAACAAACTCAGAATCTTGTAATGTCCCCTTCTTAGCAAGATGGTATGTAAAAAAATTTCCTTCTCTTAGTGTGACAAAGAAGAACCACTTGATCCAATTTTAGAAAGTCTTGATTTTTCTTAACAAGCACTGGATACTTTTGAAAAGGGTTTTGACTATTGATAAAGGAGATTGCATAAGTAGAATCTAAATTAACAATAATCCTCCTAAATCCCAAATTCTATACTGATTGCAACTCTTGATAATAGTCAAAAGCTCTGTGCAAGAGATGTCAAACTGCCCAATGAATCTAGCAAAACCCAATATCCATTAACCACTAGTATCACGAATAATACTACTAATTCCAGCTCCTAATGGATTCCCTATCATACTCCCATCAACATTAAGAGCTACAAAATCAAGTATTCTAATCTTTGCTAAGGAATTAGTTTATTATTAGATAATTAAATTAAAAAGTTTAATTTAATCAAATAAAAAAAATTTAGTAGGTGGAATATTATTATATTCTTTGTACTACTAAGAATATAAATAATACAAAAATTAAGCATTTTTATTTAAAATAGAATTTTGGGAACAAATTTGGCTGAGTCAAATATTTTAAAATGTGGCATATAATGGCTTTGTATGACTAAGTAAAAATATTTTAAATGCCTAAGGGGTAAGCGATGTTAGAAAGAGGTGTTGAGAGGTTCGCAATTTAAAAAGAAAGGATATGCCCTATACCTTACAGGATATAAATCCTCTCCAACAGCACCCTCGCTAATCACTAGCTTCCCTCCATTCTCTCTCTCTCTCTCTCTCTCTTCTCTCTCTGTCTCCTTCATTCTACTTTCTCTTAGTCACTTATTTATGCTTTCTTCATTTTTTTAATTGAATACTTTTGTCCTTTTGCGCTATACATCCAATTTGTGCATTCAAAGCTTGCCACAACACATAATAAACACAAGTCTAAAACTGCCTTTTTTTCTCTCTTTTTATCTAACACAAAATAAATTCTTGAAAAATTTTAGTGCAACAAGTTAATTAATTTTTCTAATTCCACTAGCCAAACGTTGAGAGCAAAAGTTAATTTTGGTGTGGATATACGCATAAACTGTTCATATATTTGTAGGGAACTAGTTTTTGCATTCGTGCAATCTACGGTGTTTTTAAATGCACAAATTCTAAATTTGAAATTGAAAAGACAAAAATGAGTTCACTATCATTGTATGATAAATAAATACATCATCCTATATTTTAGAAGATATATTTGTAAATTATATTTTTAGTTGATATGCAGCAAGTATTATCGTCATCACATATCAAAATTTGTAATCCTTGTTGAGATTTAACTCTAGAAACTGCAACATATAATTGTCCATATGTAAAAACTGGTCTTGGCAAGTAGACACCTATATGCAATCATGTTTGATCTTGACTTTTGTTAATTGTCATAGCAAATGATAAACATAATGGGAATTGTCGACACTAGAACTTCATAAGAGTTAAATGATCAAATTCATCTGAAAAATGTAAGTTTTTTTTCCGACATGGGTGTCAGTCACCTCCCTTACACCAAAAAAATTATCACTTAACTCCTTAACAATTAATCTTGTGACATTACATAAACTATATGAAACATCAAGATTTCTCATTAATATCATATGAACACCTTTCTTTTAACTAATTTGTGATCAGGAATGTCAAAGCAGCTAACATTATTCAAAAACTCAATTGTTAGCTAATCAACATCAATGTCAATTTCTGCATCAACTTTCCACATTGTGTCACAACTAAGATACAATTTCTATTTGCCTAATTATTTGCTACATATTAAAAATCTTACATATTAGATTTGAATTCATATCCATGATATGTGCTGTAAGAAATTCTTAAAAATAAATCAATATGTATTAGATCCCAAATATGTGCAAAAACATGATAATATAAAAGCACAGATATTTGAAATTGAGGAACAAATGTTATAGAAAAACATTAATCTTTATGTGATGTACATATTTACTCACTGTAACTATTAATATATCTTCATGTAAATTTTTTAATTTTGTGTGATATATATTTGCTTCCTGTGATTTCGATAATAATAAGTTTTTATGTATAATTTTTATCTTTGTGTGATATAAATATTACCTATATGTTTATTTAGATATTAATATACTTTACATAAAATCTTTGATTCTACATAATATTTATTCTTACCACTTTAATTTATGTATTAATATACTTTTATGCAGACTTTTGTTTCATTGTAATGCATATATATATATATATATATATATATATATATATATATATATTCTTATAATTTTGATATTTAATTTGCTTATAACATTAAGTATACATTTTCATGATATGATGAATGTTATATTATAATATTAATAAGCTTTCATGAATAGTTTATACTATCATATGATTTATATACCCATTCTTGTGATTTAAAAATGATATATTTTTATGTATGAATTTTCATCTCCATGTGATATATTTATTCATGAGAATGAAAATATTTTAATTTTTTTTTAACATTATAGAATAAGTATACACGTGAATTAGTTATTAATTATTATAGACATGTTAAATCTCATCTAACACTACAACTTTCTATTTGTTGAGACTTATATGATATCTATCACCAACCAAATATAAAATATCTTTTATCATTTATATTTTCATAATATAAAACCCAAATATGAAAGACCATTCATCATTTATTGTCTCATATAAATAGATGATAGCTCCTTTTAGCAAGACATGTTTTTGTTCCTCTAATACATTACACCCTCCGTTCCATTTTGATTGATGTTTTAGCATTCAAAAAAATTCCATATTGATTGATGTTCTCAGTTTTCAATAAAATATTAACACTTTTTTTTTTCAAATTTGCCCTAAATAATACGTGAACTTAATATTTTTGAGAGTTGTGTCTGTCAATTTTTGAAAGGGAGAACAAGAATATTTTAGTAAAATTGTTTTACTAAGTAATTTATTTATTGTCTTTCTTAATCTGTATGAAAAAATTTAAACATCAACCAATATGGAATGGAGGGAGTAATATAGATTATCCTGCTTGTGCGATTAATATAATTTACTTTTGTATCCTATCATTTTACATTTTTTTTTTCGTTTTGTGAAGTGTTTAATCAAATTAGATTTTCATAAAATATTAACAAATTTAAAAAAAAAATGCAAACTATAGTAATTTGAATTTGATTGGCATAAATCAACACTTGTTCATTAAATTAGAATTCATTATTATACAAATTAATTTTATCATATTCTTAAAAGGCAAACATGTCATTCTTAAGCTTCTTAAAATTTTATTTCTAACATTTTATAAAAAATAAAAATATTCAAAGTAGTATATGAGATATCTAATTTATATTTTATATAAATTATTTATATAAAAGATCAAAAAATTAAAAGATGCAAACTATAGTAATTTAATTTTTTTGGTAGAATAGTAATTTAAATTTAATTGGCTTAAATCAACACTTGTATATTAAATTAGAATTCATTATTATACAAATTAATTTTATCATATTCATAAAAAGCATCCATATGATTCTTAAGTTTCTTAAATTTTTATTTCTAACATTTTATAAAAATAAAAAATATTCATAATAGTTGCATGAGATATATAATTTATATTTTAAATAAATCATTTATATAATATTATAAAATTAATTAAATTAAATCCATTGTTTTTTGTTTCATTAAAAACTTATTCATGCATACAAACATCTTCAATAGTCATTACGTTGTTGATCTAATAATTCACGGTATATTGCACCTTTTCTTTTAGATCTGTTAATATATTAAAAAAAATTGTGTAAATTTTTATTAAAAATGATGAAAAAAAAAGAGTAAAAATTATTTTATTCCTTCTCATGCTGTATAATAATAATAATAATATAAATAGTAAGTAACCTTTCATTGTCACAAACTCAATAAAATAATAAAAGTCAATATAACAGGTCCGTATGAAGAGCAATAAAAAATAATAAAATATTAAAGTAGAAGAGAATAGTGGTCAAAATTTTAATTGGTTATATATATATAGATTTTGATGATAGCTTTAAGAAGTACACCAAGTATTTATATATGTTTATTTTATTGTAACACAAATAGATCCATTTAATTATATATGATGTGCTGCGATTCATCTGAACAACGTGTGCGCCTATACATTGATGTTAACAATAAAAATGAAAGTAAAAACTCCACTCTTTAGAAACCTCAAAATAACCAATCATTAATGCTCTTATGAAAACAACGGAGGATGATACTTTGGTGCTTTACTTAGATAATTAGTCTCAATGAATGTAAATGAGGAAGTTATATTTGTGAAATATTTAAGTTTCATGTATTAAATATTCATTTTATTATTTTAATAAATAAACAAACTCAATTTTGACTTTAAATTGAATTATGAAAATGAGATAAGTTCAAATTTTATAAGTTTGACATTAAAAAGTCATATATATATATATATATATATATATATATGTATGTATGTATGTATGTATGTATATAATGATTAAATTGTTAATTTTATATAAGAAAAAAATATATTTAATAAACTATAATTTTATCTTAAAATTGTCATTACATTAATTTAGATTCAAATATTCATTTATTATCTTCCTCTTCTTACTTTTATTTCAACCTATAACATGAAACTTGATTAAATATATAAAAACACTTTAAGAATATATTTGATAAATAAAAAATAATCAAGCTATAAATGAACTAAATCCCCCTTGAGCATCATATATATATTTTTTACATGTCAAGCTTAAACTTTAAGTATTTAGCTTGGTTCAATTTATTTGCAACCCCTATTAGTTTTTTAATATGCTAGGTTTTGTGAAAAATAATTGCTAAAGTTAACTCTTAGATCCTTATCCTCAAGGGAGGTTGGATCAAGGTGTCATCGTTAGAACTTGAATCAAAAGCGATTGAAGGTTGAGGAAACCTCCTCTCATAAAACCCATAAAGTTTAATATGTCCTATCGAGATACTGACCTGCCGTGACTAGGATGTAGGCCGATGATCATACCACTAATTTGTTGCTAGAAAAAGTTCCCTATGACAAGGTCAAGAACACACCTTAAGGGTATGACCCAAATTGGCGTTTAGTCTACACTCAAAGTAGACCTTAGAAGAGAATCATTACCAATGCCTCATTTCCTTGGTCACATATTCTCCATTACCGAAGAAAGAGGGTCATCACCTACAACTACCCTATCGAAAAATGGTTCAAAGGTTAACTCTTTGCTCATGACTCAATAACAATCAAAGTGTAATAACTCAAAAGCAGAGGAAAATGATTCCTCAAGAAAGCAACAAACTAGAGTTCTTCTCCTTCATCCTTTGAAAACGATGTGGTGTTTTGAAGGTGGCTAACTTAAAAAATGGCTCACTAGAAAACTATATAGGAGGAAAAAAGTGGAAGGAAAAGCAAAGTGTGAGAAGATCAAATGTTTAATTTAAATGGAAGTTAAGGGAATTCTATCACGTGAAGTGAATGAAATTCAAACTTTGATTAATTATGACACAATGCATGCGCCAACCTACTGTTTGTGCAATCGGGGGCATAGGAGTAAAGACCCAATTATCAAAAAATTAAGTCCACTACTCAAGGCAGCCCATAACAAGCAAGATGTATGGTGAATATCAACAATAGTACATAAGAACTTTGAATTTCAATTTCAATCTCAACAAGCATCGAACAACAACAAAAGGACATGGACAAGTTGATACCTCATGTCAACATGAGTAATCGACTTCGTAGTAATTGTTCTAGTTGAGGACTCAACCCAAATATGGCCCATGAAGCTACCGAAAAGACCAACCCAAAGTCCTAGACTTGACCCAAATTGGATGGACCTATAAATATCTTGGTCTCAATATGAAAAGTATGTTTTCATTCCATTTTCACTTTTTTATTTCATTTTCACCTTTTGACTCTATTTCCTTTGTTAACTTGAGTTTAACAAAGAATCCTTATTACTCATTATCACCACAGTCAAAGCTTGATATACCCACTGTGTTTGTTTCCTCCAATCCACGATAGACTGCATCTCTTTTGAAATCTTTAATTCTCAAAGGTTCACATTGAACACTAATGTTGTCAATATAAATATATATGTTATATAAAACATATTAATCTAAGTTGGAGTTTTTAGTTGAAAAAATAGACTATGCACTAACAGTGTAAAATAATTTCACATTGTCATTCAATCACAAATCATCATATACGGTAAGTTTGTTAACTTTACAAAAATTATCTTAAAAGTCAAAGCAACAATAATTTTTGATTGGTTGATAATATAAAACTCATTATATTAAGAATACATAACCATTAAACTTTTTTTAGTTTAGTTAATTAAAAAATTATAAGTTCAAAAGTATGACTCGAACTCGAATCAAGATTTACACCGTTAAAAAATAAACCACATTTATTTACACATGTTATTAAAGGAGCCATGGAGAACCCAAAAAAAAAAAATGAGCCATGGAGAAGTCATAGGCTCTGAGCACTCTAGCTCAACGACAAGATTTGACTGCACATTGAGTTTGAGGCAAAGGTCTCTCATATAAATTAGCAACCTCTTCTCTCCTGTCAACTTCCCGATCGAGTGATCAACTCGCGATATAATCTAATTTATCTCCATTTTACAACACCATATTTGTTTCTCCTATGAAGACCCAAACCCAAAAAAAGGATTAGAAATGTCCACAACGAGCTATAGAAATTAGAAGGTTCCAGCTTGAAAACATTTTCACTTCGAAACCGTGAATGACCGGCCGCCACCCCGCACCATAAAATAATCAACCCTGTAGAAGATTCAAACTCCTTCCCCATTGTTGAAAATTGAAAAGCAAAACAGAATGAGCCAAAAGAAATTCAATCATTCGACCAGGACTACCCACAAGGGAGGGCCAAGTCAAAGTCTTCCATTCCCCTTTGCGTCCCACTTCCTCCATTATAACCCTATTTCTTCAACACACGAAACCAAAAACATCATTGATTCACGCATCCAACAGCGTCGTTATATTACATATTACACAATTTACGTTCACACACTCACAAGCATACAATTGAAACAAACATCAAAAAACATGTTCCTCAAAACCCAATTTCTGTTCCTCACCCTTGTTTTAGCAACCACCACCGTGACCCGCCGTAAACCCAGGTTCCACTCTCTCGGCCTCTTCCAACCAAACGTGGTCTTCTCCCAGCGCCACCTTCTCCCTCGGCTTCGTCGCTGTTCAGCCGCCAACCACCCCTCCTTCCTTCGTCGCCGCCATCGCCTACACCGGCGGCGACCCCATCGTCTGGTCCGCCGGCAACGGCACCGCCGTGGACTCCGGCGGGTCCCTCCAATTCCTCCAGTCCGGCGCCCTCCGCCTCGTGAACGGCTCCGGCGCCACCGCGTGGGACTCCGGCACGGCGAACCTCGGTGCCACGTCAGCAACCCTTGAAGACAGTGGCAATCTGGTAATTTCCAACGGCACTGGCACCCTCTGGTCAAGCTTTGACCACCCCACTGATACACTTGTGCCCTCTCAGAATTTCACTGTTGGTAAGGTTCTCACTTCTGAAAGTTACTCTTTTAGTCTTAGTTCAATTGGGAATTTGACCCTGAAGTGGAACGATAGCATAGTGTACTGGACCAAGGGTTTGAATTCTTCTGTGAATGTGAGTTTGGGTTCCCCTGTGTTGGCGTTGTCATCAATTGGGCTTTTGCAACTTTCTGATGTGAATTTGAGCGCTCCCGCTCTTGTTGCTTATAGTAGTGACTATGATAAGAATGGTGATGTGTTTAGGGTGTTGAAGTTAGATAATGATGGGAATTTGAGGATTTATAGCACTAATCAGGGTGGTGGTGGAAATCCTGCAGTTAGATGGGCTGCTGTTGAGGATCAATGTGAGGTTTATGCTTACTGTGGGAACTATGGTGTGTGTGGTTACAATGATTCGAGCCCGGTTTGCGGCTGCCCATCTGAGAATTTCGACATGGTTGATCCGAATGATGCTAGGAAAGGGTGCAGGAGGAAGGTGAGTCTTAGCAATTGTCAAGGGAGCGCGACTATGTTGACGTTGGATCATGCTGTGATCTTGACTTATCCATCTGACACTGGGTGGCAGTCATTTTTCCAAGGCTTGACGGCATGTAGATCGAATTGTCTTTCGGGTTCGCGTGCCTGTTTTGCTTCTACTTCCTTGTCAGATGGATCGGGACAGTGTGTGATGAAATCAGAAGATTTTGTTAGTGGATATCATGATCCTTCACTGCCTGGCACTACTTATATCAAGGTTTGTCCGCCACTGGCGCCAAATCCGCCACCCTCTTTGGGGGAGACTGTGAGTCAAAAGAGGTCCAGGGTGCCCGCTTGGGTTGTGGTGGTTGTTGTTTTGGGTACCCTTTTGTGTTTGATTGCCTTGGAAGGTGGTTTGTGGATGTGGTGTTGTAGGAACCGCGCGAGGTTTGGTGGGTTGTCTGCTCAGTATGCACTTCTTGAGTATGCTTCTGGTGCGCCGGTGCAGTTCTCGTACAAGGAACTCCAGCAAGCAACGAAGGGGTTCAAGGAGAAGCTTGGAGCTGGTGGATTTGGTGCAGTGTATAGAGGAACACTTGTTAACAAAACTGTTGTTGCAGTAAAGCAACTTGAGGGCATTGAGCAAGGTGAGAAGCAGTTTAGGATGGAAGTTGCCACTATAAGTAGCACTCATCATCTGAATTTGGTGAGGCTTATTGGCTTTTGCTCGGAAGGGCGCCACCGGCTTCTGGTTTATGAGTTCATGAAAAATGGGTCTCTTGACAATTTTCTATTCCTGACAGAACAGCATTCGGGAAAATTGTTGAATTGGGAGTATCGATACAACATTGCCCTGGGCACTGCAAGAGGCATCACATACCTGCATGAGGAGTGCCGTGACTGCATAGTCCATTGTGACATAAAACCCGAAAACATTCTCTTGGATGAGAACTATGTTGCCAAAGTCTCTGATTTTGGTCTTGCAAAGCTCATTCATCCCAAGGACCACAGGCATCGGACCTTGACAAGTGTGAGAGGAACCAGAGGATATTTAGCCCCTGAGTGGCTTGCGAATCTTCCCATAACATCCAAATCTGATATTTATAGCTACGGCATGGTTTTGTTGGAGGTTGTGAGTGGGAGGAGGAATTTTGATGTCTCAGAGGAAACAAATAGGAAGAAGTTCTCCATTTGGGCCTATGAAGAGTTTGAGAAAGGTAACATCAGTGGAATTTTGGACAAAAGACTAGCTGACCAAGAAGTTGATATGGAGCAAGTACGAAGAGCAATTCTGGCAAGCTTTTGGTGCATCCAAGAGCAGCCATCTCAGAGACCAACAATGAGCAGAGTGCTGCAAATGCTAGAAGGGGTAACAGAGATTGAAAAGCCACCTGCCCCAAAATCAGTGATGGAAGGACCTGCTAGTGGAACCAGCACATGGGTGAGTAGCAATGCCAGTGCATTCTCCACAATTGGAGTTTCACCCCGTGGTCCCTCCTCTTCATCATCATTTCAGACTACTGGTGTTTCAACCTTCACCTCAGGAAGGAACACTGAGAAGGCAAGCTCATCCTTTTTACAATCAGACACATGACAGAAATTGCTTCAATTTTCCTTTCTCATATTTCCAATAAGAATGGGTTCAAAGTCACATTCACTTGGGACTTAATGCTGGAACAGCAGAAGTAAGAGCTTAGCTGGTAAAGTCATGTATTTTATTTTATTTTATTGGTAAGAGACTACAGGTATCTTCATAAGAGACTATTCTGCTCAAAGTGGGTAGAATTATTATAAGTGGCCAAACTCTCCCTCTGTGTATAATATGATATTGATTGTATACTATATTTCATTTTTCTTTTCTTTACCCTGATCATTGTATAATCGTTCAAAACAGGAGATTGCAAATTTTTAGTAATTATCTGTATTCAATTCCTGAAATTTTGCTAGTGTATAATCATCTGATGAAGGAGAAGTTTTAAACTCATCCGTTTATCGTTTCAGTTTCCTAAACAATTTGTGTGTACACTTTATTTACAATTACACAGTTAATCATTGGTTGTTTAATTTATTTCTTCCAACACTGCTAAAATTCCTCTAACAGCATAGTGAAACTTACGGACTGAAGGATAGTGCTGGCACAATAATGGTTTTGCTATATGTGATTGTAGTCATGATCACGTTGTTGTTTTGTACAGTATGTTGGCCAAAGTTTCTAGTTGCGGAATTAGTCTCACCACTTGCATGCATAAAGTTGCATGTATCCGTTGCTTTATATTTATAAATGGGAAAATGCCAATCAGGTTGATGAAAAAAATGTTCTATTTCGCTTTGTATACTAACTAATTAAAATAATCTAACCAATAATAGGTGAATAGTTAATCGATAACTGTCTTTAACTATGTTTTGAAGGTTGAATAATGTGATTATATGGTTAAAAAAAGTAATACGAGTTGATATAGAAAACATGTTGAGGAACGGATTGGGTCATTTTCCATTTATAAATAGCAGCTTTCGAAAGGATTAAGTTTATGTAGAGTTATTCAAAGGTTTATAGTAGTGTTAACTTATAAAATTATAAACTGCAATTTTATAAGTCACGCCATCTTCATTTTTAAAGTTCCTATAGTTGAGGAGTGATAGTGTAAAGAACAGTTAAGCTAGCTTCTGTTCATGAAGCAAAAGCAAATGCCCCATACTACCTCTTCAAGTCCTTAAGACGACAAGAATCCCTCCCCAACTGGATTCAAAGAAGGCACAATTTCAATGAGAAGAAACTGGAAATTTCATTGGGCTCTAAAAAACTAAACCAGCATGGACTGAATCCGAAATACAAGAACCTACATTTGAAATGCATTATGAAGTAATAATAAATGACAGAAACAAAAAACATCTGAAAAGCAGAAGAGATTAGAGAAGGCTAAAACTTAGATGCAGTATAATAGGTACTATTGATGCTGTTTTTTAATTAGAATTAGAGTTTTATCTCAATAATCTGTGCAATAAAGAATTTCATTAAATGTTAACACGTATTACTGAGATAAAACTCTAATTCTTATTAGAGAACATCACCAATAATACCTATGGTATTGCATTTAAGTTTTGTTCATTAGAGAAAGGGCAAAAGTGGTTAGAAACATGAAGAAGATGTGAGAGAGAGAGAGAGAGAATATAGATAATTATACACGTGTGTGTGTGTGTGAGAGAGAGAGAAGAGAGAGATAAAAAATATAATTACACGGTACCACATACTGCATCAAATATGTTCAAATACTGAACTGATCTAATAATTGACTTCTTTCAGCATTTTTTCTAGATGTATACTCCAAAACTATGGAGAGCCAAAGTTTTAGGAGCGGATAGACACAAATCCAACATGATTAAATAAGCATTAGTTTTTTTATTGATATTTTTTAATTACTCAACCAAATCAAATCTAAAAATAATTCAGAAAATTAAAATAAATTGGAAAAAATTAAATAAATAAAAAAAGAAAGTATGATATTTGGGTGCTTCCAAGTACTTCCCCTTCTGTCCCAAATAGCCATGCCAAGATCTAGTTACTTTTTTTTTTTTTTCATTTTTTGGTCGAAATACCAAGATCAAGTTTTCTTTTTTTTTTTCTTTTTGGCCCATGCCTAAGATTAAGTTTTTATTTTTATTTTTATTTGGAACAAATGCTATGATCATTTACAGGGTATTTGATTGACAAGAATTTGTGTGGAAATAGAGAGGAGAGGATGGAAATAGAAGAGTGGAAATAAGTTTGGTTGTTTGGTGTAGATGATTTTGTGAGGAAAAAGGTGGTGGGACTAAAAATCTCAATAACACATTACATGACATTTTATATAATTGGGTTATTTTCTCATAAGTCTTCTTTGAACAGAGCCAAAAATTATGTGAATTAACTCTATAAATTTATATAATCTGTAGATTTATCAGTAACGACTTTAGATTTTGGGTTTAAAATTTAAATTTTGGCATCTAGATTTATCTTTTCGTCCTTAATTTTCTCTCCAACCAAAAATTAGTTACTCACCCAACTCCATAAAAGCCTAGTGCTTGCTTCTCCTTATGAACATCTTCATTTTCCTCCATTGCTCTACTTGGAAGCCATGTCATCAGCTCCCAACTTTTATTCTCAAAATCGTCCATCACTTTTTATTTTTTCGCTGAAATACGCAAAAATGAATAGTGAGAGGTAGTGATTTTATTTTGTGGTAGTTAAAAATAACTATAAAATGACGTTTTACGACTATTTTTAACATTTTGCAGCAGTTTAAAACTGCCACAAAAGAACAATAGTTGACTAAGTGCGAAAAGTCTATTAAATTTTTTTATTTATTTTTCTCTTTCTCATTTCTCATTTATTTTTCTTAAACCAAACACATCTATTTCTACTCTGTTTCTCACCTATTCTCTTTTCTGTATTTCCATCTACTTTATTTCTTTTCCTCCGACCAAATACACCCTTAATGACAAGATCCAGTTAAATTTGGTAATTTTGACGGATCGTAGCTCAGAGAATTGGGCTGACACTCCTTCATTGCCCCTTTATGAATGACATTAGCCCTGCTGCCCTACACATGCGTCAACCATATTTTTGGACCATCAGTCTAACCTAATAGTATCTTTGGATGCCAATAAAAGTAACATTTTATGTTCTTATTGGAGAACAACATCACACCCATTTAATAAGGTTCATTTAGAGTGATTTTTAATTGTGAGTTTTAAAAATTTTAAAAATTACAACCAGTTTTTAGTTTTTAAAAAATTAGTTTTAGTTTTTTTTTTAATTTTTGGTTTTAAAATAAATTCACTTTGAAATTTCTTATTCTATTAAAATTAGTTTAAAGATATGTTTATGTAATGGTGGCAGTGGTAATGGTGGTGGTGGCAACAGCAATGATGATGGCAGTGGCAGCGGCGGTGGAGGTGGCAGTGGCAAACTAGTTGTATCGATGGTTGTAGTGGTGATCATGATGGTAGCGGTGCTAGTAGTAGTGGTTGCAGCAGGAAGGGCTATTGTCAAATGTAATGAGAGTTTATATTTTTTAAAATTAAAAATCAAATTCAAAAATCATTTTTTTATTTTGAAAATGAATGTAAAGTATTTTAAAATTAAATTAAAAATCATTTTAACTCTATTTTAGCTAAACATATTTTATTTTAAAAATTACATTTAAAAATCAAAAATTAAAAACTCACAATCATCTCAACGTACCAACGTACCCTAACAATGCTGCCACAATGTCCAAGTAATTAATTTCATAACGCTGCCAGCATCATTTAAAACAAAAAGGTTAATATATGCATGACATCTCACACCTTCATTTGTCGCGTCATTGTCGCTTTATCGTTTGTAGACTATAGAATTTCAATTACCCTTCCCCTAACGCAAAGCTGTGTGTGAACTGTGAATATGATGGTGCTATATGCGTGTGCCGGTAGCAGGTTAAGAGAAAATAAGTCTATATTCTTATTGATTACAAAATTCTACTTTGTGTTACTGGTAACCGAACAATACGTCATTTCTCGAAGTCAATAACTCTTCAAAATAATGTCCATGTGATTATGTTAATCGTCATCGTCTCCATTTCGAACGAGTCCAAATTCAATGTACAAGTAGGACTTGGCTCCTGCCTCCTAGCTCAGCTGTTGAAAACCAGCAAATCATAGAGGCTACGTAACGTGTATGAATATCAAGCTAACAGATCAGTTTAGCAAAATGATCAATAAATTAGTTAGTCAATTAAGACTAACTAAAATAACCAATTAATCCAAAAGCATTACTCAACCTTTCCCTATTACCGCAAATAAAAATGCGGTTAAATAATCTCATTTAAAAAACTGATTAATATAATTAAGACAAATATACTCAAATTTGAACCTATTATTCCACTTCAGTAATTTATATTATTTTTTAATATGAAAGTGTTGGTTAAGGGTGGAAATAGACCAGGTGGCTTATTAGGAACCTATGGTCTGTCCTACATATATTTGGTCTAGTCTGACTCATTTATTAAAAAAGTTAGTTTCAGGTTTTTTAAAAAGTCTACATATGGTGTGTCTATTCTTTCTTATCTCCAACAAATTAGTATCTAGAGCTTCTTACGATTTAAGACCTGTGTGTGAGAATGATCTAAAGAGCAACTTTTGTTCTTGATGGCTAGTTCAAATAGCAATCTCCTTACACAATTGCCAGTTCTTGATGGCAAGAATTGGGAAAGGTGGCGCGTGCAAATGAGGGCGCTATTTGGGTTCCAAGATGTGTTGGATATTATGAAGTATGGTTATCAAGAAGCAGGTGAAGGCTTTTCAAATGCACAGAAAGCAACTAATAAGGAATATAAGAAGAAAGATTGCTAGGCTTTGTTTTTGCTGCACCAATGTGTGGACATAGCCAACTTTAATAAGATAGTAGCTGTGACCACTGTAAAGAAGGCATGGTAGATCTTGGAAAAGTGTTATGCTATTGTTGAAAAGGTGAAAAAAGTGAAGCTTCAAACCATGAGAAGACAATAAAAGTTGCTACAAATGGAGAACAACAAGAAGATACCAGATTACTTCACAAGGGTGATCTATCTTACTAATTCTATGAAAGGCTGTGATGAGGAGATCTCAGATGTGAAAATTGTAGTGAAAATGCTTCAAACTCTTCCCTCTAAGTTCGATCACATAATGGTGGTTATTGAGGAGTCCAAGAATCTTGAAATCTTGAAGGTGGAAGAGCTCCAAGGCTCTTTGGAGGCACATAAGTAGAGGTTGATTGAAAGAAGTGTAGAAAGGCCTGTTGATCAAGCTTTTGTGGCTCAAGTCTCAAGAAAGTGTGGTGCTGATAAAGTGTAAAACACACAAGAAGGGGGGGTTGAATTATGTTATAACAAATTTTCACAAAACCTTTTTAAGGACGTATTGTCTGAAGGATTAATCAAAAGATTTTTAAAACGTTATTGAGAGAAAGACAAATTCTGCTAGAAAATTAGAGAAGCACCCAAGAATTATATTGGTTCATCTCACTTAGAGCCCACGTCTAGTTCTTAGCAACAACCAAGTTCCACTAACTTGAACAAGTTACAAGTATTTTTTCAACCAAGCCTCTTCAGGCTCAACCCAAGTAGTCTTTAACTTGCCTCTCCAAGCAAAAACCCAAGTATTCTTTGAATCAAAGCCTCTTCAGGCTTCTACCAATTTCTAAGAGAAAAAGGTTAAATATGAGTTGTCTCATTGAGTTTAACGTTTTAACAGACGAATATACAATGAAATACAAATAAAACTTTTTACAAGCAGCATATATAAATATTACAAGATGAAAGCTTTTCAATAGTTAGAGAATTTTAATTAGCCAACTGACTAACTTTTGAGATTGAGGTCTTTTCTTCTATTTATAGGTTTCTCCAGAATAGTGTCTGTTGTAAGTGCTTGCAGGAGACAACATTCATCTATTGAAAAGAGACGTTGAAGCATTAAATGCAGCATTTAATGCCTTTCACCAACTTGTCACTTTGATAAGATAAAAAAGTCTGCTTATCTTTACCATTCTTGTACTCAATCTTGTAGCAGTGGACGTATCTACTTTTCTGTTATGACATCAGCACACACATTCCTTCTTTTACGCGTAAAATGAATTTTCCTTGAAAGTAGGTACGTAGACTTCATTTATTTTGAGGTTGTTTATGCTTTTACAATTAACTAGTGTGCAGATAATTAGAACATCGTCTGAGAGCAGTTAGTTACTGAAACTTTTAAAGAAAGATAAAGACGATACATAAACAAGTGATCAGACGATAGCTAACATGCAAAATAACGACTGACCAGACGATTACTTAAAAACAAACTCTTTTTATCTATTTGTTATTTTAACTGTTTGTTATTATCAAAAATTTTGAGGGTTATAAATTCGTCTGTTGTCTTAACATAAAGGAAAGGGTAAGAAAAACAAAGAAAAATAGAGAAATTCAAGAAACAATTCTAGTGGTGACAATTTTCGTAGTCAAGATCAGCTTAATACTAATCAAGATCATTAGAAAGTTCATCAAGGAATGGGTTGACTCAAAGTCAGAATAAAGGTGAAAGAAAGAAGTTCAATAAGAAGAAAATGCATTGTTTTAATTGTCATAACTTCGGCCACTTTACTGATGAATGCAATAGCAACCGTAATCAACAAAGAAGATTCGATGATGAAGCTCACATGGTATAAGATGAAGATTTAGTTCAGATTTAGTTATGCTTATGGTGACTACCAACACTGAATTTGGTGATCCAGAGACATGGTATTTTGATTTGGGGTGCTCTAATCATATGACTAATCATAGAGAGTGGCTGGTTGATTTTGATGACACCAAGAAAAGCAAAGTCAGATTTGTTGATTACAAAACTATGCCTACTGAAGGTGTTGGGAATGTAATGATTCAAAAGAAAGATCAAGGGTATGCTTTAATTATGTGTTGTATATGCTTAACATGAAAAGCAATTTGTTGAGTATTAGGCAGCTACTTAAGAAGGGGTTTATCATGCATCTGTTGCATGATCATTTGGAGGTGTTTGATTCCAACCAGAGGAAGATTTTGAGAGCTCCTTTAGCATAGCACAGGATTTTTCAAGTTCAAATTAATAGGCTGAAAATTAGTGTTTGTTTGCAAAAATGGTTAATGATTCATGGTTGTGGCACTTGAGGTTCGGTCATTTGAATTTCAAAAGCTTAAACTTGTTGAAGTCAAAAGGGATGGTGACTAGACTCCTTATAATTCAAACTCCAAAAAAGGTATGTAGTAACTATTTAATCAGCAAGTAGCCTAGGAATTCCTTTAGTTCCTATATTTCAATGAGGGTAATTGATTTGCTTGAAGTAGTCCACTCTAATGTGTATGGACCATTTAAGGTTCCTTCACTTGGTGGGAACAAATATTTTGTTTCCTTTGTAGACGAATTCAGCAAAGTTTGTGGGTTTATTTTATTTCGGACCAAGTCTAAAGTATTTTTAGTTTTTAAGAGCTTCAAATTAGTTGCTAAGAAGCAATCTAAAAAACAAATCAAAGTACTTAGAACTAATGTTGGAAATGAGTATACTTCTAAAGAGTTTGAAGATTATTGCAAAGGAGTTGGTATTTAGCATGAAGTGATTACTGTAACACCCCAAATTTCAAGTGCTAGAAATAAACTACAAGGTAGCTCTTAGTAGGACCCTTCTTATGTGTTATTAGACAAAAGACGCCTTAAGAGTTATTGTTATTAGATAACTTATTATTATTATTATTATTGTTTCTATCATTGTTATTATATTTATTGTTGTTGTTGTTGTTGTTGTTATTATTATTATTATTAATTCTTTCTATGATGTTGTTATTATATTATTATTATTGTTATTATTAGTGTTATTGTTATCAACACCTTAGCATTAGAAATTAGTAGGAATGTTGTTATAAAACCCAAAAGAGCATTTAGGGTCCAATAGGGGACTAAAGCCCACTAAGCCACATACTCACCCACATGTTATAAGAAGAGAATAGAGAAGGAGGGTTAGGTTTACTCATCACAAAATAGAAGAAGAAAGAAGGTAAAAAGAATGAGGAGAAAAGAAAGAAGAAAGGGAAGTGTAACACCCCTACTTTTATATATTAAATTATTCTATATGTTTAAAAATTATTTTTAAGTCATCAATGTATTTAGAACAATTAATAATAATTTTAGAAATTTTTTTAGAATTTATTGAGATAATTTTTGTAAAATGACAAAAATACCCCTAGTTGACTATGGGAATCAACCAGAGACTTTTTGACCTCAAAATATTTTGAAAATTTTATATTAAGTATCTCTCATTATAAAAACTTTATTTTGAAAGAAAAGTAGTGAAAAATATAACAATCCTATTTCAATTCTTCCACTGTATTTTTTAATATTTGGTAATGCAATTTTGAAAAATCGGAAAGGAATTTTGAAATTCTGACTCCCACCATTTTGCTCAAAATTTCAAGAGCTATTTAATTGTAATTTTTAATAATCTTTCTGAGCTGGAGCCTGGAGAAATTAGAAAATAACAATTTTGTCCTTATTTCTAAACATTAAGAACTGACATGAGGAAAAGACTCAATTGACATTAAAATGTCAATTTGAGCTTGGAATTATGTCATATATATTAAAATATAATTTTGGGAATTTTTGTGAAATTTGCTAGAATTTCTATGTAAAATGACCAAAATGCCCCTACATGTCTAATAAGTCAACCAGTACTAGTTTGACATTCAAAAAGGGTGAAAATGGTAATTTTAGTTTAATTATGGGTAAAATATTTTATTTTATAATTTTCATAAAAATTTTGGTATTTATTGAATTAAAATGGATTTTCTATGAATTTTCTAGCTTAAAAATACAAAATAAATACATATAAATTGAAATAAATTAATAAAAATTAAAAATTATTATTAGAAATTCATTTTTGATGAAAAATAATGTATTTTTCCAGTTTTTCATTAAAATTCATTATTTTGATATTAAAAGCTAATTTTTCAAGTTTAGGCGTTTTTATCGGTACCGGTTAATTCACCTACAAATAAAATTTGACACATGGAGGCTTGGGACAGCTGGTGGGGCACGTCCACAACCCTAAAATAGGTGATTCACCACCTATTTTGGATATGTGTCCCTAAATTGGATTAAAAATAAATAAAAATTTGATTTATGACATAATGCTTACATAATGGATGATGTAAATCTTTGGATACCTAACCCCCCTCCTTCTTCTATAAATAGGCCTCAAATTTTTCAGATTTTCACTCACCCTTTCCTCTCCCAAGCTAGAGAGCTTCTCTTTCTAAAGTTTTCTCTCTCTAAAATTTTTTTATCTAGTTTTTATGTTAAAATTTTGCTAGTTTTCAACTAGTAGAATTTCTCCTCTTAGAAGCTTTGCACCAACAATTCCATCCTCTTCATCAACTATCTTAGAGGTAATGGGGGGAGTGGGGTTGGTTCTAAATTACTGTCACTTTGCATGTTAGTAGGAAAGGTTTTTCCCTAAACCCATTTAGGCTTAAGTTTTATTATTGTTATTATTGTTTAATGTTAAACTTTAATTTTTGCTAAGTTGTTACTCTGCCCAAATTTATATTATTAAATCATAATTACTAAATTGTTACTTTGCTCAAATTTAAATTATTAAATTATACTTGCTAAGCTGTTACTCTGTTCAATTTTAGAAAATAAAAATGCACTTGTTAAGCTGTTACTCTACTCAATTTTAAAAAATTAAAATGTATTTATTTAGTTGTTATTCTACTAAAATTTTAGTAATTATACTTATAATTGCTATGTCGTTATTCTGTTAAAATTCTGGTATTGTGCAATTTTTGCAAAATAAGGCAGAAATGTTGATTGTTCTAGTGTTTAAATTAAATGAGACTAGGAAAACCTCTGCTTGAGAAGTTAGGAATTAATAGTTTAGTGAGTAATGTAAAGCAAGTGACATGTAGTGGCATGACACCCTGCTAAGGAAGCCACTGTTTGGTACACTAAGGAATGAAAGGCAAGGACCCACTTGGTGGGGGTAGGCATTGAGTGGTGAAGGTCCCAATAGCCAAGGTAACGCCCTTGAGCCGGGATATTCGCCTGACCAAACTCGATAACCCCGACAACTGCTCAGCATTTCAGGATTGGTTTGAGAGTATACCTCTATAAATGGATATCCTAAATTGTTATTTTGTTCTTCAATGATGATGAGGACTGTACCATGTGATGGTGTTGAGAGAGGTATATGTACTCCCAGTCACTTCCCATGTTCTATTGAGAACTATTACCCACTAATGGGAAGTATGGATCCATACCTAGTCAAGGGTAGTCGGATACAACTTAGAACAAACCTTAGGATCCTTTGTGTTGTCAGTTGTGTTTCATCTTTGTTTTATGGTAGATTTCCTACCGTACATGTAAAAGTGATTTTAGAACAAAACACCTCACTTCATTATTTTCTTTTGTGTATGATTGGTTATGATTATTGAAGATGACATTAACGCTTCGTGATGCTGAGTATGGGATAGAGAACATCTCAACGAGGGAGGACCTGAAGACCTATAGTATTTTTTTTCATATTTTATTACCATTTCCAAATTCTGTTAAGTTTGGAATTTCTTTTTAAAATGGAAAAATTTTACACGCATTTTTATTTACTTAAACTTAATAACTAAATTAATATGAATTGTATTTAATATGAATGGGTGTTACAAGAAAAAGAAGAGAAAGAGGAGGAATAGAAATCGGAGAACCCTAGCTCTAGAACTCAGCTTTGCATGTCTCTAAAGGTGAGTGCTTTCCCCGTGTCCTTCCTTGCTCTTTATGTTATGTCTTGTTTATCCATTTATCTTTTTCCCCTTTTTATGCCTAAATTAGGATTTTGATGGGTTTTGAGGGGATTGTGAGTGAATAAAGAGTTTATAAATTAAATTGACCAATTATCAAGGTAGAAGAAGTGAGTGAGAATTTAATTATTTGTCTTGGAGTATTTAAAAGCTAAAGAAAATAGGACAAAGAAATCAAAATTTATACATTGGATCCGCTCGGTGGGGTTAGATAGCCGCTGGGCGACTTATTTTCAAAAACTATATTCTACATTGGCGTTGGATGCACGGACCCGCTGGGTGGGGTGGGTCCTGACGCGGACTCACTGGGCAGGTTCGTTGTTGGCGTGACCGCTGGGCGGACCTCTTGTCCTACTGGGCGGATACAATCTTCGTTATTCCTTCTTTTGTGCCTATGAACTTCTTTTTGTAGTTGTTAATTCATTATTGCTCCTTGTCTTATGTCTTGTTATGTTTATACTTGTGATTGTTATTTACCTTGAGAAAACTAAGTGTGATATGAACTTATGTCAATGTTCCATGATAATAGCCTATGAAAAGTTGTAAGCATGCATCATAACATTTGAGTTATGTGATGAGAAAAGTATGTAGGAATCTTGTTGGTGGAGGCCGTGATGGGTTGTCTAACCGTAGCCTTGGGAGTTATCTGGTTGGAAAAACTCCAATGGTCCATACTAATCCTATGGAGCTGGGGGGTTTTGGCAAAATTGGGTAACCCTGACTAGTCACCGAGGGATATCATGCTAGTTGAGGGTGCATCGATACCGATGACGCTTCATATGGCTTGCATTTACTCCTAGTCTACTTTTGAAAAAGTTTAGGTTGGTACCACATGTGCATGAGTAGTGGTTTAGGAACATAGCATGCATATGTATCCTATTGCATTGTGATATTTTGAAGTGTGCTACGTTATAACTATGTGAAATCTATGTGACCTTATTCATGAGCGATTGATGTAATGTGTTCACGTGTGAAAATGTAATTGTGTATTGTGATAAAGTGTCAAGATTTTGTATATGCGCTCATGTTATGCATATATGTTATGCTTGTTTGATGAAACAAATGATACATATGTCTAGTTACCAGGCAAAAGATGTGAAATAAATGTATGATTGTAATTAGAATTGTGTTTGCTACCTTAAGGATAAGTGAAAGGCTAGGCCCTAGGATAGTGTTATGAGGGTTCTAGTTGGATAATAATAGTTGTGAATGAGATAGAGAAAGAGTGAATCCCTACACAGCGTAATAGAAAGGTATAAGACAAGTAAGAGAGAACAAAATGAGGGTATTAAGGTGAGTGTTAAAGGAGTGCTAAAAGTATTTTAAAATGTTTGTGACCTTAGACTTGACCCCTAGAGGATAACTTTAAATATCAAAAGGAAGAAGAGTAAAATCTAAACATGAAAGGTTTAAATACTAGAGAGGGTTTTGGGTAAGAAAGAGTTCTTAGGTTAAGAATGAGATAGTAAGCTTGTATAATAGTTGTGAGAATGAGAAATGAGTTAACAAAAAGCATTGACTATTGAAAGATGTAGACCCAACCATAGGTATGGATAATTATGAGAGACCTAGTGAGGTTAAAGCCATAAGGGATAAGTGATGAAGGTTGTCCGAGTAGAAGAGTCTAACTTAGCCGTAGAACCCTTAGAGCACCCACTGAGACATTATGTCTCACTCCTTTAAGTTTTCTCTTTTTCAGGATACAAGTGAAGACATGTATAGATGGAGCTTGGAGTCATGTGCAAGAAGATGTAGTGTAGTTTATATTGTTTTCTTGTATTTCTCTTTATGTTTTGTACGACACCTTTGAGTGATAGATGAAGTATATTACGCATGTATGGTATCTTTTAGTATTATTCTTATATGAATATAATTATATTTATGAGTCACTTCAACATGTTGTTTTTATGTTTTTTTTTTAAGTCTTTCTTTTTTGTTCTTAGAAATCTAGTCTTGGTTATGGTAATACCTCTTAGGGTGTTACAATTACACCTTATACTCCTCGGTATAATGGTTTACCTAAGAGGAGAAATAGGACAATACTTAATATGGCAAGAAGTATGTTGAAGGAGAAACACCTTCCTTATTGTTTTTGGGGAGAAGCAGTTACCATTGCTGCTTATATTCTGAATAGGTGTCCCATAAAGAGAATTAAGTCCATGGTTCCTAAAGAAGTCTGGACAAAGAGAAAACCCTCTGTGAAGCACTTAAAAGTTTTTGGTTCCTTATGCTTTAGGCATATTCCAGATGAGAAGAGAAAGAAACTGGATGATAAGAGTGAGCTAGTGATATTGGTTGGGTATCATACAACAGGGTCATACAAGTTGTACAATCTTATAAATCAGAAGATAACAATCAGTAGAGATGTTTTTATTGATGAAAAGAGTAGTTGGGATTAGAAGGTTTAGTCTTATGTTCCTAAGACACTTGGAGAGGATCACACAGATTAAGATCAAAGGAGTGAGTAATGTGATCCATAATTGGAGAATTTAAGACCTCAAAGAAGTAGGAGACTGCCATAAAAATTTGGTGATTATCAGATGATTCCTGATAATTTGATTTCAACTGATGGGGAATTGGTTCACTTGGCTTTGCTAGCTAAGGGAGAACCAATTAGTTTTGATGATGCAATCAAGATGTGTGTGGAAAGGAGCTATGATTGAAGAATTAGATGCAATCAAAAGGAATCAGACTTGGGAATTGGTTGATCTTCCACTGAATAAGCAATCGATTATTGTCAAATAGGTGTTTAAAGTGAATCATAGACCTAATGGTTCAGTGGCTAAATATAAAGCAAGAATAGTTGCAAAAGGGTGTTTGCAAAAAGAAGGCTTGGACTTTTCAAAGGTTTTTGCACCAGTAGCAAGGCTTGAAATAGTGAGGTTAATGGTTGCATTGGCTAGTTTCAAGGAATGGAGATTGTTTCAGCTTAATGTGAAGTTAGCCTTTCTCAATGGACGTCTTGAGGAGGAAGTCTGTGTGTAACAACTTCTTGGATTTGTGGTAAAGGGTAAAGAAGACATGGTGTTTAGACTAAGGAAAGCCTTGTTTGGCTTGAAACAAGCCCCTTGGGTATAGAATAAAAGGATTGATTCCTTTTCATTGTAGTTGGGTTTTACCAAATGTTTAGTGGAACATAGGATATATGTGAAGGCCAAAACAGATGTTGATTTGATTTTGGTATGTCTGTATGTTGATGACTTGCTCATTGTAGGCAGTGATCAAGGAGAAATTGGAGACTTTAAAGGGAAAATGGAGTCTAAATTTGATATGTCTAATTTGGGAGAATTGACATATTTTCTTAGCATGGAGTTTGTGCAAACTAGAAAAGGGATTAATCTACATCAGAAAGATATATACATGAAGTCTTGAAGAGGTTTAATATGGTTGACTGCAACATAGTATTAACACTAGTAGAAGCCAACATCAAACTAGTGAAGGATAAGGTAGAAAAGTTAGTTGACAACACCTTATTCAAGCAATTAGTTGGCTCTTTGAGGTATGTATGCAATAGTAGACCAAACATTTCTTTTGTTGTAGGTCTAGTTAGCAGATTTATGGAGGATCCTAAGTAGCCACATCTAATAGCAACCAAGAGGATATTGAGATACTTGAAAGGGAACTTCAGATTATAGAGTTTTGTTTCCTAAAAAGGAGAATTCGTACAGAATTGAGCTTGTTGGATACTTAGATTCTGATTGGTGTGGAGATAAGGTGGATAAAAGGAGTAACATAGGATATGTTTTCAGATACTATGATGCACCAATTGCATGGTGTTCAAAGAAGGAGGCTATGGTAGCTTTATCTTCTTATGAAGCTGAATACATAACTGCTTGTCATGCAATAGGTCAAACTTTGTGGCTTTGATCTTTGTTGGAAGAGATGCAATTGGGATTGAAGATTGCTATGCAATTGTCAGTGGACAATAAATCAGTTATTAGCTTGGCTAAGAATCTTATGGCTCATAAGAGGAACAAGCATATTGAGACTAAGTATCACTTCCTTCATGATCAAGTCAATAAAGGGAGATTGGAATTATGTTTCTGTAAGTCTAAACTCCAAGTTGTTGATATCTTAACCAAGTCTATGAAGATTGAGAGATTTAAAGAGTTAAGGAGAATCTTGAATGTGGTGTCTTTGGAAACTTTGAATTAAGGGGTAGTGTTGCAGAGTAATCCAAAGTTGGTTAACTGTGCTAGTTAGAGTGATTAACTCTGTAGAGTAAAAGGTTAATAGTTTTGATCTGATATATGACTTATATATAAATACATCTTATCAGTTGTATGATATGTATAGTGGGTGATCAATAAAATTTCCTTCCTATTCTTCTTAATTCTCTTGTGAGTATGTGTGTGTGTGTGTATTTATTCTCTTTTATCTCTAACAAAAAGGTTAAACTTTAGGCCTTAAAAAAAGTATATTAAACCTAATAGGTTGGCCTATTTATATACGTACACAATAAAATATTATTATATTATATTATATATAATTCATATACAATATAAAAATGTGTAATTACTAGTAGATTTTTTTAGGTCAATAGGCTTTTTTAGGCCAACTTAGGCCAATAGGTCTACCTACCTTTTCATAGGTCTTATAAGAAAATAAAATTTTAAACAGGTTTATAGGTCAAGTCAAACTTTTATGCAAGTCAAGCCCAGACTTTTTAAAAAAAAAGACCTATGTCAGGTAAATAGGCTAAACTCAAGCTTTGTCTTTTTAATAAAAACTAGGCTTAACCACTTAGGCCTACTAAAGCCTGACCTACCCTGGCATGGCCTATTTTCACCCTTAGTGTTGGTGCAGAACAAGAATTTTTGATAGCTATAAAAAGATAAGTGTCAAAAAAATTGTTGATTCGAGTAGTTTTGAAGAAGTGGTGATAGTTTCTATAATATTACTGCAAAAGAAATACTCTGCATGTTAATTTGCTTGTTTGCCAGTGAAGCTAAGAACATATGTGCAGTTGAATGAGCTTAACATGAAAAATGTAAAATAAAAAAAAATCTTAATAACTTATGAAAAAGCAAGAAGCTATTGAGCTTGATTGCATCAGTCTATAATATAATTTATGGAAATCATTTTGTTGGAACATTTTAATAAAGCCTTAATAAACATAAGTCTCGTTCCAATTGGTAGCCTATCTAGAAGAGTTGGAATAATTTTTGTCAACACCAAAGCATTAGAGACAATTCTTAATGACATTTTAGTTTATGTTAATTACTACCTTTGTCCAATTTTGTTTGATGTTTTAGCAACAAAAAAAAATTGTCCTATTTTAATTCTCATTTTTGAATATCAATGAAGCATTAAATATTTTTTACTGTTATATCTTTAAACATTTAATGTGGAGTGAGAAAATATAAGGGAAATATAAAAGAAAAAATCTAATTAATATGAAAGATAAAGGGTATGTTAGGAAATTTCATAATAATTGTTTTGAAATCTAAAATATTAATTGTATTTCTTAATCCATATGCTAAAACCTTAAACATTAAACAAAATGGGACGGAGGTAGTATTTCATAAAGAGGGACTTGCTTTGGACTATATAGTAAATATACCGAATATATCGTTCAGTTTAGGAATTATACTCCCTGCTAAAATTACTTATAAATTAGGTGCAAAACCAACAATTAGATTAATAGAAGGTGTAAATATCTATTTAGAGGTGTTATTGGTGGTTAGAAATTTTTCCAAGTATTGATGAAGTTTGCAGTAATTCAATTATGTTGAGACTCATGTTTTTGAACTTGTATTTTCGAAATATATGAGTTCAGGAAATAGGAAAGGAGATTTAGGGAATTTTGTTCGAATGTGAGGTTCAAATTCTTAGAAGTTTGAAGGAATCAAGACTATCCAAGATTAAACAAAGAAACACAAAGTACTTTACTTTGCTGAAAGAAACTTTTCGAGGAAAACATGGAACACTTAGGGTGCAAAGAACTTAAAGCAAAAATTTTGCTAAGTATGGAAAGACTTGAGTGATGGAAAGGATTCAATGAAAAATAGGAAGTCTCAAACAACAATACACGTGGAAAGATTTGCATCCTTCAGACAAATAGTTTCAAGCAGTTATTAACAAGATGTTGATCGACATAGATGGCAACATTGTAGAATATCAATCCTATGCACTTGTATACGTGTAAAAATATTGTAATTTAGAAGTTAGAGAATGAAGTCTATAAATAGAACTAGGGTGGCCATTATTTCATTCGATTGAAACATTTGCACAAAATTTTTGTGACACCAGACACGCCTATCATCATCAATGGCTACCGGTTCTAAAAGTCCTATGTATGTTCTCACCTGCTTTCTTAATAAAAGTTCTTTGCATTTATGCATTTTGCCTTTGAATTCAATTTATTACTTTCTTTATCTTTCTTGCATATTTAATCATTGTTCACAATTTATTTCAAACACATTATCTATTTCTTCTTCTTCTTTCTGATTGTTTATTTTCTTCTTTGTTTCAATTTAATTATGTTTAACATGCACTTTTACATTTTTCATTAAATTTACTTGCTCTCATTTAGGATTATACAATTTCAGCTTGCCTTTTTCCTGTTTTCCAAAACTTGGAATCTTTAACTTTTGCTTTGATTTTCAATATCATTGTTTCAAGTCATTTATTTTTCAAAATCCTTTACATTTATGTTTATCTAAATTTCTTGTCATTTATCTTTCCTGCAATTTACTTTGATTGCTTCTTACTTTCTTATACATTTTTCGAACACTATTCTTTGTGGTTTTATTGATGAAAGGTTTGATATGTTAAATTTTGATGCTATAATCGATCCCTTATTTCTTGAAATCTTGTACAAGATTTATTGTTGAACATTACATTATATTTTGTTCCTAATTTTAAGGATTCAATTGAACTCATGAAAAATCTATCCTGATGTTTTACAAACACATTAATATTCTTGTCAAAAGGAATAGAATTTAAATCCAAATTCGATTTTGTTTTTGAAAACAAAGTGTGAATTTTTGTACACTAATTAAAGCCTTGATCACAAAATAATTGAGACTTTAACTTTTCTCATACTCTCAAGTTGAAAACACAATGTTGTTAGTTTGAAAAAAAAGAATCTACAACTAATGTTGATTCTAAGTCCCATAAAAAATAAAAATTGTTAGAGTCATAGTGAAAAGTCATCTTTTTGAGATTGATCCAAAGATTGAATCTTGAAATAAATTTTCACCATCAACAAGAGGGAAGTCCAAAAATTCAATTTCTAAACCTCTTCACTGTTTATTTAATGGTGGGGGAAAATCATTTAGATCTGAACTTAGGCTAGAACCATACCCAGACTCAAACCACATATTTGTTATAAAAGCCAAAATTGACGCACAATTATGAAAGCAAAGTACAACATTGTTTTGATAGAGCCCAAAGTTATGCTACCATTAAACATTCTTCAATTAAGGAAAGAGATGATTAATGTAACTAAAATCAATAAATAGAAGAAGCTATTTTGAAGAATTCAAAACATGTTAGACAAGGTTATGTTTTGGAGTCATAAGCTAGAAGTAAAACGTAGGATAAAAAGAATGAACCTGTATCGAAATTAAAAACACTTTCACTAGATATATCATAAGGACCAATTTCAATTTTAAAAGGAACTCCCTAAAATATAAGTATGTAAATGATATAAATATAATCGGATACTCAAACAAAATAAAGAGCTTACAACATAATCGAGCAAGGAACACATTTGCCTGATTAAGGTGCAAAGTGTTCCAACTTCCAACAGCTAAACTTAACCAATGATGTCTACACCACAAGGTTTAGACACCAATAGCATCCAAATGTACCTGTGTCGGTGCAATCTTTAAGGGAAGCATTAGACCTGCATCATCTCTATTTGTCATGATGATGCCTCCAACAAAATGGGTACTAATCACCCATGATGTCTACCAAACATATTCCCTTATTCCACCACTATTATTGTAACTACAACTAAAACTAGGAAACACTAGGTAGGACTTCCTTGTGGATTTCTGGAAGTTTGTCTCTTGCTAGTAAGTGAAGGAAATCTATGATGATTTTGAAACTTGTGTAGTTTCTTTTTTCCATTTTTAGGCTTCGCCCTGTAAAGTCTTTCCTCCATTTTTTTTTTTCCATTTAAGCACCTATCTATTTGCTATGTGCAAAAAGACATTAATTAATGTTGGGTAGCGTCTGACATCAGCAGGGTACACTTTCATTTAAGTAAAAACAAAAAAAGAGGCATAGCCAATAATGCAAGCATAGACAGATACGATATAGTATCTCATTGTCGTCTAGGAAATGGAGATCTCATAGATAGATACATACGCTATGGTATATCCGTGGGGGCATTGAGCTCCTCTGAGATAACTTAATTAAAGTAACAATTTACTATTTAATAACTAAGTCTATACTGGTAATAAATAAAGAGAAAATAGGTTACACACTGACAGTGTAAAACAATTATACATTGTCATCCAATCATAAACCACCATGTATGACAAGTTTGTTGACTTTTACAATAACTACCTTGAAAGTCATACCAATAGTGATTTCTGATTGGTTGATAATGTCAAATATTTTACACTGACAATGCATAACCATTAAACTTATAAATAAATAAGAGAAGCATGGAATTAATTAATGTTATTTTTATATAAAAAGGGATTTTGTAAATTCCAATATTAATTCTATGCTAACAAAAGATGAGTAAATAAAAGAAGGAACAAGATTAATTAATGCATATTGTACTTGTGGGAATTGATCTTATTGGTTTTTAATTAATTTCATTTATTACTACAACATTTAATTTAATTAAACTAGAAAATAAGTATGAAAACACTTAATTTTGGGTTATCTCAACTTTTTTTTTCAAAAGAAGATTTAAAGCCAATATCTAAATTAAAAAAAAAAATTAGTAATTGGTTTAGAGACAAGGTTGAGCCTAGTCGATGTAAGCAGTAAAAAAACAAAATAAAAAAACAAAACATGTTTTCAGACCATAGTGATAAAATAACGATACGAATTGGATCGAGCCTAAATCGATCAAGAGGGTTTTATTTTTTGCACAACATGCTTTCATCTTTTCACTTCCTAATTTTTTGACCTTAATTTTTTTTTTGTTATAAAATTATCCTCGACGAAAACATGTTTTTGTTGTGTATGTTACATAAAGGAAACATGTTTTTGTTGTATAATGTTAATTGATAGGGGGTGTTAATTCACAACACACGACGAAAACATATTTTTGTTGTATATTGCTTGATAATACACAACGAAAACATGTTTCTATTGTGTATTGTGAGTTGATACCCCTTTCAGTTCACACTACATAATAGAAACATAGTTTCGTTGTATATTATCATGCAATACATAACAAAAATAGGATTTTCTTGTGTATTGCATTACAATACACAAGGAAAACATGTTTTTTTGTTGTGTATTGTTAAGTAACACCCCTAATACACAACAGTAACATGATTCTATCGTGTATAGTAATGTAAGATGAAACAAAATCTTATTTTCATTGAGTATTGTTAAAATTCACAACCATTCTATTATAGAATATACACCACACTTGTATCAATTCAATACTAGTAAAGTTAGCTCATTAATAAGTAGAATAACTCCATCTAAACAAGTTTGAAATTAATAAACTCTTACAAGAAATACAACCAAAATAGTGTCATTACAATCAGTCTTTAATAATATCAACAAATTCATGTTCTTTAGTTACAAATAAAGAGATGAAATGTCCTAGACAACCTAAACATAGGGTTGTTCTTGAACAAACTTCATTATGGCAGTATCTCTCCTATTGTAAAGCAGTAGGAGGTAGCGAAACCCTTTCCCTTAAATAAACCTATAAGAAAAAGAAATAATTAAATAAAGCTAATGATTCATAAATTATAAAAAATAGCGATATTACTCTAATAATGAAACACTTCTTCTATGTTTAGGATCGTGCCATGTGTGAGGCAAACTAAGAGGTGACGTGCTATTTACCATCGTATGCATTTCATCAACTTGCTAAAAAAGAAGGGTCATCTTTATTGGATTTTACTAGCTTCGCCCCTCCCTTCGTTTTAACCTTCTCAATAAGAGAACACATTGAAGTGGCATCCATATAAGCAAGTTCACAAACCTTAGTCTTCAATGTAAGTTTGTTAACCACATCAAGTTCCAAAAATCACTTCAACAATGCATCAACTTTATGAGAAAGCAATAACTGTCCCAAAGAATCATCCATTCCATGTACATAAAATGTTAACTTCATTTAATGTGAATAAATGGACCGCAATGGAGCATAGAAGAATAGGTTGTTGTATCTAGCAAGTTTGCATGCACAAGGTAATCCATAAGTAATTCTTAATGTGCACCCATAAGCATAACTATTAGCACCAATAATATCAACACGTTTATACTTATTAAATATTAGGTTCTGTGCTTCTCTTGATACAAATTCACCCAGCTTATGGTAGAATGAGGTATTAAATCTATGTTCTAACACATTAATGCTTGTTTGAAATGAAGCCTTTACTTCATTATGTTGTAATATGATCATGTTATTCATTGCATCCCAACAAGACAAGTCACCCATGCTATCTTGAAGTAACTTCTTCAATCTTACATATACGCCCTCAAACCTGTTAACAAACATATGCATAATCAATAAATTAAAAATTTTTATTGGACATTAAATTACTATTGCAATATTAACAAACCTTTTTGTTGTATTTCCCAGGTGTGTCACTCAATTTGTCTATGCCTTGACAACTTCTCTTTGTAAGGCATCAACCACGTATTCTTGACATAGTCAATAAAGAAAGGAGAGTGTGAACACAATGATTCAAATCCTTTTAGGTGTGTCTCATACATAAGTTCATTAGGATAATGCACCAACCTGGTCCAAGCATCCAATAGTTTGTCCTACTCCTTCGTGGGACTCATTAAGATCTTGCATATTGCTTCAACATTTTTAGCTATATGAAATTTACACAAGTTTGTTGAAGTTGTAAAAACAGAATTCACTGCATTTATCAAAGCAAAGTCTCTATCAATCAAAGTGACTTAAGGCAAGGAATCATCTTTTAGAAACATTCCTCTGAACTTGGTTAATGCCTATGTAAAATTATCAAATTGCTCAGACTCCAAAATAAGCAAATGCCACAAAATAGGTCATCTCTATTGATGTAATACCAACTATCTCAACTAATGGAAGCCAATATTTGTTTGTCTTATAAGTAGTATCAACAATCAACACAATGGGAAATATATTTAAAAGCTTGATGGCATCTGGATGTATCAATAATATATCTCCCATAACATCTCCCATGTCTGACTTTTAATATTAGTAGATATATTGATCATGTTCCATCAACTTCATTATATGTTTTGATCTTGCCTATATATTTGTCGTGCATTATATATTGTTTTGATAGTGCTCACGTAATCCTTTTTTTGACTTTTTAGTGTTAATAAGATGTTACTATGCTTAACCATGTTTTTTGTCATTTCACCTAACAAAGACTTTTCTTCACTACTTAGCCAACACACATATGTGTGACCCTCCAAAGTTTTGACTATATCGTGGTTGTGACATTCGCACACTACATTAACTCTCCATCCTCCATAACTTATCACAAGTCTCCCTTGAAGTCTATAGTTTTAGTTGTTTACGAGTTAACAAAGTCTTATATGGTTTATATTTTCCACTTCTTTCGCATCCCAATGTGACAACTGTCTTCCTTGCTCCTATCTCCTACCTTTCAATGACAATGACAAATTCATGCTTTTTCTTGATTTTTCGAACTCAATTCAACAAATCATCCTGAGTAACAAAAACCTAAAATTAACAATCAATTTTCAACTTAACAACATTAACGTTGTCATAACTAATAACAAAAATTTCAATTTGAACACTAAACGCTCAATTAATTTACCTTTGTAGTAGTAAAAAATTCACTATAATCAATTTGCACAGGTGGGGGGAGGTTCACATCCAACCTTTGTACAAAATTTTTCTTAATCGCTTGCTTCTATTAAGTTCCTCTAAGTAGCTGGCATATTCACTTCATCAATAAAATATGTACTCCAACTTAGGTCCATAATGCAAAATCCTACAAACATTAAAACTCTATCACAAATTATGTAGAAGGCATAAAAAGAGGCAATTAGGTTTTTCAAAACAACGAAAAACTAGTTTTTACTATTATTTTTCATACACAACAAAAATGTGTTTTTGTTGTTGTTATTTTCCAACAACACAACCTTGAGTTGTTGGAAAATAACAACAAAAACACGTTTCTATTGTGTATGAAAAATAACAACAATGGAAACAAGTTTCCATTTGATCAAAAAAATAAGGAAAAAAAAAAGAAACGAAACAGAAGACGAGACAACTCATAGAGCTGTGCGATGCGGAGTATCTCGTTGACAATAAGGGTGGGAAGGAACGAGGTCTACGATGCCATACGAGTTGTGTGAAGAGAGTGAAGAATGGATGTAAAGAGTGAAGGGTGAAAAGATAAGGGAGTGGGAAGGGCAAAGAGTGAGTAGCGAAGTTTGTAATGGGTGTGAAAGGAATGGGAGTAAAATAAAAAAGATAAAGGAGTAGGAGAGAGAGGACTGTGAAGGGAAGGGAGGAAAATGGACATTTCAAATAAATTTCAAAATATGGGGTTTGAAAAGATTATACAAGAGTGTGTGAATATCAATTCCCCGATTAAGATCACCAAACCTAGAAAAGAGCAAACAAATAACGTAAGTCCAATTATAAATATTTAGCACAAAGCAAAATAAACAAAATAAAATAAATACACATGTGGCGAGTTAGGGGACGAGCGAACATGAAAGATAGGGTTCGCCTCCATTATGAGAGTCTAGAAACTAAGGGTATGTTTGCCCAACTTATTTTTAGCTCAATTTCTCTTTACAAGTAAAAGCTAGGTCGAACACTTATTAATAAAAGCTCTTAAAAAAAGTAGCTTTTTCTACAAAGAAGAAAAATTAGGAATAAGGAGCTTATTAATAAGCTATTGTGAGCAATTTGTGCTGAGCTTATTTGGGAAGCTCCCTCTTTGATACTCATTAAAGAGAAAACACAAATTAAAACATTAATGAATTTTGGAATGTCCTTGTGTTAACATGATGCTAACCTTCAGGCCATTTGAGGAAAGATTGCCCCAAAACTTTTCTGCTAATTAAACAAGTATCATTTAAGACATTATAAAAAAAAAAAAAACTTTATCAATACCAAGCTTTTAGAATAATTCATTAAAATAAAAAAATAATACTTTAATTTCTAAAATTATTAATCAACCATTTAAGACATTATGAAATGTCATGTTATTTTTTAAAATTATAAAAATAAAAATAATTAACATTTAATAATTAAGGATTAAATTCTTTTTTTAATTTCTAAAGACTAAATTAATTAAAATTATACCATGTAAAAATAATTAATAATATTTTAAATTTTTTTTTTAATTTCTGGGCCATGGTGCAGCAGGTATGATTGTTGTTTGGTGGGATCAAAAAGATAAAAAAAATATCCAAACAGTTTTAATTTAATTTTTAAACTCTTATTTTTAACTTTAGCTTAAAAGTAACTTAAAAGTTAAAAAAAAAATTAGATCAAACAAACTCTAAAAACAACAATAAAACTAAAATGAAATATAATAATGTTAAAAATAAAATAACAAACATAATAATGAGCCCGCATTCAAATGATGTTGCAAGAAGCATCTGGAACGAGAGAGGGCCGAGTGTCGAGGGAGAAGAAGACGATGGTGGCAGATCCGGTTTTTGGTTGCCTTTTTTTGCATTTTTTGTATTGGGCTCAGTCGGTCCATTCCATTTTTCTGCTTCTTTTATCTTTTTTTTTTCTTGAGATAACTTTTTGGACCAAATTCAAAATTATTATTTATTCATTTATTTATTTATTATTAAGGAAAAGAGAAAATGAATAAAATAAAAGGGATAAAATTAGGTGTTAGACATCGTGGGTTTCATTCAAAGCAATCATAAGCTCTCAGATATTGACAGATTATACAATTATCTACTTAATTCCAAAATTTGCTCTTACATTCAATCAATCCGTCTTTGTTATGTTATTTAAAGGGTTAAATGTGTTTTTAGTTCTCTAAAAATTAACTTGTTTTGGTTTTAGTCTTTAGAAAAAAAAAATTGAATATAGTCATTCAAATATTAAAAATGTCCTAATTAGAGCTTTGTGCTAATCTTTGCTTAACTTTTTTGTTAAATAATAATCATATCAGCTTCCAAATAAAATATTTTATTACCTAAAGCACCTACTGATAATTTTTAATAAAAAATCATATAATTACTTTTACTTTAGGGTTAAAAAAATTTCTAGTTTAAGGTTAAACATGTAATAATTTTATTCAAAAAATATGTTACTAATCTGACCTAGACATAACAATTGACGTAGATGGTCACATTAGCAAATTAATAGTGTTTGTAATGTTAATGTGACAATCATTTAACAAAAAAAGTTAAATAGAGTTTAATATAAGAATCTAATTAGGATATTTTTAATATTTGAAGGACTTTATTCAAAAAAAAATATTCTGAGAATTGAAACCAAAATAGATCAATTTTTGAAGGACTAAAAACATATATAACCTTTCTTTAAAAGCTTAAATCCAAAGTAATGGTTGAGAGATTCAAGAGTACGAGGGGGAAGTTAAAAAATTTCCTTTATTTCAGAAAATATTCTGTGACCACGAAGTCATGAATGGATCAATTGAGTTCAACTATCAATGTATTTCAATTATTTCTCTCGTCTTTGCCTTCTTGGTTGAACTTTTCTGCCTATTCAACCCGTTTGACGGACCTAGGCAAGGGTGAGCTTTGTCTCCTTTTTTTTATATATATTTTTTGTACGAAACGATTAAACTCGTTTACTCAATGTCGCAAAACAGCATGGAATGTCCATAACAAAATGATAATATGATGATCATATTTTTGAATGGACTAAGCCGTGGCGTGGACAAACCGTTAACCTATAAAGAAAAATTCTGTTGTTTTTCTTCCACGAAAGAACTTTCCAATCTCTTGGTAGCAGGCTAGCAAGAAAACTGGGCCTTTACAATTTTTTTTTGGCCTGGGGGCCTTCACATTAATCTTGCAGCCCAAGACACGTATTTGAAGTTTCTTCAATATTGGATTTAGTCCAAATGGGCTTTTGATACTTCCGAAGTATCTGGAACCTTTCTTAACTATTGGCTTTGCCTAAATTTTTCTCCACCTTTCTTATTTGAGCAAAGAATTTTCCACACTCAATCTTCTTCATGGTAATTGGTTCGTGGCAGCAAGCTAGATTGAAGTTGTCTATTCTGGTTGATGGATAGAAACAAACTAATATTTTTTTATGGGGCATCTTGCAAATAATACAATGCTAGCGAGAAAAATGGGCCTTTACAAATAATGTTTTGGTCTGGAGGCCTTCCCACTAATGTGGGAGCCTAAGACAAGTATTTTGGAGTTTCTTCAATATTGGATTTAGTCCAAATGGGCTTTTGATACTTCGGCAGTAACTGTAACCCTTCTTAATTCTTGGCTTTGCCTACCTTTTTCTTCACCTTTCTTATTTGAGCAAAGAATTTTCCACACTCAATCTTCTTCATGGTAATTGGTTCTTGGCAGCAACTAGATTGAAGTTGTCTATTCTGGTTAATGGATAGAAACAAACTAATATTTTTTTATGGGGCATCTTGCAAATAATACGATGCTAACCAGTGATACATAATAAACAAGCTGTACTTTAGACACAAGCATTGGAGTTAGTTATCTCGTGCTCAGTTCATCCCTAACTAAGTGGTGAAAAATCCATCGGGATTCTCAGAGTGGCACTAAAGCATAGATATTTATAAGTAGTTTGTGCGTCAGGGGAGTTAAAAATATGAATCCCCGATTATGATCTTTGTGGTGAGAGATGGAGGAAAAGGGGGTGTAACTAGTCATCGGTGCCCAAAGTTAAAGAGGCTTTGTACGGTCTTCTCTAATTTATGGCAACAATGTCAAAGTTGGCTAGGAGTATCTACAGCATGCACAATGATTGCATAATGCACTTTATGAACAAAGTCAGACGGTTATGGATGACCATATGGCACACAATCATTTGATTTTGGTCAATATGAATAGGTAGGGTGGACACATCACAATTTTTACTCTCAGCTAAAATGTGGTTTTGGCAATGGTTAACATGCAACCAGTGACGGAACTTCAACCAAAAATTTGGCAGAGCTAAAATAAGATTTAGAATAAATTACACTGATACTCATGAGATTTTTTTTAAATTGTACATAATTTTTTTTTATTTTTTTAACATTTACACTAACTTTTTTTGATAAAGATACACAATATAATATTTTTTAAATAATTAAAGGAGGTCAATATAATATATAAGAAATATCAGTTTAATATTTTTTAAATAATTAAGGAGTTAGTGTAGTGATTCAAAAAAAAAATTATCATGTGCAATTTAAAAAAATTTCAAGAGGTGTCAGTATAATTTACTTTGAGATTTAATATATAAATTAAATATATAATATTATATTTAGAGTAATTCATGATTAAAATAATCATAAAAATGCTATTTTGGAGTAATTTATAATTGAAACAGCATTTATACTTATTATGACTTACCGGACTTATATGTATATATATTATTAATATGCCTTAATAATTATATAAATATATACAGGTAAACTTTTCTTAAAAGAACTTTGGGGGAGCCCCCAACACTACTAACATCCGCCCTTGCTTGCAATGGAACTCTCACATTCAATTAATCGCAACCAGCTGGATTATCAATCCAGCATTTTGCTTTATATTCAGTAATGTTTTTTTTATGGTTCATCAAAAAAAAAAAAGGTAATGTATTTTTATGTGGCAGATGGATTGAATTGTTTTGGCTATGGGGGAATAGAGCATGCACGTACAGGATGTTTAGATAGCTTAAACTTAGATACTTTTAAACTCTAATGTGAAGAAATATCAATGATTATTAGTTTAATTAATTAAGTTCTAATACTAACACTTTACTAACTTTTAGTTATTTTATTAAAAATAGAAAATAAATATTTAAGAAGTAGAAATAAGAGAAACAGAGAAGAAAATTTCAGATGAATACCCCATTGTAGACAAATAAATAATAAGAAGTAAGAATAAAAAAAAAAAACTAAAATGCTTATGTATTTTGGGACGATTAAAGCAATACAAAAGAATAGAGAAGAAAAAAAGTAATCGATATAGAAAACACTGCCAATATATATAGGATATATAAGGGTGTATGAATGACCTTTGTGCTTTCAAGAATTAATGTGTGACTACTAATCCGCTTGACAGTTTCTATTTTTAATGATTAATGTATTTAATAGTATTTTGAAGACTTAATTGCAGTTTGTGCCACCCAAGTTTTATCATTTTGTGGATTTTGCCACCATGTTTTTTCTCTCTCGCATTTTGCCACCTTATTTTTAAAATCTTGCGAATTTTGCCCAATCTTGCTAATTTTTATTTAATGAACAGTTGATGATAGGACAAGATTTCAAAAATAAGGTGGAAAAATGCGAGAGAAAAAAACATGCTAGCAAAATATGCAAAATGATGAAATTTAGATGGCACAAAGTGCAATTAAGCCTATTTTGAAAGAGTAAATGCAATAATTGTGAAATAAATTGTTAGAATTGTCTTTATTTTGGGCGGGAAAAGTTTTCTCTCTTTGACAATTGTTAAGACAAAGGACGATTTTATAACCCTTAAATATTTTGATAATAAGAAACAATTAAAAAGACCTTTTCAAACAATCGTCTGGTTACTCAAATATCTTATGCTTGATATCGTCTGATCTTTTTGTTCGTGAATTGTCTTTAATCGTATTTCAAAGTTTTTAGTAGTTAACTTCTCTTAAACAATGTTCTAACGATCTGCACACTGGTCAGCTATAAGAGCGTAAACAATATCGAAATAAATGAAGTCTACGCACCTAATCTTGAGGGAAAGTTTACTTCATGCTTAAAAGAAGGAATATGTGTGCGGATGTTAGAACAAAAAACATATATGTCCACTATTACAAGATAGAGTACGAGAATGGTAAAGATAATAGACTGCGTTATCTTATCAATTTGACAAGTTGGTAAAAGGTATTAATTGGTGTATTTAATGCTCCAACGACTCTTTCCACTAGACGAAGACTGTCTCCCTTAAACACTCACAACGGATACTTTTCTAGAGAAGTCTATAAATAGAAGAAGAGACCTCAAATTCATAATTAGTCAATTGGTTCACTGTTTTAAAAATCTCTACCAATCAAGCTCTGATATTGTAACATTCATAAAACTCAGTTTGTAAAAAACTTTATTTATTCTTCATTGTATATTCGTCTGTTAGGACATTAAACTCAGTGAGGTAACTCATGTTCAACCTTTTCTTTAAGCAATTGGTAGAAGCCTAAAGAGGCTTTGATTCAAAGAATACTTGGGTTTTTGCTTGGAGAGGCAAGTTAAAGACTACTTAAGTTAAGCCTGAAGAGGCTTGCTGAAAGAATAGTTGTAACTTGGATAAGTTAGTGGAACTTAGTTGTTGCCAAGAACTGGACGTAGTCTCTGGGTGAGATGAACTAGTATACTTCTTATGTACTTTTATGTTTCTCTTTCAGCATTCGTCTTTCTTGCAAAATCGTTTTTGAAAAATCGTTTAATTCCCTTTTCAGACGATACATCTTTGTTAAAGGTTTTTACGAAAATTTGCTATAACACAATTCAACCCTTCTTGTGTTATCTTTGTGTTTTACAATTTGGTATTAGAGCTCAACCTCTAAGGGTTGAGTACCTTAACAAGTGTTAGAGGAAAAGATCTGCATGGCGAACCTTGAAGGACAATTCATTCCTGAAGGAGCCTCACTGTCAAGACCTCCAGCCTTCAATGGAGAAGATTATGCGTACTGGAAAGACGAAACAGAGATGTACATCAAGTCCACTCATTATAGCATATAGAGAATCATAACACATGGCGATCTTGTTGTAGCAAAGCCAGAAAATGAGTACAATCAAGATGACTTCAACATGCTACAACAAAATGCAAAGGCTAAGTATATTATAACTTGTGCCTTATCCAAAACTGAATATAATAAATTTTGCAGTTGCAGAACTACAAAGGAAATGTGGGATGCTATACGCATAACGTATGAAGGCACAGAAGATGTTTGTCTTAGAAGAGCAGCCACTCTTCAAAGACACTATGAAATGTTAACCATGAAAGAGACAAAAACCATATATGAGATGTTTGGAAGATTTCAAAAAATTCTAAATGGACTTCAGAGTCTCAATGTTGAGTTCTCCAAGGCTCAGAACAATCTCAAAATCTTGGATAGTCTTCCAAAAGTGTGGGAATCCAAGGCTACAGCCATAGCTGAAGCAAGGAACATGAAGACTTTGACTCTGGATAAGTTACTGGGAGCTCTAAGAGTCCACAAAGTTCATCTCTTCAAAAAAGATAAAGTCAAAAATAATCACTCAATTGCTTTAAAAAGTGGATAATGAAGTCGAAAAGCAGACGAAAAGACTAAGACAAAAGCCAGGAACAAAGCCTTGGAGGTTTAGTCTGATGAATCTGAGAGCTAAGACGAAAGCTCCAACTGCTCAACAGACGATGAGATCTCTCTCATAACCAAGAAATTCAAAAAGATGCTCAAGAAGAAAGAAAGATTTAAGCAATCCTCCATAAAGAAGATACTAGATACAGAAAGCTTCCTCAAGAAGAAAATAACAAAATCATCTGTTTTGAATGCAAAAAGCTTGGACACATTAAGGCTGAATGCCCCAAATTGAAAAAATTATGGAATTCCAAAAAGAAGAATAAGAAGAAGAATCTTCTAGCTACCTGGGAAGACCTGGACAATAGCAGTAGCAGTTCAGATGTTGAAACGGCTAATATCTGTCTTATGGAAGATACTGAGGATGTAATATCTGAGGTACACTCTATCTCTAACAATTCCTTGCATTCGTCTGATGGTAGTGAATCTGAGTCTGATAACAAAGATATGTCTTATGACACTCTTCTTGTTAATTCTCACATGATTGCTCTTGAGGATGAGAAATATAAAGAAAAATATCAAGAAGCTATTTCAGAAAACAAAATACTCAAGAAAGATCAGGAGAGAATGCATAAGAGCTAAGTCTTAGATCGTGAGAAGATAATGCTTCTTTTTGAAGTTGACAAACTAAAGAAAGAGATCATTTGTCTAAAACATGATCTGGCCAAATTTGTGGATGGATCTTCAAAACTCCATATGATGTTAAAACATAGAAGACTTCCGTCTGACAAATCTGGTATAGGATTTGTAAAAGACAAAAATTCTAAACCAACGCCTTCTAAATCTTATTCAACCTTCTGTAACTTTTGTGGTAAATTTAGACACTCATTTCAAAGGTGTCAACACAAGAGGAAACAAAGGTCAAATAAGATCATTGGGACTAACACAAAATGACCCAAAAGTATTTGGGGTACCAAAATCTTAAATAATTCCTGTAGCAGATATCCTTAATAGGAAAAAGGAGGGATTCATTTTGGTACCTAGACAGTGGATGCTCATGTCACATGAGGGGAGAAAGGTCTATGTTCCTAGACCTCCAACCACATGAAGGAACAATCTCCTTTGATGGAAGTGGAAAAGGGAAAAATCATTGGTATAGGTAAAGTTGGTAAGCCTCCTCTTCCATCTATAGATAATGTCTTGTGAGTTAAAGGATTAAAGTATAACCTGCTTAGCATAAGTCAATTTTGTGACAGTGGATTTATTGCATCATTTAATAAGGAATCATGCATGGTTAAAACAAATGATGACTCTACTCTTTTTACTGCTAAAAGACATAACAATTTGTACAAGATTGAGTTTGAGGATCTGAACAAACAGAATGTTATTTGCTTAATGACCAAAGAAGATGAAAAATGGATTTGACATAAAAAGCTTAGGCATATCAATCTGAAACACATTTCAAAACTCTTTAAAAAATGTTTAGTGAAAGGATTGCTTGAGATTTCTTGGAAAACTCATATTCTTTGTGATGCATGTCAGAAAGGGAAACAAATTAAAACCTCTTTTAAATCCAAAGATGTTGTTTCCACTTCCAGACCATTAGAACTGTTGCATATGAATTTGTTTGGACCTACAAAGACTCTCAGTCTTGGCGGGAAAAAGTATGGTTTTGTTATTATTAATGACTATTCTAGATACACATGGGTTTACTTCCTAACTCATAAGCATGAGTCTTTCAATGTGTTTGAAATATTTTGTAAACTAGTTCAAAATGAAAAAGGTTTTTGTATTACTGCAATTAGAAGTGACCATGGAACTAAATTTGATAATGCTGAGTTCAAATCCTTCTATGAAAAGAATGGAATTTTCTACAACTTCTCCTCACCAAGAACACCTCAACAAAATGGGGCAGTTGAAAGAAAAAAAATAAAACTCTACAAGAGATGGCTAGAACCATGCTCTGTGAAAATTCAATTCCTAAGTACTTCTAGGGAGAAGCTGTAAACACAGCATACTATGTTCAAAACAGAATATTAATTAGACCATTAATTAATAAGACTCCTTACGAATTGTGGAGAGGTAGAAGACCAAACATTTCATATTTTCATCCTTTTGGATGTGAGTGTTACATTCTTAACGCTAGAGATCATTTGGCAAAATTCGATTCTAAGGTTGACAAAGGAATCTTTCTAGGATATTTTGATACATCAAAAGCATTTAGAGTATTTAACTCTAGAACTTCTGTTGTAGAAGAATCCATTCATGTTAAATTCAATGATGCACTAACCCCCAATAGAAGACCATTAGATTTAGAAGATGATCTTGCAGACTTATAGATAGGATTGTCTGATCAAACAAGAACAGACGAAGTAAAAGAATTAGAGGATACTTCTCAACAACAACAGACTGACAATCAGATGAAGAAATCTCACAAGTATTGGAAGTTCATTACCTATCATCCTCAAGATCAAATCATTGGAGAATGAACTGAAGGAGTTAAGACAAGGTCATCAATAAAGAATCAAGCATTTTGCGCTCTAGTCTCAGTAATTGAACCTAAGACAATAGAAGAAGCATTGGCAGACGATGATTGGGTAATAGCTATGCAAGAAGAATTACATCAATTAACAAGAAATGATGTTTGGATTCTTGTTTCTAAACTAGAACATAAGAGCATCATTGGAACAAGATGGGTATTCCGCAACAAGCTCAACGAAAATGGAAAGGTAATCAGAAGTAGAGCAAGGTTAATGGCTCAAGGTTACAATCAACAAGAAGGTATAGACTTCACTGAAACTTTTGTACCTGTTGCTAGATTAAAAGCTATTAGAATCGTGTTTGCCTTTGTCGCTCATAAAAACATTAAGCTTTTTCAAATGAATGTTAAGAGTGTCTTTTAAATGGTTTTATTGAAGAAGAAGTCTATGTTAAACAACCTCTTGGTTTTGAGCATCCAATCCTCCCAGACCATGTGTTTAAACTCAAAAAGGCTCTATATGGTCTTAAATAAGCACCTCGTGCTTGGTATGACAGACTGAGCAGTTTTCTCATTTCAAATGGATTTATGAGAGGTAAAAGTAGACACTATCCTTTTTAGAAAGGAATCTAACAAAGATTTCATAATAGTTCAAATTTATGTAGACGATATAATTTTTGGAGCTACTAATGAAACTCTATGTAAGGATTTCTTAGAATTGATGTAAAGTGAATTTGAAATGAGCATGATAGGAGAATTGAAATTCTTTCTTAGCCTACAAGTTAAACAAGAGAAGGAAGGTATATACATTCATCAACAAAAATACACCAAAGAACTACTTAAGAAGTATAAGATGAATGAATTAAAGCCTATGAGCACACCAATGCATCCGTCTGTTGTCATGACAAAGGACGAATCAGGTAAATCAGTAGACTAGAGTATCTACAGAGGTATGATTGGTTCACTTCTCTACTTAACTATTAGTAAACCTGATATCATGCACAACGTCTGCCTATGTGCCAGATTTCGATCTGACCCTAGAGAGTCTCATTTAAAAGCAGTTAAAAGGATTTTTAGATATCTTATTGGTACTTCTAACCTAAGCTTATTCTATGAGAAAAATAAAGATTTTAGGTTAGTAGGATATTGTGATGCAGACTATATTGGTGACAAACTTGAAAGAAAAAGCACAAGTGGTGGATGTCGCTTCATCGGATCATGTCTTATATCTTGGACTAGCAAAAGGCACTGTTGAGGCTGAATATGTATTTGCTGCTAGTTGCTGCTCACAACTTCAATGGGTAAAATATCAACTTGAAGATTACTCTAGCTTTGAGCATAACATTTCTGTGTTATGTGATAACACTAGTGCAATCAATCTATCTAAAAACCCTATTCAGCATTCCAAAGCAAAGCATATAGAAATAAGACATCATTTTATTCGTGATTATGTTCAAAAAGGTGTCTTTGATATTAAGTTCATTGATACAGACCATCAATAGGCTGATATCTTTACAAAAGCTTTACCTGAAGAATGTTTTAACTTCATTTTAGAAAACTTGCACATGAAAATATTATAAGAGTAAAACATCTTACATGCATTGTCTTGATCAATTATTTAAGTTTCGTCTTATTCTATATCATCTTACATTTTAATATATTTCGTCTTGCTGACACGTTCTTCTTTGAATATGAAAAGTTTTTAATTTATTTGTCTGAAAATTCCCCTCGTGATTATTTATCGATAACCACCCACGAAACGTGCACCATATTCTCTACCACATTAAATCGCCATAAATGCACATCCTTTCAGTACTTACAAACTTTTCTTTTATTCAAAATAACCGCTCTTTCTTTCTCTTTACTCATTCTAAAAACTCTTCAAACCCTTTCAACTCAAACCCTTTCTCTTGTTTTTACTCTCAAAATCCTAATCTCTCAAACCTGCACTAATGGCCACCTAGAAACAGCTTGTCCCCACGGAGAGATTCCTAGAAGGTGACTTCGTTGCCAGAAAATGGGTTGACCTCAAAAAGCTTGAAGAGGAAGGATTTCCTCTGCAAATGTATATCAAAAATGTTGGATGGGAAGCATTTGTGCAAAAACGAACCACCCGGTACCACGCGTTGTATGCCTACTTTTGGGCATCTGTTTTTGAAGTGAACGGTATCATCACTAGAACCGTTGACAATCAGGTCATCATCATCTTCATAGATATCATTGCTGCAGCATCTAGCTGTAAGGAAGAAGGTGATCTTTTTACTAAAGACTAGGATAAGGTTATCACCCTAGAGATTGTCGACCAAGCGTTGTATGGAAAACCAAGGCCACAAACCGACAACAAAGATGTTCTAAAGAAGTTTCTATACTCTTCGAACATGAAGCCAGAATATAGACTTATTCACAATGTCTTGTTACATATTATCCTGCCCAAGAAAGGCTCAAAGGATAATGTAACTTCCAAGGATAAGTTCTACATCTACAAAATGCTGACTGGTCAGAAGGTAAATATGCCAGCACTTATTTTGGATAACTGGCAATCTTGTTTAGCCAAGTCCAAGGAAAGTGAAAAAAGCAAACAGAAGCACCCCATTCCATATGCCATGCTCTTCACCAAGATCATTCGTCTGGCTGGTGTGAATGAAGCTGGATGGGAAAAAAAAAAGGAAGGTTTTGAGATCGACGTATCAATCATTAGGAAGATGAGGATTGCGCATTTCTTCTTTGGATACGTAGCCCAACATCCTAAGTTGGCTTTGATCAAGGAAGAACCACCTGAGGAAATTGTTGGAACTGCATTTAGAGTGAGATCGTTTACTGACCCCTCTGTTGGACAAGCATATGCCCCCTTACAATAACAGACCAAATCACCAAAACCAAAACTACCCATCAAGAGACCATCACAACCAAATCCTTAACCTCAACAGACCAAACCTCAATCACAACCGTCTTCCCCTCATAAAAAACAAAAACCCTTGACTATTCGTCTTAGATCTAGACCAGTTCCTCAACCTGACTCAGACGATGACCTTCCTATTAACATCATTTTTACAACCACAAGCATAACCATTCCTGAACCTTAATCAGAACAACCATTTCCACCTACCACTGAACCAGCTACCTATGCCCAACCTTCTAAAAAGCTCTCCAAACCCAAAAAGACTCCTGTACCTAAAACTTGAGCTCAAGAGGAAAAATAGCTCAAGAAAGTCAAAGCTAAATCAAAAAGGGCTGAGAAGAAGAAGAAGAAGAAGAGAAACTTGCTGAGGAAGAGCAAGAGTAGATTGAGGAAGCAGTGCTTCAATCTGTTATTAAGCACTTGCTGCAAACAGCCCTTATAGAGTCTGAAGAGCAAAAGCTATTTACTCAAGAGGACATCATCGCTACCTCAAGAGGTAGATTACCTAGATCTCTTTTCTGGGAAGTTCCTTAATCTATTTCTTTATCTCAAATCTTCAAACGTATTTTTGTAGACTTAATAGCTGCACCTAGCAATGATCAGCCTACAAGGGTTGTTTCCTTTAATCTGCCAGAAGCAGAAGGACAATTGCCTGGAGGAGCTGAACTATTGATAGACGAAGCCTCACTTAAACAATTCAGATCAGAAACCCCTCCGTTTGAACGTCTGTGCATAAAACAAGTCGCATACTTTTCACAAGAGCCTTGCAATATTGGAAAAAGCAAATAATCTCAACTACCAAAGCCCTTCGACCCAAAAGTTCTTCAAGCTCTTATTAATTATGAACTAGGCAAAGTCAATAATCCGAGAATATGGACAACACTTATCACTGAGGAATGGCCACTCTTGGTGTGCCATGGGTATGCTAAGAAGTTCCCTGATTTTGAAGATGTAGCAACCCAAGCTCTTTCATATAAGCCCAACATTACTCCATACGTTGGAAGAAAGGGTATAGTACTTTATCAAACGCTCCGATCTTCGTCTACCCAACCTCAACTAGAACCAAATTCCCACCAGGATGCGAGATATGGAGACAACATAGAACTCTCTGCCATACCTCCCTTTTTATGCTGAAATGTAATTATTCTGAGTATCTAATCATGTGTAAAACAATTACTTCAAGCCTAAGATCATTTACCCGCTCTGCCATGGGAGGATCAAGACTTACCCCCTCACCATCTAATTAGAAGATAGTCCAGACTTTGAAGAATGGCAGATTGGTGATGATGACTGGAAGTTGGGGAGGGTGATGAATAACTTCCTACGGGAGAAAATGCAGACTTCCTTGCAGCATGCCATATGCGAACAAAGATGTCCAAACCTTGAGCTAGGCTCACTTGGACTTATGGCTACTCGAATGTCGCTTCTAATGAGGCCATGGACCACCTTCCGCATCTATTGTCAAAAGACAATAAAGTGTCAGAATCTTTCCATGGGAAAAGGGAAAGAATCGAAGTCCAGACGCAAACCCAGAAGGCACTTGATGATTAGACAAAGAGCACTTTCGTTTGCACAGCTTACTAAACTCAAAGGAAAGGCAACTCTCTGAAGCACAGACCAAAAAAGGTTGCAAGATCATGTTAAACCACTCAAACACTTTTCCGGTCTCACTACAGAAAAGAAACATCTGTTAAGCCATGAAGCTACCCTTCAACCAACCGACCACTGGATACAAATCTCTCTATCTCCTTCTACTTGTACATCCAACCCCCAAAATCAACTTTCAATAAGCCAACCTAAGACCTGCATCTTCTTCTCCTCAGACACCACTTAAATCTTTGTACCTTGCTGCTATTTTTGGTTTTGTGGACCACCTGTACTATATGTTTTCAATTTATGTTTTGTAGCAGAACCCATTGATGAAGCAGCTACCAGCTTTGCACCTGCACCGCAATCTTCAGACGTCAGACAAGAATTCAATGAATTGAAACAAATAGTCCAAGGTCTTCAAGCTAATCTAGTAAAGGAGCGCAAAAAATGCAAATGCGCAGAAGCACTATTAGCCAAGTTGGCCAAATGCTTCAAGGGTGACCTTGGCTCATCGTTTACACCTTCAGACTCTAAATTTTCTAAATGATGATGCCAAAAGGGGGAGATATATGAAGAAAGAAATCAAAAAAGAGGGAGAATAGAATGAAGTATTAGTCTTAGGGGGAGTATTTTTATTTTATTTATACAATGAACTTTCTTTTAAGTATGAATATCGTTTGGTTATATTCAGTTATATCGTCTAGATTTATCTCTTTCTAATATTGCATCTACTTAATTGAAGTATATCAGTATGGAAAATATTTTCTAAACTAAAAACTCACATCACAAAAAGCCCTTTCATATAAATGTGTTCTATAAAAATTACATATGTTTGTCATCGTCAAAAGGGGGAGATTGTTAAGACAAATGATGATTTTATAACCCTCAAATATTTTGATAATAAGAAACAATTAAAAAGACCTTTTCAAACAATCGTTTGGTTACTTGAATATCTTATGCTTGCTATCGTCTAATCTTTTTGTTTGTGAATTGTCTTTAATCGTATTTCAAAGTTTTCAGTAGTTAACTTCTCTCAGACGATGTTCTAACGATCTACACACTGGTCAGCTATAAGAGCGTAAACAATCTCGAAATAAATGAAGTCCACGCACCTAATCTCGAGGGAAAGTTTACTTTACGCATAAAAGAATGAATATGCGTGTGGATGGCAGAACGAAAAACAGATATGTCCACTATTACAAGATAGAGTACGAGAATGGTAAAGATAAACAAACTCCGTTATCTTATCAATGTGACAAGTTGGTGATCTGTTTGACTAGGTCTAATATTGATGCTTTCCTTGTTATTATTAATTACGTGTGTATGACTAGTTCTAATATTGATGATCTATTTGCATTAGATCTTGGAAAGACCTTGCATTTGGTTTCATTAATTAATTGTCAAGTAGTAGTTCTAATAGTAATTTTGTTAGTGATTCTGTTATTATAATGAATGGCGGAACTTTGAAAGCAACTTGCGGCACGCAAAATTGATGAACTCGTTATTGTTGAGACAATTAAACTTTGGGCAATTGTCGTAACAATAACAAAGTCAATATCTAGCAAGGGTGTATCACATTTTGGAGGGGAATTAATTAGGGTAATTGTAGAACAAGTCATGAGAACGCCTTTTTTATGTATTTATTTAATTTCAGTGTACAGTGTACAGTATGCACAAGTGTACGTATGATGTGTATCACAGCTGTAAATCAAATTAATTTTACAAAAAATTATTGAAGGGTGAGTTTGTTAACATATATATATATATGATCAAATTCAAGAATTAAATCCTAATTGATGTGTTTAAGAGATTTTGTGATCTATTAATTTTGTGTTGTACTTTGTTGGTATAATTAACACTCTTACTGTTATACGTACTATCTTTTGTACAAATTAAATTAGAGAAAATTCCACTACGCTTCATAAGTCTCCGAATAATATCTTTAATATTTTGCACCTTTTTCTTCCAACAAATGGAATATATCGATTCATCATGGTATCAATCATTTTCATGTTGGCTTTCTTCTCCTTCGGAATTTTCGGTTAAATCTGAACATATCATCGTTATGTTTTATCAAATGTATAGTGATGGATTCCTCGACCATTTACAGCATGATACCAATGCATGTTTGCATTTTTTTTATTTGTTACCTCTTTATAAACATCAGCACATGATTAACTTCTTATTCACACTCCTCAATAACAACATATAATCACCTTTATTTAAATAAATTTTTATTAAATGATGTTAAAGTTGAATGCAATTTAGAAAGAAAAAAAGATTAAGAGAAAAAAGGCAAAAAAAAATTACCCAAAATGAGTTTATAATTAAAACAAAATTACCCTAAAAAAGAAGTTCACAAATTTAATAAACAGGAACAAATTAAGTTCAATATTATGTGCTACATCATCTTGAAATATCAACGTAAGTTCAAATTTAGATAGAAAATAACTAAAAGTTAAATAATTTTTAAACATATGAAAATATATGTCAAATATTATTTTAATGATTATTTATAACTATTCACTATATTTAATACTAATGAAGAAACTTAAATATTAATTGAAATAATCAAAAAATATTAAAAAAACTCCATTATTTAGATAGTGTTAACAATAAAGACTTTCTTCATTGACACTTTTTCAGTTTTTAGTTACTCGTATAATTGCATGAAACTAAAAGTGGTATATATTTACGTTTGGAAAAATAAAAATCTTACTATGAGCATCGCAACCTAAAAACATAAATTTATTCATAAACAAATGTTTGATTGTAACGTTACCTAAAATAGATTTGCTTTTTGTCCAATAACTCATAAGTTGAAGTGAATGGTAACTTATATCGTAAAACTATCTACATTTTGAAATATGTCGATTACAAAATTCCAAACTCGTTTGAGTTTTTTCAATTCATTTTAATAATTATTTTAAAAGTTACTCTTTTTTATCTAAAATTATACTTGTTTCCTTATCAAAGTGATGTACATAACAGATTTGGATTCAATTTATTCTTATTCATTAAATTTGAGTACTTGTATTTAAGAGCATATGTTGTGTCTTTTTCTTTTTAACTTTTTATTTAATTAATTAAATTGTATATTTTAACATCATTTTAATTAATTAAATTGTAATTTTTGTTGTTACTCTTTATATACCTGTAATTTTTATGGTAATTATATACATTAAAATTTAACATAATTTAATAAAAAAGTTATTTATGTGAAGTTAATTTAAGCAATTATACGTGAATAAGTAAATGAGAGCATTAATAGACTCATTACTGAATACACTCAATTAAAATTTAATAAACAGTATTTTTGAACTGAGGATAATAATGAAAAATTACAATGATATGCTGTTAACATTGAGTGTAAATGGACAAATAAGAGTGTCAAATAGTCCCACACCCTTACTATTTTAACTCAAATTAAATTATAAAAGATAAAATTACTCATCTATATATTGAGAATGATTTTTTACATTAAATTGGAGACATTTTCAAATAACATCAATTATATTGATTTTAACGGTCTTCGAATATACATGCCATTTTACCATTATTTAACTTTCAAAATTTTTAAAAATTGTTGAAAATTAATTATGAATTTAATGAAATGCCTATCCTTATAAATCCAATATATTATATAAACAATATTTATACTGATGCCACCATATTTATAGTTTTCCCTCCAAAAAGCATACTTATTCAATGAGCCACTCATAAACAAGACACCCCCCCCCCCCCCCCCCCCCCCCCCCCCCCCCCCTCTCCAATTAATTATGGTGAGATGTAGTCAATCAACCACAATCATCAATATTTACATAAAACATATAAAATTATATTCGTCTTTGTAAAATGAAATAAAACATATAGCCAACGAATACAATGACAATCTTCGAAAGATAATTTGTGCTTGGAAGAAAATAATGAAAAATTTATGGGCTTTAAAGTGATATGAATTGAAATATTGGGCCAGTTTATTACATATTAGAAAAGAAGTGATTATGATGTAAAATAATCTAGTGATTATTTCTTAGAGATTTTATATAAAAACAAGTTGAAGTTAATTTATGTTTATTTATAATTATAATTTTTTTTTTAAAACAAAGAAAAAGAAGTAACTGATTTCATGAGAAGCTAATTAAAATAGCTTCTGATTGTAATCAAATTTTAGGTTCTTTTCACCTTTTGATTATTTTGAAAAGTTGAAAACACATGAAAAGTTAATAAAAATGATTACTTTTTAAAAAGAAGTGATTCTTTGGTGAAAAAAGCTGTAACAAATGGGCTCATTATCTTACATGCCTAAGTTTAAGTAGAGAAGCTCTTAACTATAAGTGACAAGTTATTAATAAGAGGAAAGTTTAAAAAAAAAATACAAAAAGTAATTGGAGCCATGTGAATGCAATTCTAACTCAAGAAAGTAAAATTAACAAATGAGACAAATAAGAAAGTGGTTCCACTTGTGCAAGTCCAGGGACATGAAGATCCAAAATAAAGTACAACAAATGAAGAGTAAAAAATAAAGTGCAACAAAAAATAAATATAAAGATATTTATTGTTATTATTTACAAATAAACCTAAAGATATTTAGAGTGTGTTTGACTCAATTTTTTTTGAGTTTGTTTTTTTCTTAAAAGGAAAAGCTAAACCAAACACTTTTCATGAAAAGTTCTTAAAAAAAAAATAAGCAACTTATTTTTATAGAATAAAATTTGAAAAAAAATAGCTTATAATTAAGTTGGTAAGGAAAGCTTTTTTATAGCTTACATGAAGCTTCTTCACACAGTCCCCTCTTTGAATTCTAACACGACCAACAATACCATTTTTTAAATAAAAAAAATCATTGATTTTTTAAATTTAAGTACTTCACTGGCTTTCCTATTAAATAATAGAGTAAATTTAAAACATATGCCGAGGATTTTTTTGTGTTTTTCGTAATAGTTATCCTTTAATATAAAATTCATATTCTTATTGTGATAAAAATCCAGATGAGACCCAAAAAAATTAGATATTCACAAAATAAATAGGAAATGACAATATATCAATGTATAATTAGATACATTTATGTGGTACGTAAATTTTTAAAAGATATCAATGTAAAATTGACCACTAAATAAAGATATTTACAAAATTATATTTACGTAGTACATAAAAATAAAAAAAAAATATAACTAAAATATCATTATATATTGTTTAAAAGATATACTTTTTTATATTTTTTTATCAGAATATTAAATTTTATTACTTTTTTTTATCAGAATATTAGATTAGCCAAGATATTAGAAATATTAGATTGGATAAAACATTAGTAATATTAGGTTAGATAAAATATTGGTAACATTTTGGTAATATGTTTTTATCTTTAAAAAAGAAAAAGGTAATTCGCAATTTTATTTACTTCTTTTATCTTATGAAAATGTTAAATGAAATTTTTGATATTTTTATCAAAATATTAAATAAAATATTTTATTACTTCTTTTTATCCGAATATTAGATTAAATAAGATATTAGTAATATAATATTACATAAAATATTAGTAATATTAGATTAGATAAAATATTAGTAACATTTTAGTAATATTTTTTTATATTTTCTTATCTTCTTCTTACATATCTTTTTATATTTTACATATTTTATTAGTTAAAGTAATCTTTCTTTTATTAATTACTTATACAAATTAATATCGAGATAATTTCTCCCAATTCTATCTGCCAAAAAAAGCCTTAACTTCAATATCCCACTTAGAATAGAGGTATTTTTGTAACTCAATGCATTAAATGATATAATGTGGCACAGTAGCTTTTCATTTTTTCCCAATCTGTCTTTTACCTACCTTTAATTTAAAACTTAAAGATAAGTAAAAGACATTGGAAAGCCCCCCTCCCCCGCCAAAGAGTTTGCTAAATCTGAAAAATCTCGCTCAAAATTAGGGATAATACTATAATTTAATCTTTATGTGGAAAGCTGCAAAAATTAAATTTTGAAATAACTAGAAATTATTAGTATTTAGTAACAATTTCAAAATTTTAAATTGAATAGTGAATAATTTTAGGGAAAATAATTTTGATGATCATTTAATGGCAACCAAATCAACTATGAATTTGTTAATCACCATTATATTATGCACTATTTCTAGAATTAGATGTTTGACACCATTTAATATTCATTCCATGATGCAGGATACCTTTTGCATAATTTTCTTCAAGTAATTTAATAAATATGGAAACAAATTAATAATTATTATTCTTTGAATTTCATAATTCAAAATTAATGTTACGTCGCACAGTGGTTATATTTTTGTCAGTTATTAAATAAAATTTGAGATGAGATATTTAAATTTAATAAAATAAAATTATGATAATTAAAGATAAGTAATTCGAATTTAAAATATTGAAATCACACTATATTAGGATTTAATTAAATGGAAACAAAATTAAAAGATATGTTGGGGATTTTTGATGATTTTCGTAATAGTACCTTTAATATAAAATTCATATTCTTATAGTTATATAAATCCATATAAGACCCAAAAAAAATTAGATATTTACAAAATAATAGAGGATGACAATATATCAATGTATAATCTAATACATTTATGTGGTGCATAAATTTTTAAAAGATATTAATATAAAATTGACCACTAAATAAAAACTTTACAAAATTATATTTACGTGATGCATAAAAATAATAAAAAAATATAATTAAAATGTCATTATATATTGTTTAAAGATATACTTTATTTTTGATATTTTTTATCAAAATATTAAATAAAATATTTTATTACTTTTTATATTAGTATATTAGATTAGATAAGATCTTAAAAATATTAGATTAGATAAGATATTAGAAATATTAGATTAGATAAAATATTAGTAATATTAGATTAGGTAAAATATTGGTAACATTTTAGTAATATATTTTTATCTTTTAAAAAAAAGATAATTTGCAATTTTAATTCTTTTATCCTATGAAATGTTAGATAAAATTTTGATATTTTTTATCAAAATGTTAAATAAAATATTTTTTTATTATTTTTAATTAGAATATTAGATATTAGATTAAATAAGATATTAGTAATATTAGATTACATAAAATATTAGTAATATTAGATTCGATAAAAGATTAGTAACCTTTTAGTAATATCATTTTATATTTTCTTAGCTTCTTCTTACATATCTTTTTTATATTTTATATATTAAATAAGTATCTGCTCATTTGCTTCATGGATGATTTACATTCTGAATTACAAGGTATGCTTCTTCTTTTTGTCTGTGTTTGTCTCACTACATATGTTACTCATACCCCTCTTCTTATTTCCACATTCTTATTCTCATTAAAAGGGATTGATCCTTCTAAATTCTATGGGATTAAGTACAAGCAAGAAAATGTAAGGTTTTTGTTACTTCTTTTCATAAAAAACCACATTTGTATGTTCTTCGTGTATCAATAATTAATTTTTATGATTTTTTTTCAATCTACTTATTCTGATTTTGAAATATTATTTTGGTTTCATGTTTCTATAGTCAAATATAATTACTACAAATATATTAATGGCATAAAAGGTTAATGCTTAATAGGATGACATTTACAAGTAGGAAAAAATTTAGCAATTGGTTCAATATTTTTATCACAAAGATTTACCCAAATAAGGTGCATTATTTCTTTTATACTTTAGTGCTTTAAATTAAATCATGTCCAATCGTAGTGAATTTTTTTAATTATGTTTATTATGTTTATTTAATGAGTAGGATTTTATGACTATTGGGCTTGCTTTTTATAATTATTGCAGAGATGGCCAATTACTTGGATTATCCTACTCAATGAATCCAAATGGAAATGTATTGACTCTTCATGTTTCTGACAACATTGACAAACCCCATTTTAGATATGTTGTAGTAAAGATAACCTAGTTTTATTCATTGGATGCAAAACATCTTCTTATTATGCACTATATGGGAGATAATATGTTTCACATCAAGATTTTTTACACAGTCAAGTATGAAGAAATAGAATATCTAAATTTGGATGTTTCTAGCAATGCTCCTATACCTAAATTTTAAGAAGACTTTTATATGACTTCAAAGGCAACATTGAATCCTAATGAGATCTTTTTTTTTTCGTAAAATATTTTTTTTAATTTTTATTATAAGGTGCATCGTATACAAGTGTGTTTATTAGTTAATTGGAACTTATCTGGAGGATAATATGCAATTGGGCACTACTTTTAGTTTTTTATTTTATTTTATAGAATCTATGTATGCTAGGGATGCATATTTGGAGGGTCCAATTAGAAACAAGTTTTGTCTCCAATTATTTGAAATCAGGCCTCGAATTGTTGTTTTCACTTCTGAAGTCTTGAATTTACCAGCTAAAAACAACACATCAATGTTGGTTGTATTGTTTAGGTGATAATGTTTTTGACATAAAGATTTTTTATCTTGATAAAACTGAAATTTATTATCCAGTTGTTTTAGATGACTATGATTCAAATGATGACAATGAGGATGACAACATTGTCGAAGAATATGATCAAATTCATGGTGTACCTAATGATCAACAGCAGATTGTTAACAATATAGTTCATGATGATCAAATTGAAGGTGTACCATTGTTAATGATGTAGTTGATAGGAGGTTAGGATAGACCCTATCTTATGCTGATGTTAAAAGAGGATAGACATTGGTGGGTAAATCAATAATTATATTTTGAAATTTATTCAAATCTTTTTGTGTTTATATTTAAATATTAATCATGCTTATATTGTTGTAGATGATCTCGTCAATAATTGTGAAGAATTTTATTACTAAAAAATAAAAGAAAACTATTGTTCAACATGAAGGAGGCCAAACATTTAATTGTGAGCTTGGGCTGGTGATAGAAGAAAAAATGAGCTCTATATCAAATTTGGGTGGTATGAGTTCATAAGAGCAAACAACTTGGCAGTCAATGACATTGTTCATTTTTGGTTTAATGATGATCATGAAGTGCTTTGTGTATGGATGAATTAGAACATTGGCATGGTTGTTGATTTTTATTTTTAAGATAGTATAATATTAGTTGTTGTTCTAATGCCCTTTTTGGATCTTATTTGAAGCCAGTGAGTACCATCTTAGGATGTATTGAGAATTATGATATTTGGATTTTTTTGAATCATGACTGTATGCATCTAATGATGCATTTTTACTATTTTTATACTTATGAATATGATGACATTTGACAAATTCAAAATTATAGTTGCTATTAATTTCTTTATTGTATTGTTTTTGTTTTTTCTAATTTTTTTCTAATATTTTTTCTCTAAATATGACGACATCTAATGATGCATTTTTTATTTTTAAATATTCTATTTTTATTTATTTATTTTCATTCTGATATTAGTATATACCTATTTTGTTTTAAGTTTTTCATATTCATATTTTTTAAATTAATATAAATTATTTTAACTTTACTCATATTTTGCCCATGCATTGCATTTAATCATATTTTGCCTGTCTATTGCATGGGTACACACACACACACACACATATGTGTGTGTGTGTGTGTGTGTGTGGTTGATATGATCCGGATGGGAATCATATTGTTTTTACGGATCGTCCTTGAGTTGGTTATCTTATAACAAGAATTATAGGAATAAAAGAAAATGAAGAAAGGTAGAAGATAAGACTTGCACAAACAAATAAGAGAATTAAGTAAATGGCGCATAACAAGTAAGCAAGAGAATTAAAATGACAAAATAGAAAAGACAAGAAAATTGAAGAAGATAGTAAAATAGAATAATGTGGAATAGAAAAGAAATGGAAAAGAAGACGCCACACTCTAGGAGAGTGATAAGCCAAGTGAGGATTCACCACAAAGGTATGGAAGCCTTTGATAAGAATCAAAAGGTTCTAATCTAAGAACCAAAAAGAGGAGCCAATGCTCTACTCACACTCACAAATGAGTAAACCTCAATATTATTCAACTTTTGTCAAATGAGAGGGATTACATCTCTATTTATAGAGTTTATTCTAAGGTGCTACTCACACAAGGAGACTAACCCTAATTAAGAAGCAAAGAGGCTAACCCTTAAGCCCAAAGAATAGGGCCAATTACAAAAATAAGTGAAACAACAAACTAAAGGTCCAATTATACAGTGATAGCTAATCATAGTCTTCCCCACATTGGGCTCTTCATCAATTTGGACTACTCGGATCAACTTAAGTGCTTCTCCTTCTAAATTTAACTTGACTGAGAATAAGTTGTTCAATTTTTTTGTTTGATCTAAAGTAGCTTTCTTAGCCTTCTTATTTCTTAATCTTGTCATGGTTCCCCAAGTCCTTGTAGTTCTTCTTTAAACTTTGCCCTACTTTGGGTCTCCTTTTGGGCCTTTAAGGTCTCAATCAACTTGGGCCTCCTAGGTTTCCATCAGTGATGCTTGTAAATATATCTAGACTACTTGAAATTTGAAATTGTTTTAAACAATTTTGTGACAAATTCACTCCTATATATCAAAATTGAATCTTAATTCTTAAATCTCATAAAAACAAATTGTATCTTCTTTCTCACAATCTTATTGTCTTCTTTATATTATGACACATGTGTCATATTAAATTACAATCAAATTAATATTAATTTCTATTTTAAATATTTATTCAATATTTTTAATTAATATTTAAATTTCTTCAATCAATCAATGCTGAATAACATGTGATATTTGTAAATCACGTACGGTTAAATTAATTTTCCACCAATTAGATTAATTTTCAAAATTAAAAATTTCTAAGATTTTATATTTTAACTTTTTTTATAATTTATAAAAACACTCGTGTAATGTGTGGAGTACTTGTTAGTATTTTTGAATTATAGCAATATATAACATAGATATGTGAACTGCGTAAATAGTTATTTTAAGACAATTAATTATAAACTAACCATCTATGAGAAAAAATACACTAATCTAGGGCATTCTGTAAATTGAGGTATGACTGGATTCATGTCAAATATAATGCGAAATGCAATGCATTAAGCTTAAATATATGTAGTACTTGTCTTATATTTTTGGTTTAGAAACATAATAATGAATGAATGACCCCAAACTTGATTTAAATGTAAAAATATCGAAGTGCATTCCAATGGAACCTACCGCAAAGCACAAAAAATATATGCACAAAGCTTTATTCGGTCAAAGCTACTTTACAATGATAAAACGACTCTTTAGAAATATCACCTTTCAGCATTGGTTAAACAATGACCGGCGGAAAATTAATTAAGACAGACATGCACATTTTACTGTGTGTCTCTATATATAAAGGAGGTATTAAATTATTATTGTAAGTTACATCAACTCTTACATTATTGATGGTGTAAGAATCTGTGTAATTTATAGTGATGTAATTTTATCTCTATCTCTCTATATAAAGAATATATCAAATAACTTTTTTATTATGATAAATAAAAATTACAAATATAGATCATTCAATCATATATTTAAATGATTAAAATTAATATATATATATATATAGTCATATAACTACTATCTAATTTTTAATTTTGATTATCCATATATAATTACATAGCTTAAATTCATAGTTCTCATATCTCTTAATAAAAAAATAAAATCCCTACATTACATATATAGCATCAACATAAAATAGACAAGAAAACATGATGGTCGACCTTTCACTATGTACAGTCACTTAATTAATGGTATGTGCATTTTATTTACTTATTCTAGCGTGGAACAATAACTGTGTTTCTTGCTTTGCATGCATGTGGACATCAATGATATTAAGATTATGATAATCTTTAAGATCTCGACAAAGAGGATAAAGCTTGTGCCTTTAATTCCCTCTTTCGAGGCACGTAATTTGAAATCCACTTTGTTCGCAATATTTTACAATAGCTCTTTTGGAATTATTTAGCATAAGTTCCATTCTTTACCTAACATGCTTAAACACTCGCATAAATAATATTAAAATTTCATTAGTAAGCGAATCGATGCTTAGGTTACTACTGGTTTGGAATCCTTCGCAATATTATGGTTGAGAGAAAAAGTTGAAAGATTATTACTATCATTGTAAAGAAGATGCAGGTAAATTAGTGGGAATATCACCTACAGCCTCTATTAATACAAAGCATGATTCCATTCTTACAATACAATATATAACGCATGCAAGATCGCCACCTTCTTTTCCTTCTTTTTTTTTTGTAAAAGGAAAAAAAAAAAAAGGAATGGAACAGAGTGGCGGAAATTAAATGAATACAAAAGAAATGTCAATAGAATGTATACGGTTTATATTGTGCTTTTGATTTGAAGGTATACTTTTAATTAAAAGAATTAAACAAAAAATTATATGTGGTGAGTTATTTATAATTTCATAATCCTGTTCCTTTAATCTCTCTATAAATATTAACTAAACTAGTATTTTAGCATGTGCATTGCATACCATTACACAGGACAAATCTTTATTTTATATAACTATAATTTATAATAAATAAATACTTTTGAATATATAAATTATATTATAATTAGGATTCATAACAAATAAATATTTTTGAAACATATATATTTAAGATTCGTGATAAACAATTTATATTGTGGTACAAAGTTATTTTTAATTATTGATAGTTTCTTTTAAAAAAAATGAAATTCGATTTAGAAATATAAATAAATAAGATAAATTGAAAGAGATAAGATGTTAAAAAAAAAAACTATAAAAATGCTCTTGTTAAAAAAAAAAGCTAAAAACGCTCTCGTTGAATAATAGTCTCTATAAACGCTATTGTTCAAGATAGTTATTCAAATTTGTATATAAAGAGAAATATTTAAGAGTTATGATAAACAATTTATATTGTAATACAAAGTTATTTTTAACTATTGATAATTTTTCTAAAAAAAATTGAAATTTAATTTAGAAATATAAATAAATAAGATAGATTGAAAGAGATAAGAGGTTAAAAAAATTCTTAAAAACCCGCTTGTTAAAGAAAATAAGTTAAAAACACTCTCGTTAAAAAATAGTCTCTATAAACACTTTCATTCAAAATAACTATTCTAATTTATATATACAGAGGATTAAACTCACCCACACGCCAGAAATATATATCTAATGTCCTTATGGTGAAAATCTGAGACATCCATCATGATGATTATCGTAATCAATAAAGGTTTTTGCTATGAAAGATAATAATACAGCATTATTAAATTGTGGTTAATAGCGAATCTAATTCCGATTGCTTTTTTTTTTTTTTTTCAATATAGTGTGCTCCTCAATGACAGTGTAAACGTTTTCTATATTATTATTCAATTATAGATTATTATATATAGTAAAATCATTAACTTTTATCACTTTCTCTGAACTTGAATATCTCTCAGTTGAATAAAGTTGGAGACTAATTTTATAAGGTTCTGAGATTCATTTAAAGAGTTGGTCTCTCTTAACAAAAGTTCTTCCATATATATGAAACTAGAATTTGAATTCTTAATCATATGCTTAAGGGACAAGGTTATTTGTCAATTATACCACACCACACTCATCATTAACTTTTATAATAATTGCTTTAAACATTACATTTAGGGTGACTTTTAATTGTTTGACAATGTAAAAACTTTTATATTAATAATATATCAAAATTTAACACATTTTATAATTTTATAATTGATTCTCAATGGAAAGTAAAGGAAGAATGATATTCCTAAAATATAATAAATGTGTACCTATACATGAGGAATATGTTTTTAAACACAAAACCTTTTGCCAAAAGCAAGGTCTTGTCAACCCATTAAGTTAAATTCGCTTTTGGCATGTAGGGTTGTTTCGCACATCTGCATGAAATGCCCGAAGACTCTCCATGCTAACCCTGTATGTTTTATAGGAAGAATCAGCGACTTCCGGAAAGATTTAGTAAATCTACTACATATGATATGTCAAACTATTGATTGTTCATGGGTGACAATATTTTTTACAAGTAGAAAATGTTTTGATAGCTTGATAGCTACAAGTACAGAATAGAATAATTTCTTGCCCCTTCGACTAAGAATTCATTTAAACAAATCATATAAATATATGACAATCTCTTAAACAATGATATGATAACTAGAGGTGGCAAAATGGGCCGGGTTGACCTGAACTCACCCACTAAAATATAGGGCTTGTGCTCTAAATTTTGAGCCCGAATAAAATGCGGGCCTTTTTAGCCCAATCCGATAAAGCCGCATCATAATCGGGCTTGGGCCGGGCTAGCCCAATCGAGTTCAGACTACCCGCTTCCTTTTAAATTTTATTGATAAAAAATAGAACTAAGAGAAGTTTAGGAGACTAAAAATAGTTACTAATTCATTGTGTCAAACTTTTCTTTGTTTGACGTAGGTTTTAATATTTGATTTTGACAAAGGCTACTTATAAAATTATAGTACAAGATTTCAAATTATATTTTATCTTGCTGAGTTACATATATTTAAGATGCTAGGAGACTTTTGAAACTTACTTTATTTAACATGGGTTACATATAGAGTTACAATACGTGTATTACATTTTTTTTATTTTTTGAGTTGCATATATTTACAATGGTATAAGTTCTTTGCAATGTTTACAAACTCATATGCATAAACCATTAAATATGTAACTACTTTTACTGTAGCTTCTATAAAATAATAAAAAAGATTATCTTATAATATATAAATATTTTTTTTACCAAAAACAATTATAGTGACTATCATAATATGACATTTCAATCTTTTTATAAATTTAATAATATAATAAAATAATTAATCATATTTTATTTATTATACTAAAATAAATATGTCAATAAAAATAATTATTACAATATATTTCAATCTTGAATTTCGAAGAAAAATAAAAAATTCAACAAAAAAAGAAAAAAAAAATAATAAAAAATGACAGGTCGGCCTAAAAAACTCGCAACCTGCATAGGGCCGGGCTTGGGCATCAAATTAAAAAATCGAATAAAATCTGGACTTTTTGGCCCATGCCCGTTATAGCTCGTGGCCTACATCAAGCCGGCTCGCAATGGGTCGGGTAGCCCGTTTTGCTGCCTCTAGTGATAACTAATTTTACATGCATAGTGCAAAAAGTTGTGGTGGGAACTGTTTGGAGATGAAACCGCGAATGAACTCCAAAGGCTAAGATGAGAATCTATATAGTGGTGTTGATGGTGGTGTAAGAATTTCGATGGTGGCCACCTGTAGAGACTCCAATGCTTAAGTCAATATGTGAATGAGGTGAGTGAAAAAAGAATAAGGATACATTCATACCTGGCGATTAAGGGGGTCCTTAAATACCACAAGTTTTTGGCAGGAAAAGTAATTAGATGATTATGAGTCATATGGCTGATGTGGCGATGATTAGGGATCACATGTGCGATTAGGATGTGTATGGTGTTTGCACCTATGTCAAGTCATCGTGGTTGTGCATGGAGTGGAGTCCTTTGAAGAGAAGTACTACTAGTCCGACATGTGTATGCTAATATTAGCCTGGAAGAGATATGGTCCAAAACAATTGTCCTTAAGTCAGTATTATCTTTGAGAGATAATGCTAGCTTCAAATAGTGGTGGCCTGGTGTGACTATTGATGTTGTTAGCTTCTAGTAAGTGGTAAGTCAAGATACCAAACGATATGGGGTGAAGCAGGAGTTGCCCCTAAATCAGGTCGTACTTAGGGTGGCACCGAGGTCTATTCAGTTTTGCTGAGTCGGCTTTTGGACATGCATTAGTCATTAATAGGTGGCTTTCTGCCTTTTAAGTGCTTTACTGTCAATGATTACGCAGTGCACGAAGCAGTTTCATTGATTTCAATTTCAAATATTGTCGAGTGACGTCAGTGCATGTATAAATACCCTGGGTGCATAACTATTCAATACTTGTTTTTTCTCACTCTTCTCTTCTAGCTGATTTTTGGCGAATTGAGTATGATTTTCAGCGAGGTTTTCGGTGACGATTCAAGCTTCTCTTTCAACCTTCTACGTTTTTTTGTTTAAGCTATACTTTTACTTTTTTTTTTCTTTTTTTTTTCTAGCCATTTATCTTTTTTTTTTATTCCTAGTGTTTTTCCATTTTTGTGGGTTAAGATGGTACGCTACAAAACAACCATTGTGAGGGGACCTCCATGACGCGGCAAGCGTCGGCCGTGGTGTTGCCAATAGCGCAAGGGTGCCATTGCGGGTTGGTCGTGGAAGGCTTACCGTCTTAGCGGCCGAAGGTACTTCAACGTCGAACATTGTATCCCAACGTCGCCATGGGTGGTTCAATACTGCTAAGGTCGAGAGACGCTTTGGCTCTGAGGAAGCACCCAGCCGAGGTAGATAAAAAGGAAGGGGTATTTGAGGATTGTGAAAAGCTAAGGGAAAGAGGCCTTACAAAGGAGGGCTAGTGCTTCATGATGTCCCATGACCATTTGAAAAGGAAGTTCTGAAGAACTATATGGTGCACCCAAGATTAGCTTCCTATATAGTATTAGGCTAGAGTCGTCTTATGAGGAGATACTAAAGTTAGTGCAAAGCGCGATGGAGTACCCCTAGTATATAGCCCCACGTACTTTCCAAGGTCATCCCTTACATTGGGGGGAATGCACCAACACCAAGGTCCCAGAGAAGGAGGTTCGCAAGTACTAGGCTGATTTGTATGGCATTGGCACGGATGCCAATCGCCAAAGTGCCTAAGAGGCTGCAATGCCAACGTGTCAATTTTTGTCTTATTGTGAGCCTTTGACTTACTCTTTTGAATCCAATTTGTATGACGTTTCTAACAGGGGATATAGGGAAGAACGTTAGGAAGGTGGTGAAATCTCTAAAGTTGTTGCACTGAGGGCTTAGAATGGATCGATGACAAGATATGGGGTACAAGGTCCCTATGTGACGCGGATGCCATGGAGGACTTGACCAGGAAATTATGGCTTACCTGTGACAGGAACGACCAAGATTGGATCTTGGTGGAGCTGGGTCCTGATGGTCGAATATGCTCCCAAGGTCCATCAGGAAGCAAAGTCGGGCGCCCTTTAACATTGTCCAAGTCACAAGAAGTCGAGTGTTCTTCGTTTGGAAATGATAGGCCATTGTTGCAGTATGCCAATTTTCTATCAATGTACTACACATTCTTAGAAGACTTAGGGGTCTGCCTTCCATTCTTAGACTTTCAAATAAGCATCCTAAAGTTCTACTGAATCTGCCCTTCACAACTCCATCTGAATGGTTAGGATTTTATTTTGGCTTTTGAAAAGTTGTGCGAGTGGGGTGACATTCCTTGTACCCAGCCGATTTTCAACAACCTTTTTGTGCCCTATAGGACAACATTCAATGGTAAGCAATTAGCTTTATTTTTCCGAGCTGTGAAGGAATGTAAGATTTTTGAGGCGTTTGAAGATTCCTACAAGGAATATAAGGAGGAGCATATTTGGTTGTGCCAAACTTCCTTGTTACATTTTGAGATAGTGGGCACGATCGAGGAAGAGGGGAAGTTGTCGTACCATGATTTCCCCTTTAATGGACACGAGACAACGTAAAGCCCTACTAGGTCCCAAACGATAAAGTGATAATGGAGGAGGTTGCCGCCATTTGGAAAATAAAAGACTTCGCCAATGTGTATGAGTATTATTTCCCTTGTGCCATTGTACTCTAGAGCAAAGCAAATATGTTTCAAGTTAATATGGGAATGTGCTTATTAGTCTTCCGTGATTAGTTGTATTGTGGTTGTTTCTGAAGCTTTTTGTTTGTTTTCCGCTAAATACATCAAAGACATGGACACTCGTGTTATCTATGCTACTATGAAGAAGTTAGGGCAAGTCGCTGAGTCATAGAGAAGGCGTGACAAAAACCATCTCCGAAGGTAACCATCTTGGAGACAGACAGGTAAGATGTTGTCTAAGAGAGTCTTCCGCTGACTTCTTAGGTGCAGCATCCTCCACTGATTTCTTATGCACCCGTGCAAGAACCACCTCGCAAGAAGCAAAAGACTGGTGATGTTGCGAATGCTAGTAGCTCCTAGGATAAGGGAGTTGAGCCTCCCTTACAAGCAGAAATAAGTTCTCAGCTGGTTAGGCCTATCATGGTATATTTTGCTAATGCCTTTAAAATGCTCAAACCCATGCTTAATGTCAATGATGCCGGAGCCATTAAGAGGAACTCTCAACGATGTTCTGGATTGCGTATCCCTGCTGGGATCACAATATGCCATGCTCGCCTACTACCTTTGCGGGGTTTTATCCGAGTTTTTGAATTTCCTGAAAATGAAGAAGGATGTTAGCAATTGAGATCCCTTGAAGGTTCTCTAGGAGAAGGATGCTACCTTGATCAGAGTGGAGAACACTCTTGCTGAGTTAAAGAAAGAGAAGGCAAAGTGGATTTAGACAGAAGGCGTGCTTAAAAATAAGTTGTTTGTCGAAAAGAGCTAGGCTGATGAGGCTTAAAAGGCGTACAAGGATTTGGATGTTGTCTCAAAGCAAATGAATCAGAAGCTTATGGAAAAGATCAATATGTGTGAAAGCACTATGGTAAAGCTAAAGAAGACTTAAGAGTAGTTCCTTGACACCACCCAGGAATCTTTTAACAAAACCTTGGACCAAGCAAAGTTCCTAAATCCTGGAGTCAATCTTTCTGTTGTGGCTCTAGAATTCCCAGTTATGGATGAGAAATGGATGGCTTGGGATGGCACCAAGTGGGTAGAGTTAGCATCGCAGCCAGAGTCTGATGCTGATGAAGAGCGAGATGAAGAGGTCAAGGAAGACAACACAAAGAATGATGGTGGCAATTCGCCCTTCTTGACTAAGGTATAGCCTATGCTAGAATGTGTGATTCATGGTGCTGAAGCTACTCAACTTGATGAAGTCGACCAAGGGGGTGTTGTTGACAAGATTGTGAATATTGAATGTAGGGCCGAAATGCTGCTTTTAGTTGTAACTTATGAATAAGTTTTATGCTTTATACATTTTATTACTATTTGCAATTTGTAATTTGCACTTCGTAATTTTATGTCATTGCTACTTGTTTTTTTGCCATATTTTTGCCTTATACATCCTATTACCCTTTACGTGATTAGAAATGTCAAGCGTCCCTTTTAGTAGCTTTCGCGACTCATCATTTTTTTAAGTGTTGAATGGTGGGGGTATCTTGATCTTAGATGTCAACGACTGCTGGCGAAGCGATTAGGTGTGCCACATAGGGGTGGCAATGCGGGTCGACCCGCCCTGACCCGCCTTCAACCCGCCAAAAGCCAGGCGGGGCGAGTTGGAATAGTTAACCCTCCCCGCTTAATGGTGGGTTGGCGGGTTGGCCCGCGAAGCAAGAATAAGTGGGTCGGTGGGTCAAAAAAAAAAAGAGCGGGTTGGTGTGTTGACGGGTTAACCCACAAAAATGGGTTTAAAAGGGCGGGTTGGCAAGTTGACCCGGCCCACCCATTTTCAACTCGCCCATTTTAAAAAAAAAATTTAATTTGAATATTTTTTGTTATCATAGAAATGAATATTTGAATTAAATTAAATAAATTTTATTTTAATACACATTATATCACTTTTATTTTTTAAAAATTATTTATACAATAATTATCCTTCAAATTTAATAACTAATTTACTTTTATCAAAATTAACTCTAACACTTCTCATTCTCATTCATACCATTCAAATTAATTCATACCTCCCATTTAATTACAAATAAAACTATTTTTTATTCAAATTCAATAAATTTCTATCCACGTTTTAATCTAATTACCTTAGTTTAATAGATTTTATACCTGCCAAAATAACAAGTATTCCACCTTCCAAGTTCAAACATGAATATCAAAGGTCTTGATTCTAAATTCAAATCTATCCTAACCTGTGCACGAAAGTGTTCAATAAAATTATTCAAAACTTAAAATCAATGGCAACACACCAACACTATACTTTAACACCACAATTCAAAATTTGTTCAAAACACATATTAATCCAATACAAATCCACCACAAATTTGTATTAACATCATAATACAAAAGAGTCATTTAAGTTCAAGATCACTACAAAAGAGTCCTTTAACATCATAAAACATCATTTCAAATTACTCATCATCTTCCACATCAAGCACATTAGATGCACCCTTAGAAAAAGTTGGCTCCACTTTTTCATCTTCATCCTCCTCATCTCCATCTACATAATTTAAAGTAAGAAATGGTTATCAAAATAATATAAACAAATAATAAAAATCACAATCATATTAAATAAATTACCATCATTAAAGCCATGCAACCAATTACGACAACAAATCAATGCTTCCACATTTTTAGACAAGAGACGACTTCTATACTTGTTAAGTATCCGAGACCTAATGCTAAATGAAGATTTTGATGCAACAGTGGTAATGGGGATGCTTAACAAGTCTCAAGCCATTATTGAAAGATCTGAATATCAATGTATATTATTTTTCCACCATTGGAGTACATCCATTTGTTCCACCTCCATAAAATCGAAATCCAAAGTCGGTTCATCCAAATAAATATCAAGTTGAGTCTTTCTAGTTTTGCTAGCTACTTGATGCTTGCGCACTTTTAATTCCTAATAAGATAATAAAATAAGCAAAGCATTAAATAAAAAAAGCAAGTTAGAAATATACATAATCAAAAAAATAAAATAAAAAAGCAATTGATTTTGAATCTTGCTTTTAAAACATATAATTACTTACATCAAAGAGGCTTGGTTTGTAAGGGAGAGACTCATTTGGCACACTAGATGATGAGGGTCGAGTAATCTTCGGAGCATTAGAAGTAGATGTATTACCTTTGGTAGAATATTGGGAAAATAACACATACAATTTTTTCTTTACTTCCTCCAATTTCATTTCCCAAGTAAGTGGATCTATCTTTTCATAACAATAACCCAATGTCTCCAACTTCATCCTTGGGTCAAAAATTGCACCAAATGCAAGCACAACACTATACTCATCCCAATATTTCTCAAATTTCGCCATCATCATTTCAGCCATATGCTTAATGACTTCATCCTCATCTCTTGCACTTTCTATTAAAAGGCATTGAATTTTCCAAACTTGCAAAAAATACAAGTTGGAAGTAGGATAACTTGCGCCAGACATTAAAGTGGTAATATCATAAAAAGGGAACAAGAACCTACACATTTTTTCTGCTCTATGCCACTCTTCCACTGAAGGACAATATGTATAATTTTCATCATCTAAATGTAGACTTTCAAACACACGTTGATACTTAAGAGCACTATGAAGCATCAAATAAGTTGAGTTCCATCTTGTAGGAACATCTAGACACAACCCACTACATGCATCAATGTCACCAATTTTTTCAATGCATTGCTTGAATTTTATCATTCGACTCTCTGAACCCCTCACATATTTGATGCTCTCCCTAATTTTATGCAAAGCATGAGTGGCTACCTTCAACCCTTCTTGAACAATCAAATTTAGAATGTGTGCAAAACAATGTACATGAAAGAATTCACCATCACATAACAACAATTTTTGCAATGCAAGCTGACTCTTTAAAGTTTTTTGCATAACATCATTGGCAGAAGAATTATCCAATGTGATACAAAAAACCTTTCTCTATTCCCCAATCATGCAAAAATTCATTAACCTTCTTTGATAACTCAAAACTAGTGGGAGGAGGAGGCATATGACAAAAGTTAAGAATCTTACTATTTAACTTCTAATTTGTGTCAACAAAATGAGCAGTCAAACTAATGTAACCTTCAATATTACAAGATGTCCATAAATCAGAAGTTAAAGATATCCTACAAGGAGTAGAAGCCATTTCTTCCTTAAGCTTCGTCTTCTCTCTTATATATATTTTCAAGACATTGGCTTTAGCAGTATTTCTAGAAATTGGAATTGCATCAGGATTCAAATACTTTATCCAATTCCTAAGCTCCTCATACTCAACAAATTTGAAGGGTAAATCATGCTTAAGAATTAAAGCAGCACACATATCACGAGATACCATTTGATCTATCTTTCTAGACTTTAATTTTCCCTGCATGTCCATTATCATTTGACCAACATCTTCAAATTTAATTTGTTTACATCTTTCAATATGGCGATTTAAAGATGAGGTCCCATATCTTTTACCACCACCAACATACTCTTGTTTACAAGCATTACATCTTGCCCTTTGCTTTCCATCATCACCTACACCCATCTTAGTAAAAAATTTCCAACAATCGGATGTTGTTGACTTAGCCTTTTTAGCCTTAGGTTCAAGAGATTGAGATTCTTCTTCAATAGCCTTAATTTCATCATTATCAACATCATTTGAAAGTGGTTTACTAACTGAATCCATTTTAAATCAAAGTCCTGTTTGAAATTAAAACAAAAATTCAATTATTTCATCCATGCACATTATATTAATAACTATCATATTATTGAGATATCAAACTATCAACAATTTTTTTTTTCCTATATTCCTTTAAAACTTAAACATCATCACCATCCCAATTCAGATCAAACATTTGCATAACCATTTATAATTAAAATCAGTCACAACAACAGAACATATCACAACAGAATCAAATCCATTAATCCAGCCAAATAAAATCAATAGAGACTATGAATTTATGATTCTATAAAATACTTGACTAAAATAAAAAATAAAAAGAGTAAAGTTGTGCTGTAAAGAACAAATGAAAAACCTAGAAGCTGTGAGACTGGGAGTGCCACTGCCTGCCTGCTTCAGTGCTTCTACTTCGTGCGGGATTAGGAGCGCCAAGACAAAGCACAGAGCCTGCTGGTTGCGTTGCTGGGAGTGGGTGGCTGGCTAGCTGGCTGACTGGTGGGAGCGTCTCGCACCGGCATCGGAGAGCTAGGATTGCACTATAGAGTGGCACGCAGATGGTTGGACCTGGAGACGCGTAGTCGGAGGAGGCACGCAGTGACGCAGATGGCTGGTCCTGGACCTAGAGACGTGAAGACGTCGAGACGACGAGATCGAACCGCGGTGGAGGCCAGAGGGCTAGTGGGGTGAGATTTCAAGAATCAAACAGATTTGGTTGGGTTGATTTGGGAATTTTAGCTTTCCTTTTCCAATTTCCAGTTTCCCCTAAGTCCAGACACGCACACGAAGTCACGAAGAGCGGGAGAAATGTCTCATGTCTCGACATTGTGACTGAACGAGGCCCAGCCCATCAACACTGAACAAGGCCTATACTAGCATACTGGTAGGTTTTCAGATGCGGGTTGACCCGCCTATCCCGCAGGTTGGCCCGCCGAGTTGGCGGGTTGGGCGGGGCAAGTTGAAACGGGTTGGCAGGTTTTAGTCACTTACTCACCCCGCCAAAAACGACGGGTTAGGCGGGCCGACCCGGCGGGTCGAACCCGTATTGCCACCCCTAGTGCCACACTATGCCTTTTCGTTAGTGGATTGTCGACGATGTAATTGAACGTGTCTTGCTATGCCTTTTCATCAATAGTTTGTTGGTGACGCGATTGAGTGTGTCATGCTATGCCTTTTTATTGGCAACGTTTGATGCACTTTGATGGGCAACCCATCTTGGACCCCAGGGTGATCAATCCCGGTGATGCTTACTTAGCCTTTTCCTTTTGGTTCATTCTCTCAATAAGTGATCTCATCTTAACCCTCAGATTAGGATTTGAAGAATCCTCAAGGTGAAGGGGTGATCAAGATTCTTATCTCACAAACAGGATTAGAAAATCCTCTTGTCTAAAAGAAGTGAAGATTGACTTAGTGTTGGACAAAGTCGGCTATGAAGTAAGTAAAACCTACATAACTGAACTAAATTGCACAAGAAAACTCATTTTATTGCAAACATAACTCGGAGAAGATATTTACAAAACCAATCAACTAAAATATTTCCAAAGGTTGGATGTGTTCCAAGTGCGCAGGATGGGTGCTCATAGTAGCATCTCAAACTGACAAGTGCCAATACCGATTTTTTATGTAACACGGTATAGGCTTTCCCAGTTGTCTGCGAGCTTTCTATCAGCTGCATTTCTATCGTCGATGTTTGCTCGCCTCAGAATTAGGTTGTCAACTTTGAACATGTGAGGAACAACCTTGGAGTTGTATCGTGCTACGATCTTCTGCTTTAAGGCAACTTCTATAACACCCCTATTTTTGCATATCAAATTATTTTCCTAATTATTCTGTATTTATTTTTTTAGAACCGGATGAGAATCTTAAAAATTTGAACCCTACAATTACATTTGTATTAGTAGTACTTAGTTTAAATTTTTAATAATTTTTGAGAATGAAGCCCAAAAATTTGTAAAATGACTGTTTCGTCTCTAAAAAGTCAAATAACAGAATAATAAATAAAAAAAGTTAGAAGTGTTTACAAATTATTTTTAAATTATCAATATACTTAGAATAATTTAATAATTTTAGAAATTTTTTAAAAATTTATTGAGATAATTTTTGTGAAATGACAAAAATACTCCTAGTTGATTGTAGGAAGCAACCAAAGACTTGTTGACCTCAAAATATTTTGAAAATTTTATATAAAGTATATTTAATTGTAAAAATTTTATTTTAAAAGAAAAATAGTGAAAAATGAAACATGACTATTTCAATTTTTTCAATTATTTTTCTAATATTTGACGATTTAATTTTGAAAAATAGGAAATAAATTTCAAAATTATGATCCCACCATTACACTCAAAATTTCAAAAGCTATCTAATTGTGATTTTTAATAATTTTTCCAAGCCAGAGCCCAAAGAAATTAAAAAATGACGATTTTGTCCCTACTTCTCAACATTAAAGGCTGACATAAAAAAAAGATTCAATTGACATTAAAATGTCAATTTGAGCTTGAAATCATGTCATATATATTAAAATATAATTTTGGAAATTTTGTGGAAATTTTTTTAAATTTCTGTGTAAAATGACTAAAATACCCCTATGTGTCCGATAAATTAGTTAGCATTGGTTTGACATCTAGAAATGGTGAAAATGGTAATTCAAGTTCATTTATAGGTAAGATATTTAATTTTATAATTTTCATAAAAAATTTGGTATTTATTGAATTAAATTGGATTTAATATGAATTTTCTAACTTAAAAATATAAAGTAAATACATATAATTCGAAATAAATTAATAAAATTAAAAATTATTATTAGAAATATATTTTCATGGAAAATACTGTATTTGTTTATTTTTGCATTAAAATACATTATTTTGATATTAAAGGCTAAATTATTCAAATTTAGGCAATTTTATCGGTACCAGTTAATTCACTTTCAAATAAAGCTAACACAGACAAAGTTGGGAAAGCAGTGGCACATGTCCAACCTAGGGGTTGTGTCACCTCTCTAGTTTTCATATTTGTCCCTTAATTGAATTAAAATAAATCAAAAATGGGATTTATGACAAAATGGCCTATGTCATCAAAGTGGACACCTAATCTCATTTTTTCTCTATAAATAGGTATGCCTTTGGATAAGATTTTCACCATTCTTCTCCTTGATAAGCTAGAGATCTTCTCTCTTTACAATTTTTTCTTTCTCTATCTTATTTTGCTTAAATTTTGCTAGTTTCCATTAACTAGTAAAAATTCTTTTCCTAGGAGCTTTGCACCAACAACTCCATCCTTTTCATCAACTACCTTAGAGGTAATGGGGAGAAGTGGGGTTGGTTCTAAATTATTGTTACTTTGCATGTTAATAGGAAGGGTTTTCCCCTAAACCCATTTAGGCTTAAGTTTTTTTTTTATTATTGTTATATTGTTTGGTGTTAAACTTTAATTTTTACTAAATTGTTACTTTGCTTAAATTTAGTATTAAATTATAATTGTCAAGTTTTTACTCTGCTCAAATTTAGATTATTAAATTATAATTGCTAAGCTGTTACTCTGCTCAATTTTAGAAAATTAAAATGCACTTTCTAAACTGTTACTTTACTCAATTTTAGAACATTAACATGCACTTGCTAATTTGTTACTTTGCTCAAATTTAGAAAATTAAAATGTATTTATTTAGTTGTTATTATGCCAAAATTATAGTAATTAAACTATAATTACTATGTCATTATTCTGTTAAAATTTTAGGTATTGTGCAATTTCTGCAATATAAGGCATAAATGATGATTGTACTAGTGCTAAAATTAATTGAGACTAGGAAAACCTCTGTTTGAGAAGTAGGAAGTGGATAGATTAGTGAGTAATGTAAAACAAGTGACATTTTGTGGCATGGCATCCTGCTAAGAAAGCTACAGTTTGGTACGCTGAGGAATGAAAGACAGGAACCCACTTACGGAGGTCTTGGGGGTAGGCATCAAGTGGTGAAGGTCCCAATGGCCAGGATAGCACCCTCGAGTCGGGATATTCGCCTGACCAAGCTCGACAACCCCGACAATTGCTTATTATTCTAGGATTGGTTTGAGAGTATACCTCTATAAATGAATATCCTGACTATTATTTTTCTCAATGATGATGAGAACTGTACCATGTAATGATGTTGATGAGGTATATGTACTCTCAGTCACTTCTCATTCTCAAGTTCTGTTAAGAACTATTACTCACTAATAGAAAGTATGAATCCATACCGAGTCAAAGATAGTATAAAATAGAATAAACATTAGGTTCCCCTTTTATTATCAATTGTGTTTTATCTATATTTTATGATAGAATTCCTACCATACATGTAGAAATGATTTTAGAACAAATCATCTCACTCCATTACTTTTTTTTTATGCATGATTGATCACGGTTAATGAAGACCCGGATGTTGATGAGGACCTATAGGCCTAGTCTGAGGCTTGTTACTTTATGGAATAAGGTAAACAGGCACTACTCTGACTAGGATATTTTTGATGTACTAGAAATAAGTTGTAACTATTTTAATGTATATTTTGATCTCCTTGTATTTTAATTATTTTTTCTTATTATGAAATCATGATGTACAATTCTAAGATGGATATATATTGATCTTATTTTTTTAACACCATTTCCAAATTCTGTTAAAATTACAAATTTTCTATTATTAAAAGCGGAGAAAAATTTTACTCGCATTATTACTTAAGTAAATAAATACGGGTTATATTAATTGTGAACGGGCGTCACAGCTTCCCTAATGGCAGCAATGTCTCTCCTTTCTTTTGCCAGATCCAGCTCTTTTATGATAGAGACACTATTCAAGGTCAATTCCAAGTTAGCAATGCACCAAGTTGGCTCTCCGATCTCAACTGGAATGACAACTTCCATTTTGTAGGCAAAGAGAAAGGGATATTTTCCCATTGTGGAATGCGAGGTTGTGCGATAGGCCCAAAACACATTAAGGAGTTATTCCACCCAATTACCCTTCGCCAAGTCTAGATGTCTCTTCAAACCTTAGACGATAACTCAGTTGGTGTCTTCTGCCTAACCATTCGTTTAGGAGTGTTCTATCAAGGTGAAGTGTTGTTTGATCTTCAAACTCGCCAATAACTACTAGAAACGACAGCCAACAAATTGGGTGCCATTATCTATCACATTGGTATCTGGGATCCCATAACGGCATATAACTTGTCGATAAACAAAGTTTTTCATGTTCTTTTCCATGATCTTTGCGAGTGGCTCGACCTTAATCCACTTTGTAAAATAATCAATAGCTACCACTATATACTTCACCTGCCTTGGGGCCAAAGGGAATGGCCTGAGAATGTCACCCCCTACCAAACAAAATGCTAAGGGAAAGTGATGGTGTTCAAATCTTAAGGTGGGGCAATGTGTATGTTGGCACACTGTTAGCACTGGTCACACTTCTTCATATATTTCGCAGCATCAGCCTCTAAAGTTAGCTAATAATAGCTTGTTCTGAGGGCTTTCTTGGCTAATGATCTTCCTCTGAAATATTGCCTGTAACTCCCTTCGTGTACCTGGGCCAAGGCATATTCAGCTTTTGCCAGGCTCAAGCAATAGTGGTTGTGAGAAGCCCCTACTATATAAGATATCACCAATTATACAGAAATGGGTCACCGACCACTCTAACCATTTAGCTTCCTTTTTTATTAAGGGGGTTATCCTATACGGAGGTATTCCACTAGTGGAGTCATCCATGTTGGCTCCATGTTAACATCACAAAGTTGGGCTCTGCTAAGGTCTATTGGATAATTAATCTATTGTTGCCCGACGATCTAGTACTAACCAGCTTAGACAATATGTCGACCTTTATATTACGCTCCCTAGGGGTATGCTGGAACTCTACATTCTCATAACTGTCCATCATGGATTTCACTTTGTCTAGGTACTTTTGCAATAACGACTCCTTCATTTGATAACCTTTATTTATCTAGGACATAACCAATTGAAAGTTGCTACAAACATAGACCAACTTTGCCCAAAATTGGCTACCAAATTCAACACAACAATATAGGCCTCATTCTCAGCTTCTTTTGTTTGATGTCAAGAAAGTGAAGGTCAAAGCCTACTCCACAATCACCCTGTTGACAGACTCCAGTAAGATGTTGGCTTCACTACCTTTCTCGTTGGATGACCAATCCACATAGAGGGTCCATGTCAGGATATCTAAAGGTACGCTTGGTGTCAATTCAGCAATAAAATCGGTTAAAGCTTGTGCTTTCACTACCTATCGAGCTTCAAACATTATGCCGTGCTCCAGCAACTCAATCACCCACACAACCATCCTTCCTGCCAAGTTTGGTTGATGCAAGATTTTTTGAATAGGTTGATCAGTCCTCACAATCACCTAATGCGATTGAAAATATAGCCTCATGTAACGCCTGACCGTTTTCAAGATTGAAGATTGTTCCCATAAACCAACGCAAAACTTTTCAGCATGCTTTGTCCTCACTCACACGCTTCTTAAAAAACTTCCCAGGAGGTCACCCATCCTAGAATTGCTCCAAGTTAAGCACGCTTAATTGTGAAGTTCTTAAGTGACAGGCTACCGAAAAGTAGATGCATCTTGTTCATATAGGTAGTACTTACTAATTCTTTTAAGTTATCCTCAACTGTACAGTCCCATACTTACACAGCCTTTGGATCCCTCTCATTTCGATGTGTATTCGATTTATTCATATGTCCCTCCCGCTAGAAGCCTGCCAGGAGCCGCTCCTTGTCTATGCCTAATCTCTTTTGCATCAGCGATCACTGCTCGCCCTCGTCAGCGCCCGGGATGTTACATGCCCACCAACTTCCACTTGGTTCGTCCTCAAATCACACCGTATTGGGAGAAAGGCCTACTCTAATACCACTTTGTAACGTTTGGCCACTTTCAGGATTGAAGATTGTCCCCATAAACCAATGCAAGACTTTTCAGCGTGCTTTGTCCTCACTCACATGTTTCCTAAGAAACTTCCCAAGAGGTCACCCATTCTAGAATTACTCCAAGTTAAGCACGCTTAATTGTTGAGTTCTTAAGTGATAGGCTACCGAAAAGTATATGCATCTTGTTCGTGTAGGTAGTACTTATTAATTCCTTTAAGCTATCCTTAACTGTACAGTCTCATACCAGCACAGCCTCTGGATCCCTATCATTTCTATGTGTATTCAATTCATTCATGTATCCCTCTCGCTAGAAGCTTGCCAAGAGCCGCTCCTTATCTGTGTGTCATCTCTTTTGCAATGGCGATCATTCCTCACCCTCGTCAGTGCCTGGGATGTTAAATGCCCACCAGCTTCCACTTGATTTGTGCTCAAACCACACCGTACTGGGAGAGAGGCCTTGCTCTGATGCCACTTTGTAACGCTTGGCTGCTTTTAGGATTGAAGACTGTCTCCACAAACCAACGCAAGAATTTTCAGCGTACTTTGTCCTCACTTACATGCTTCTTGGAAAACTTCTCAAGAAGTCACCCATCCCAAAATTGCTCCAAGTCAAGCACGCTTAACTGTGGAGTTCTTAAGTGATAGGCTACCGAAAAGTAGATGCATCTTGTTGGTATAAGTAGCACTTATTAATTCCTTTAAGCTATCCTTAATTGTACAGTCACATACCTGCACAGCCTCTGGATCACTCTCATTTTAATGGATATTTGATTCATTCATGTGTCCCTCCCACTAGAAGCCTGCCAGGAGCCGCTCCTTGTCCGTGCCTCATCTCTTTTGCATTAGAGATTACTCCCTGTCCTCGTCAACGCCTGGGATGTTACATGCCCACCAGCTTCCACTTGGTTCGTCCTTGAACCACACCGTACTGGGAGAGGGGCCCTACTCTGATACCACTTTGTAACGCCTGGCCACTTTTAGGATTGAAGACTGTTCCTATAAACCAACGCAAGACTTTTTGGCGTGCTTTGTCCTCACTCACACGCATCCTAAGAACCTTCCTAGGAGGTCACCCATCCCAAAATTGCTCCAAATTAAGCACACTTAATTGTGGAGTTCTTAAGTGATAGGCTACCAAAAAGTAGATACATCTTGTTGGCATAGGTAGTATTTATTAATTCCTTTAAGCTATTATCAACTGTACAGTCCCATACTTGCACAACCTCTGGATCCCTATCATTTTGATGGGTATTCGATTCATCATGTGTCCCTCCCACTAGAAGCCTGCTAGGAGCTGCTCCTTGTCCGTGCCTCATCTCTTTTGCATCGGCGATCACTCCCTGCCCTCGTCAGCACCCGAGATGTTACAGAAAACCCTTCCTACCAACATGTAAAGTGACAATAATTTAGAACCAACCCCATGAAGAGGATGAAATTGTTGATGCAAAGCTCCTAGGAAGAAAACTTTACTAGTTGTTGGAAAACTAGTAAAATTTTAGCATAAAAGCAAAATAAAAGAAATTTTTTTCCAAAGATAGAAGCTCTCTAAGAATTTGGTAGCTTGAGAGAGGGAGAGGTGTTAAGAAATGGTACAAAACCATGGCTATTTATTGAGGAGGAGAAGGGTTTAAGTGTCCACAAAATTACATAAGCCACTATGTAAGTATTTTGTCATAAATCTAATTTTTGTTTATTTTTAATCTAAGTTAAGGACACATACACCATTTAAGGTGGTGAATCACCCTTCATAAGCTTGGGGACGTGCTATATGAGCTATCCCCAAGCTCCTCAATGTAAATTTTATCTGTAGATGAATTAACCGGTATCGATAAAAATGCCTAAACTTGAAAAAAAAAATTACTCACATTTTCATAAACTTAACTTAATAATTAAATTAATATGAATTATATTTAAAATTAAAGGAGTGTTACACCTCAAGCATCAAGCCACGATGATAGGGCATATATGATCTTCTCGATCTTTGGGTAGCGTAGCTCTGGTCCTTGGAGGGCTTAGCTTACAAAAAAGACTAGCTTCTGCCCCCCCCCCCCACCAGTCTACCAGACTAAGGTTGCACTCACCACTTCCTTTGCCATAGCTAAACATAAGTATAAGCATTCCCCTGCCTCTGGCTTGGTAAGTACTAAGGGGACGATAAAGTCTTCTTCAACTATTGGAAGGATGCCTTGCATTCCTCTATTTAAGAAAATAGCTAATCTTTCGACAAAAGCTTGAAGAAGGGAAGGGCATGAACTTTGCCATGAAGCATGTCAAAGCGGCCAAATGGTTGGTGAGTTGTTGAATCTCTTTCAAGCTTTGCAGGCTCCATATGTCCAAAATAGCTCAATATTTGTTGGGATTCACCTTTATCCCTCTTTAGGTCAGCATATACCCCAAAAATTTTCAGTTTTCACCCTAAAGGTGCATTTCATGGGGTTGAGTCACATGTTGTATTTCCTCAGCTATGAAAATACTTCTTTTAAGTCTGACAGGTGCATCTTTGCTGTTGTGCTCTTCACGATCATGTTGTCCACTTAAACTTCTAGATTCTACCCAATCTGGCCCTCGAATACCTTATTCATCATACACTAATAGGTGGCCCCAACGTTCTTCAAACTGAACGACATCACCTTGTAACAGTAGTTTGCCTTTTTGGTCATAAAGGAGGTCTTTTCCTTATTTCTAAGATATATCGAGATTTGATTGTACCCCGAGGAAGCATCCATAAAAGATAACAATTGAAAGCCAGAGGAACCATCTATGAGCCTATCAATATTAGGCCGCGAATATAAGTCCTTGATACAATGTTTATTGAGGTTGATGTAATCTACACACATCCTTCACTTCCCTGACTGTTTCTTCACCAGAACCACATTGGCAAGCCAGGTGGTGTACTTGATTTCTCGAATAAACCAAGCCTTAAGAAGTTTGAGACTTGCTTCTTAATCTTTTTGAGTCTCCCTAGCCCCATCTTTTGTCGCTTTTGAGAAATGGGCTTGATAGAAGGGTCCACAACAAAGTGGTGACAAAATAGGTTTGGGTCTATCCATAACATGTCGAAGGGGGTCCATGCAAACAGGTTAGCATTCTCTCAAAATAACTGAGGTAGTTCTTCTTTCATAGGTTCCGATATATCCGCCACTATCTTAACCACTTGTGAGAGGTTAGAACTAATCACCAACGATCATTCTTGCTACGGTCGAGTTGTTAGATCCTTCACCATGTTCGACTTGTTGTCCAAGTTGATGAGCATCACCTAGGATGCCTTGTGTAGGCGAAAGATGGGTTCAACTTAGACTAAAGGTGTTGGCATAATATTCAAGGATTCTCAATAACACTCCTTTGCCTTCTTCTAGTCCACTTTCATCATGATCACTTGCATATCGTCACTAAGAAACTTCATTACTAGGTGTTGGGTGGAGACTTCAACACCCAAAGCACTCAAGGTAGGTCTACCAATAATGGCGTTGTATGCCAACTTGCTTTTCACCACTAACAAGTGGGTGACGATAGTCTTGGTGAGGGAGGCTTCAACGAAGATGACCTAGAGCTTGATATGATCAAGGGGTGTGACATAGTGATAGGCAAAATCGATAAGGTCCTCGTCATGGAAGGGTCAAGTCAGAATGGGGGATGCTAAGCTTCTCAAATAGCTGAAAATACATGATGTTAGCAAAACTCCTGTTGTTTGTCAACAGGCGCTTCACTTCTTTGTTTGCCATGAACTCAGAAATAAGAAATAGGTCATCATGATCCAAGATGATCCTTTCACAATCAGAGTCATCAAAGCAAATGGGGGAGCCTTCTTCTTAGGGACTTTAGCATGGTGGGTAGAGAAGGTGGCTAACATAATCTCTCTAACACACCTTTTCCTGGCATTGTTGGAGGGTTTTCCATTAGCAAATCCTCTAGAAATGACGTAAATCATGTCATGCATGTGCCGGGATGTATCTCGGGATTGGCCAAGTGAGCGCTTCAACTAGGGTTGTGGAGAATGGCCTCTAACAGCTTGTACTTGGTGATGAATCCTCATCTCATGATGTTTTAATGCATGATCCACATGTAAAAACCTAAGAAAAGCTTTATAAAAAGAAGAAAATGTTGAGAAAAAGACAAAAGTAGTTTACTTTCTTTGATTGTAAATAAATTAGCTTAGAAAAAATCTTTCCACATTTTTGTAGGTAAAATAAAGCAAAGTTCTTGCATCTGGTAATGTAACGTCTAAGACGCTAAATGGCATCCCACATCATGTGAAGCTAGAGAAAAGGCTTTCCATAAGAAGCTTAGTGTTGGATGCTAGTAGTATACTGGAAATGCTATGTTAGACGTTAGAAGTACCAAAATTTCTTGTGGGTAGATCTGCGTTTGAGACTCTGCAATGCTTGGAAATGCCATATTGGATGCTAGAACATGAATTTATGCAAGTGGAGTTGTGTCTGCCACATTGTCTAACATGTAACCAACTAAAGCCTATCCAATTTAAATCGCAACTCAATGTCTCAAACACCTGGCCAGCGTGGGACACTGGCAATATTTTGTTGACTTGTTTGGGCCCATTTCACTTCATATAAAGGCTAATTCAAGGCTCATTTGCTAAAGAGGGGACATTGAAAAATACTATTCACCTTCACTTACTCTAATTCTTAGGTTTTTCTCTCATCTCACCATTGGAGCTTCATCCTTTGGAATAAAGTGTAAAGATCCAGTGTATTCACCATCTCTTGTTGCCATTTCTATCTTGTATTGCTTTTTATCTTTCTCATTTTTCTCTATTTTGGTATTTTTAGTGTTTAATAAATCTTGTGAGATTCCTTTGTATGGATCTTTCAATTTATTGCAATTCCGTATGTTTTCGAGTAATAAACTATATGCTTAATGGTTTTTCACAGTAACTCACTATTAAGAACGATGGGAACAGAAGCATGATGCGGAATTGTAACATCCATTCATATTAAATACAATTCATATTAATTTAGTTATTAAGTTTAAGTAAATAAAAATACATGTAAAATTTTTCCACTTTTAAAAGAAATTCCAAACTTAACAGAATTTGGAAATGGTAGTAAAAGATGAAAGATAAGACTGTATATACATATATATCATAAAACTGTACATCATGGTTTGATAATACAAAAAAACTAAAAAAAAATACATTAAAAAATCCTATACAGAGCAGTGTTCATCTACCTTATCCCTCATACAAAAAGAAAAAAAAATACTATAGGTCTTCAGGCTCTCCCCTATTGAGATGTCCTCTAACTTGTACTCAGCATCACAGGGCATTAATGTCGTCTTCAATAATCACGATCAATCATACACAGAAGAAAATAATGGAGTGAGATATTTTGTTCTAAAATCATTTTTACATGTATGGTAGGAAATCTACCATAAAACAAAGATAAAACATAGCTGATAACAAAAAGGATCCTAAGGTCATTCTAAGTTGTATCAGACTATCCTTGACTAGGTATGGATCCATACTTTCTATTAGTGGGTAATAGTTCTCAACAAAACTTAGGAAGTGACTAGGAGTACATATACCTCTCTCAACTTCATCACGTGGTACAGTCCTCATTATCATTGAGGAAAATAACAGTCAGGATATCCATTTATAGAAGTATACTCTCAAACTAATCATTGAATGCTGAGCAGTTGTCGGGGTTATCGAGTTTGGTCAGGCGAATATCCTGGTCAAGGGCGCTACCCTAATCTTTGGGACCTTCACCACTCGATCCCTACCTCCAAGACTTCTGCAACTGGATCGCTGCCTTTCATTCCTCAGCGTACCAAACTATAACTTCCCTAGCAGGGTGCCATACCACTGCATGTCACTCGCTTTACATTACTCACTAAACTATCAATTCCTAACTTCTCAAGCAGAGGTTTCCCTAGTCTTATTTAATTTGAGTAGCAGTACAATCAACATTTCTGCCTTATTTTGCAGAAATTGTACAATACCAAAATTTTAACGGAATAACAATTTAGTAATCATATAAAATTTTAGCATAATAACGACATAGTAATTATAATTTAGTTATTAAAATTTTGGCAGAATAACAACTAAATAAATACATTTTGATTTTCTAAATTTGAGCAGGGTAACAACTTAGCAAATGCATTTTAATTTTCTAAAATTGAATAGAGTAACAGCTTAGCAATTAAAATTTAATAATTTAAATTTGAGCAAAATAAAAATTTAGTAATTATGATTTAATAATCTAAATTTAGACAGAGTAACAACTTAGCAAAAATTAAAGTTTAACATTAAACAATAATAACAACAATAAAACTTTAGCCTAAACGGGTTTAGGAGAAAATCCTTCCTACCAACATGCAAAGTGACAATAATTTAGAACCTACCCCACTCCCCCCATTACCTCTAAGGTGGTTGATGAAGAGGATGGAATTGTTAAGGCAAAGCTCTTAGGAAAAGAACTTTACTAGTTGTTAGAAAACTAGTAAAATTTTAGCATAAAAGAAAAGTAAAAGAAAAATTTTCCTAGAGAGAGAAGCTCTTTAAGAATTTGGTAGCTTGAGAGAGTGGAGGATGTGTGAAAAATGACCAAGAATGGGATGTATTTATTGAGGAGGAACAAGCTAAGTGTCCACTTTGATGACATAAGCTATTATGTTATAAATTTCATTTTTGATTTATTTTAATTAAATTAGGGACACATATCAAAATTAGAGTGATTAATCAGCTATTCCTAGGTTGGGGACATGCTCCCTTAGCTTCCCAGCTTCTAGATGTTAATTTTATCTGTAGGTAAATTAACTGGTACCGATAAAATTGCCTAAACTTGAAAAAAAAAATGACTTTTAATATAAAAAAATGAAATTAAATGTAAAACTGGACAAATACATTATTTTTAGTCAAAAATAAAATTTGAATAATTAATTTTAATTTTTATTAATTTATTTCAAATTTTATCTATTTATTTTGTATTTTTAAGCTAAAAAATTCATAAAAAATCCATTTTAATTCAATAAATACCAAAAATTTTATGAAAATTTTAAAATTAAATATTTTACCCATGAAAAAACTAAAATTATCATTTTCACCCTTTTTGGATGTCAAACCAATAGTGGCTGGCATATTAGACACCTAGGGGTAATTTGGTCATTTTACACAAGAATTCCAGAAAATTCCCAAAAAAATTCCAAAATTATATTTTGATATATATAACATGATTCCAAGCTCAAATTAATATTTTAATTTCAATTGAATCTTTTCTTCATGTCAGTCCTTAATACTGAGAAATAGGGACAAAATTGTCATTTTCTAATTTCTCCTGGCTCTGGCTCAAAAAAATTATTAAAAATCACTATTAAACAGCTCTTGAAATTCTAAGCGTAATGGTGGGGATTTGAATTTTGAAATTCCATCCCGATTTTTTAGAATTGCATTGTCAAATATTAAAAAAAACAGTTGAAGAATTGAAATAGGATTGTTATATTTTTCACTATTTTTCTTTTAAAATAAATTTTTTATAATAAAAGATACTTAATATAAAATTTTAAAAATATTTTGATGTCAAAAAGTCTCTAGTTGGTTTCCGCAGTCAACCAGGGGTATTTTTGTCATTTTACAAAAATTATCTTAATAAATTCTAAAAATTTTTCCAAAACTATTATTAATTATTCTAAATACATTAATGACTTAATTTTTTTTTAAACATACAGAATAATTTAACATACAAAAGTAGGGGTGTTACAAGAATCATATGCGAGTGGTCTAAAACGATGTTTGATTATTGTTAAGTCTAGGAATAACCCTTTGTAAGACGTGTTCTTGAGGATTTCAATCTTAATGCTTGAATTAATTTTTTATAAATCATGCTTAAGTAGGGTATTGAGTTTAATTCATAGAGATCTTCGCTAAGAAATTGGATTGATTTAATTTTGAGAGATCCGAACTTCGAAACCATGTCGTTTTGTGTTAAGTTAGGAAACATGCTTAGGATGACTACAAGAGGAGCTGAATTGCTAATTGTACTTTCTGCCAATGTAAAATCATTAAAAACCAAAAACATATAGCAATAGATTTACTTTCTGCATTTTAATTCTATTAGCAATTTGTGGTATGACAATGCAAAATAATGCCTGCTTCATTGATAGTTGAATAGTTGAATTGAAACATTTTACTCCAATCCCTAAGAACAAGGATACCTTACTAACTAGGGTTTTTGCTACTTGTTTGACCAGTTTACTTACTGTAATAGAGTTTTTTACTGCATTGGAATAAGAATTTTGGTAAGATCCACCTAGATACACACCCAAACAAATTGACTCCTCTTCGTGGCATATACATCCCTTATTTTCTCATCTTTTCTACATAAGGTATTTTCATCAAACTTTATCATTTTACCTAGGCCATTCCCAATGAGATTTAAGATATTGCCATCATATTACTCCAAAGGTAATCCAAGGATATGAACGCAAATTACCACTTGTGTGAAATTGTCTTCGTATAAGCTAAATTCTACTTTCCAACATTAGACAACCATGTAATGTCCTAGGATCATCCAAGGTCCACGCAATAGTACTTTGCAAACATCATCTGCCTTTTCAAATCAAACCACGAAGTTGTTTTCCAAGTCAATTAATTCCATATGATTGGACAACTACTAGAGCTTGAATAATATATTCTGCAAGAAATGCATGGTTACCCATTTGCTTAGGAGCTTGATAATAAGAGCAGTTCTCTAAGGTTGTCGCAACTATTGAATATTCTTAAATAGTATTAGTATCACAAGGAATAAATGAAGTGGATCAAAAAGTCACTAGAAAGGGGTTGAATAGTGACCCTTAACAAATTATGCAATTTTTTGCACAAACAAAAATATCTACTAATTTTATATGTTCAAGATGCTTCTTCACAATCAGAAGTTGGTTATAAGCAAGGAAGTGTTTTCACACACTTAACAATATATTATGAATAGTAAAACAAAACAAGTTAAGGTGTTTAGATGCAACTTCATAAAACAATTTTCTCAAAAGATCAATATATTTTAGACTTAAATCAGAATTGAAGCTACTGCTTATGAACTATAAAAATAGTTTATCTAGTTTCTAAAATATCAAAGAGTAAATTACACTAATACCCTTTGAGGTTTCATTAAATTACACCCGATACCCCTCCTTTTTTTAGCCCTACAGTAACCCCTTAATTGTTTGAAAAACATTACACTGTGTACCCTTATAAGAGAGGTTGTTGTAATGGTTAAAAAATCTAGGGTTTTGTATAATTTCAAAAAACCTCAGGTGTTAGTGTAATTTACTCAAGATCAAATTTAGATTAGCATAGTTTCAAAAACTAAACAATTAATGATAATGAGAAGCAAAGGGAAAGGATACTGCACACAGCATTTTATATTAGTTCACATTTTAGCTTGAGCTACATCTAGTCCCTATAATATGTTGGATTTTCACTATAGTACCAACAACAATTACTTAAGTACGAGTCCTAAGTATGTAGTTGCGTTAAGTACTTGAAAGGATAGCTTTGTCGCCCATAATGGTCCTACCCAACTCAAACAAGATTGCCTTTAGTGAAAGATACCTATAGTGTGTATGTGTGTGTTTGTGTGTTTGTGTGTGCACAAATATATGTATGTATATATATATATATATATATATATATATATATATATATAGGGGATATATCTTATGAGAATGACTTCCCTACATGAGAATAAGAATGACCATTCTCAACTTGTAAATTAAAATAAAAGACCTAGATTAAAATACTAATTTATTGACTCACGTGTTGTTGAGGTCAAATCCTTCATAAGAAGATGCTTTAATAACAACTATAAAGAAGCAAATTCTAAGTCTTCTAGACTTATTGTTACAAATGGTTATAAGAACAGGACTTGATTAAGAAGCATGGAATAAGGTGAAAAGCATCAATATGAAGTATGTCAGCCTCCAAAATTAAGTTCTACTATTTAGAAGCAGCCCTACCAGAAGGAAAGCTAATTAGACGCATATAAGGCTGATTATGCTATTAAGAAGATCAAAGTGCGGCAAGATCAGAAGCTTTGTATGATCAAAAGCATGATCAAAAGGTGGATTCAGTTAAGGGGTAGCATAACAAGAAGCTACACATGACAAGAAGGGTCACTAGAAGATACAAGATTGAACAAAGAATAGGATACAAATATCTGCCTTGTCCCGAAGCACCTGCACCAAAAGAAACATGTCTAGAGTTAAATCAACAGGTATTCAAAAGCAAGAACCTGTATAGATCATCAAGTTCTGACAAAGTCAAAGCAACTAGAAACAGAAAGACTACCACATAAGCACTGTAATTACCAAAAGCAACCACAAGAAGGATCCTACAGATGTCATGTGTTCAGAAGCAACATTCCTAACAAAAGTTTAAAAGCAGTCAAAGAATGAGTCATTAGAGAGCCAGCCAACACCAACTATTATAAATTCAAATTTTGAATTTGTGTTAGCTGTTCTCGAAAGAAGAAAGCTTAAATCATTTGGAAAGGACTCTATAAGCTACAAAATGAACAGAAATAACAATCATAAAGACAATTATAAATGGCTACTTTAAAGCCTATAAAAGGACCCTCATTCTACAGAGCTCGTTGCAAGGAAGGAAAGTAGAAGAAAAGGGTAAAGTTCAGAATCTGAAAGAGATATTAGCTTTTGATAAAAAAAGTCCTCCTTAGCCAAACACTTTAGTCTTCATATCAACCATAGAGTCCATCTTAAAGAGTATATATAAGTCCCTTTTCCTATAAATCTTATGTGTTGAGTGCTGAAAAGGTAGGAAAAAAAGTTTGTTTAAATAAAATTTGTGAGGGGAACTCAAAAGGTCAGTCAGGGGACTGGTGCTTCTGAAGTGAGTTTGTATGCACAATTGAGTTAGTTATGTGTGTGTCAACAGTAGAGTTGTTGTGGGTTGAAGCTTAGAGACGCTTGTGAAAGAATTCTTAGGTTAAGAAGGCCTAGAGAGGCAATAATACTTAGTTCAAAACTTATAGAGGTGAGAATACTAGCCTGGAGAGATGAGAATACTTAAGTGCAAACTTGAAGAAGTGGGAATACTTGGAGCAAACCTACAGAAGTAAGAATACTAACCTAGAGAGGTGAGAATACTTAGTGCTAACATGTAGAGGTAAGAATACTATTTTGGTGCAACTTACAAAGGCTTGAGAAGAATACTTATGAAAGCCTGTGGAGGCTTAAGGTCAAAGAATACCTAGTATGTGTAGAATCCCCTCCCCTTACTTTTCATTGTTATTTGTTTCTCATTGTATGTTTTACTTCTTAAGGACAACTAATTTATAACTAAACTCAATCTCTTTCATGTTCTTAAAAATATAAAAATGTTTTCCAAACTTAAGAAGTAGTAATGGAATCCTTTCTTAGCAGAGAAATTAGATTCTGATCTTAATCAAATACTTATAGTTTTAAAATAACTTACTTTCAAAAATATCTTCTCAACACTTTAGCTTTTTAACAAATCATTTGAAGCTAAGTGTGTGACAACACCTTCCTTAATACTAACCAGTTTCTGACTACCAAGAAGCATCTTGAGCATTTAAAGTCAGAAGCTATTTCTACACAGTGCAAAAAAAGGGCCAAAAGTGTCAAAAGTCACTATTCAACCCCCATTCTAGTGACTTTCTGATCCACTTTATGTGCCTTCAATGCTCATCCTTGCACCTCTTCTCATTTTTTAAATTCCCCAAAACTACCCATTATTGCCCAACTTGTTCTTTCCCTTCTAGTACTATTAGTCATTACTTCTTGCAATATGGGAAATTAAGAAAGAGAGGGATATATGCCACTAGTCAAGATACTTGCTGGATGAAGAAAAATCATAACAACAAAGTTTTATATATTTGAAATTACAAAACACTGTGCAATGGGATTTTGTACAACAATTCATGTCATGCGATTGTATGCACCAAATTCATTCCATGCAATTAGAAAATTTAAATTGGAAATTAAGGTCATGAGAAAAAGTTAATTGAACAATTATGTTGACCGTACAACAGTGGCGGGCAATGATTGCAATCAGAAACTTTGGGGAATTTTAAAAAATGAAAAGAGGTGAAAGGATGACCATTGAAGACACGTAAGGCAATAACTAATTAGTAATATGGGCTATTTTGAAACATATTATCAAAGTGGGGGTGTTGATCAAGTGAAAATGCCAGTTTGACTAGTGTTTTACATGTCATTGTCAGCTTTTTCTACACGAATTGTCTAGGTTGTAACATCTTGAGTTTTAACCCTAGGAAGTAAAACTCAGCCAAGTATTTTGTACTTTGTTGAGGAGCAAGTTCTTGTTGCCACAAGAGCTTTTACTATTATAAGCTCATGAAAGCACATGCCCATGCACGTTTAGCATTGCATGTTTTTACAAACAAGAGATATATATGTGATTTGAGGAATATACGAGGATTACCTAATTATTATATTTTGAGAGAAAAGGCTTTTCTTGATCAATTATTTTATTTTGGTTTTTGAGCTATTAAAGCCTAAATTTACAACAAAAAAGGCAACAATATATTTTGAAGAAATATCATGTATTTATGAGGAGTTTATGAAATGTAAATGTTATCATAGCAAATTATGTTTTATTATAACCATTATACTACCATATATATGTTATATTTACACTTTTAAATTATGATGACTTAATTTTGAGAAGTGGTTATATTTAAAGTGTTGCCTTCTTAAGTTATATTATATGCGTTGATATAGCAATTTGAATTTTGAGTTTTAATAAAAGGAACTTTTTTAAATAAGTCTTTTTATGTTATATAAGTCACTATGACAACTAATTCCTGGGTTCAAACTATACTAAAGCTTTTGAAATAGATTTCATAAATTCCATTATGTTACTATCAGGAATTAATAATTAAGTTTTACTTGAATGAGTATTTTAATTAAAATTTTGAGTTTTGTATATATATATATATATATATATATTACAATCTTTAAAATAGATTTCTTAAATTACATTATGTTGCAATGAGGTTTTAATTATCAAGTTTTAATTAAATGAACTTCTAATTTATAATTGAGTTTATAAAAGTATGTTAAGTATTTTGTTAAAACCAGTTTTATAAATTACATGCATATAAGTTTGGGATACCCACCCGCATTATGAATATAGTTAGTGGATCTATTCTCTAACTATCCTACAAGGATTTGACACGTCTATGGCTTTTAAGGGCTAAAACAAAACCTGATGCATATGCAAAATCGTAAAATAGTCACCATGAGATTAATCTATTATTCTCATTAGAGCCTTAAACCCATCCATAAACCATGAACTAGCAGTATAAAAATAATGCTTTAGAACCCAAACCCACCTACACTAAATTAAGAACCCATGAGCACCTAAGTACACAGCTCAAATCCGTTTCATGAAACATTATAGCCCCTCCCCTTTTACACTTCTTGTGTAAGTTTCCCCCACCCTTTTATTTAGTTTCATAAACCCCCATGCCCTCCCTTATTTTTCATGTCGAGCCCCCTCCCTCTTTTGTTTCTCTTTCATTCTCCTCTCCCTCGAGTCCTTCTTCCCCACACCACCACCATTTTGTGCCACAAATCCACGCCGAGATAGCCACCACCACATCCTTCCCTCCTCTCAGGTTCTCGTCATGCCACCAATCACTAGCGCCTCCCTTCTACCATCATCCTCATGCCTCCATGAGCAACCACCATTTCCCCACAACACCACCACGAGGCTACCCTCGCGCCACCACCTTAACCTTGCATGCAACCACCACCACCTTAAACCTCCTCCAAGTCGCGAGTCTATCACCACCTCTACAAACCATCACCACGTCACCCACAACAAGGCCACCACCAAGGTCACCTTACCTCCATCATAAATTACCATCACCCCAAACCCTCTCTAAAAGGCCTTGTATGCAAGATTCTCCACTTTTACTCCCAAGCCCAACTCCCAACAAGCTTAAGGAAATGCTCGAAGCTTACTTAATAAGCCTAGATCAAGTCGAAAAGCCATCTCGCAACTTAGAGAACCTACAATAAGTTGACATTTCAAAACCCCTTCATTTTTCTTCTTCTTAGGCACACCTTTTTACAATGACTTGAGACAAATATTGTGGTAGTCTTATAATGAGTTGAGACGAATTTGAGGAACACCCATAGGGTGGAAATACTTCATATGGAGTGTAAAATGCTTGGTACGGAGTGGATAGCATCAAATTATGAGGGTATTAGTACCTGCATGCATCATGAGCACCAATGAAAGACTAATGAATGATTGACTAGTAGACATGCATTGCATACACATTGATTTATGAGATTTGAGTGTTTGTGAAGGTGCTTTTAATGTGTAACACCTTAAAGAGTATTACCTTTTTGCCCACTTATAATTTTAAAACATGAAAGTTTAGAATATAAGAATATCAGAGAAACTACGCGGAAACTAAAACTTAAACATCGATTACATAAATGGGTCACTAATGAAACTAATACAAATCTTTTGGCACTTAAGTTCCTTACAAAACATCATGAAGAAACAGAAGCATAAACTAAATTCCCATCCATTTGGAGGTACAAAACTAAAAACATCTCCTCTAGCAGCAACTCCAAGCTTCAAGCTCTAAGCTACTCCCAAGAGTATTTCACCTATTCATCCTGTAAAGACATAAAACATAAAAATGATAAGACATATTGTTTCAGTGAATGCTGTAAGGACTCTAGGCTAACCTTCTATTCTCGAGATCCTTTTCGTACACCATCATGATTTTACCGCTTACTAAAACACACAATCCCTACCTTTTTAGTACATATCCTAACTTTATACCCAACTATGGGTTTATACATAAACTCTTTCACCTATGGACTAGGCACACATGTTATCATCTAGTGTATAGGTTAACATTCCTCCTCTCGCCTAGTAACTAGGCCTTTAACTCGTCATCTATCCTATTACCAAGAATAATCACACATACAATACATAGACATTCACATCATTTATAAAAATCTTTACTTAAACATTTTCATGATCATAAACATAGCTTAACATTTAATTCTCACATGCTTAACATTAATCTTCTCTTTTTCTGTCCTATGGAAAAGTATTGAGCTCCATCTTTCAAGGAGAGTCCCCCTTGGTCTTATGTCCTAACCTTGTATTTATATACCCCTCCGGTCTAAGGGGTTTAGCCACTAGCCTTTAGAATAAATGGGAAGTGACAGAAATCCCACCCATTCATCCAAAGTGGGCACCTCAACATGCACTTCTCTCTTTACTTAAATATTTAATCTTCCATTGGCGTCTGGAGGGGTTACCATCCTCCTTTCCCCAATGGAGACTCTTCAAATAAATCATACATAAGTACAACATATCCTCAGGCAGTACTTCGTAATCCAAAAAACTATCAATGGACCATCTTTCTTTGAAAACATATACTTTTCTCAAAAACATATTCATTTCTTAAAACATTTTCTTTCATAAAAACCTCTCATAAAACTTAGGAGAAATTTCCCATTTCTTACTAAAGAGGCATCAACATTGAACTGACATAACACAACACAATTCAAATCAAAACCACAAAAATAGTGCTACAACTACACAAACCCATAATCAACAATACAAACATAGCAAACAAAAGTGCAACCATACTCTCTCTAGACTCAATCTTCGCTTAGCGAGACCTATTCTCACTTAGCGAGCCTACATGAGACTCTTTGACATGTATCTGGATTTTCTCTCTCTCAACTAGCATTTTACTTGCTCAGCTAAGAATCCGATTTTTGCTTAGCTAGCATTTTGCTCGCTTAATTAAAAACCTAATTTTCACTCAGCTAGCATTTTGCTTGCTAAGCTAAAGCAACAATTTTGTATATCACGATTTTCGCCAAATTTGATTTGCTTAGGCCATCAATGGCCACCGAAGCACTTCCAGGCATCACAAACAGTCCTAAAACACTTCTACTTCATTTCTAATTGATTAATCTGCCCAATAAACTACTCAATCATGCAAAATCTTCACAAATCCATAGAAATCCAAACCTAGGGTTCAAAGGGAAAAAAGGGGGAAAGGGATACAATCAACAATCAAAGGGGTCGGGAAGGACAAAGAGGAAGCACTCACCTCGAGGATGCATGAAGATGAGCTCTAGGGCTTGGGGATCTCTTTTTTTCTTCTCTTCTTCCTCTCCTTCTCCTTTCTCCTTCTCCTCTTTCTCTCTTCTTTTTCTCTTTTCTTTTCTCCTTCTCTCTCTAACTCTCCTCTCCCTCTCACATATAAACCGTGTGTATGTGTGAGCTTGGTGGACCTCAGCTCCCCATCTAGGTCCTGTTATCCTATTCTTGTATTATTTTAATATAAGAATAACTATTATTATTATTGCCTATGAGAAATCTTAACCATAAATATATTATTATTTCTATTACCCAAAATTGGAAATGTTACATTTTTTCCTTCCTTAAAAGATTTTCGTCCTCGAATATTGAAACTTAATTACATGTTCATATCCCCACTCATCTTTTCTTCCAAGGTCCTAATGGATTTTACTCTTAAAGCTCATCAAACTATGATCATTTCCGACCTAATCCTTCATCCCTTATCCTAATTTTTCCTGGAAAACCATATTCCTAGGGTTATGACGGGTTCTTTAAGATCTTATACAAAACTAGGCTAGTAACTTTCTCAAGAAACATTTATAACTTTCTTGCAGGTATAGGGTTTTTGCTCATTCTAATCCTTAACAATCATTTACAGGCATCTAGATTCCTCCACTGATCTATCCTAGGTTTTTATTCTTCGAGAGTTCGCTCACAATCAACCTAGTTTCGTGATCTTCCAAATTAATCCTACTCTCAAAATTACTAAAAACTCCTTATCCATTTTACCTCTCGTAATCACATTAGGTTTATCTCACTAATAACTTCAAGGCTAGTCTTAATATTAAAAGGTCCTAAGATTCTTCCTTAACTTAGGGAGATCTTTTTCCTAGGATCCATCTAAGGTGACATTTGAACTTAGGGTCTTATTCTCTCATGATTTCAACATCTCCTTAGTCCTTAATCACCAAAACTGTCTCTCTCAATCTAATCACCCATTGACAATTTCTCCACTTCTCATATTATTATCTTATATCTTAATTTCCCTATTCTTGATGTCATATGATCTTATCCGTTAATTACTCAAGAAAATCCTAGTCTTGAGGTCTCCAAACCTCTTTATCCATCTCATTTTTTTTTTAGTTTAATAAGGTCCACTTTATTAATGCCCCTTGTAGGCTAACCTTAAACTCTGAATGACTCCTTGGTCTTCCCATAAGTCTATTTAAGAAATTTTATTTCTTTGGGCTTTAATGGATTTCTCAAACCATTATGTTGAAACTGACTTTACAACCATCTTGGTAGGCTTGTTCTATCTATTAAACATCTATCACAATTCCTTTCTACCTTTTCAAGCTTAATCCTTAAACATAACCTCTAGTTAAGGTGGTCTTTTTAGCTTGGGTATCTTCTTTTACAATAGGCAATACGAGGGAGTCTATCCCTATAGGCTTTTGTTCCAATTAACTTTCTAGGTTTTCATCTTCTAAGTGGTTCTATCTGTTCCTTATCCTCTTGTTACTATTAGGTTAGAGTCTCCATCTATTTCTGAACATTTCTTCTTAAGGGATTGGTAGGGATTCTTGAATTGTAGGGCTCATTACTACATCGGGTTATCTAAGGTGATGCCTCTCTTTATAAGGTTTGGCTATTTGAAACTAAGGTCACTATGCCTTCATCTAATGTCGACCACAATTTATTCTCTCATTGCGTATAGTCTCTAGGTCAAGGTCCTCAACTGTTTTCCTGCCTTTTCTCTTAAGGGTGTTGACTATTTCCCTTTTTATTCTATTTCTGTCTCTCATTCAACCATTGGGTCGAAGTCAAGGTAAGGTAAGACTAGGAATCTATTTCTACAAGTTGTTGTCATATGTTGCTTCCTAGGTCCTCCTTCCTAAGTAAGTTTACTTCTCCTTAGTTACCAGCGTAGAGGCCTTAACTATCTCCATATATCCTTTCTTAAGAGTATTTATGGGAAACTCTTTCTTATAGTGTCTACTTCATAGGTTTGCCTAAGGTATAGCTCCTCTTGTAAGGTTGAGGCTGTTTGACAACCTATATCACTATCTCTTTGTCTTGGGTTAACTATAGTCTAACCCTTGTGCCTAGAGTAAAAGTGTGACAACCCTCACATATTTTCCCTACTGGCTACCCAAACTCATAGGGGAACAAGAACACAGGCAGGTGAGGAATTGCCTGTCACATCATAACAAGGCTTGGGCAGTTTTGAGTAAACCACCCAAGTGCAACACATCCATCAGACAAGCATACAAAGAGCAAAGCATAACAAGCAATCATATAGGCATAACTTTTACTTGTAGCTGGAAATGCACCTTGCTATTCTAGAGGGACTCAGTCAGTGAGAGCCTTCGATGCTTAGTGCCACTCCTTGACTCTTCCAAAACTCTTTTCTGGAAGCTTTTTCCCTTAGCAAGTCTAAAGTCTTGCTCAGTAAAACTGCAATACTGACTTAGACCTCACTTTTTGGAGGTCTCTTCGCTTAGCAAACTTGAGGTTTCGCTCAGCGATCCCACACACTACAACAGACCACACTCTCTAAAGGTCTTTTCTCGCTTAACGAGTTCCAAGTCTCGCTTAGTGAGATATCGTAGAGTGGCAACCTCAACCCCATAAAAGGGTCATCACATCAAGCAAGAATACTTGCAAAGCAAAACATAAAGACATTTACTACACAACCAAATAAACAAAAACATTTTATCTATAAGGTGCTCAAACAAACATACAAAGGAGGCTGGGCAAGAAGCACATACTTAAGGTAAGTTTATCATCCTCATTTGTCCTCTTAACGCATAGGGTAGAAAAATCAAATTGTGGCCAAGGGTGTTGGGTCAACTGGTTCCCTCCTCTTCGAGCTAGGGCACTCCCTCGAAAATTGTCCCAGTATTTAACACTGGTAGCACACGTCTTGCCCCCATCAAACATGTATATTTGGGGTTTTTTACCACACCTGGGGCATCCCTCAGCTTTGGATTTTCCTAGAGGTTGTGCTCCTTTACCCTTAATTTTGTTTCTCTTTGGTCTTTCAGGTTGGTGTGATCTTGAACTCTATCCTTTTCTTTTGTGACTCCTTTGTTAGGTATTCATAACTTCCTCTTAAGGTCCCTCATTGCCTAGGATGTATCTTTTCGAAAATACTACCTTAAAGTTCTCCCATTCTAAGGGTATTACAAAAAAGGTCATCTTATTTCTCATACCTCTCCACCAAAGCTCAGCCTCATCCTCATCCTCTAACATGAATGAGGCGTAAGATACCTGTTACTTAGATGAGCAAAGTACATCCTAAAGGATTCTCTCTATCTCCCTCAACCATAACCCCGCCTCAGTGGGATCATAGCCCTAAAGGTTGGTGGTCTCCAATTTCGGAATCCAACAAATTCCAAACTTTGGTTTCACTGGTCCACTCTAGGTATTATCCACCCTTCCCAAGGTTTCCCATCTTAGGTTGGTTTGGTTTGGTGGGGTTAACTCTAAGGGATCCAAGGATGACTGTTCTTGACCTCAGTTTCTAACTACCATTCCTCCTTCTTGTAGTGCACAAAGTATTGAGGTGATCAGTCTCAATATTCCATGACAAGGCAAATTAGGATTTATAACATGGTAGACAACCAAAACACTCAAAACTAATATGACTAAACTAACCACCACAGTCCGATTTGAATCGAACTGCTCTAATACCAAAATGTAACAACCTAAAAAGTATTACCTTTTTGCCTGCATATGTTTCTAACACATGAAAGTTTAAAATATAAGAATATCAAAGAAACTACGTGAAAACTAAAACTTAAACATCAATTACATAAACAGGTCAATAATGAATCTAATACAAATCTTTTGGCACTTAAGTGCCTTACAAAGCATCATGAAGGAACATAAGCATAAACTAAATTCCCATCCATTAGGAGGTACAAAACTAAAAACATCTCCTCTAACAGCAACTCTAAGCTTCAAGCTCCAAGTTGCTCCCAAGAGTATTTCACCTGTTCATCCTATAAAGACACAAAACATAAAAAGAATGAGACATATTGTCTCAGTGAGTGCTCTAAGGACTCTAGGCTAACCTTCTATTCTCGAGATCTTTTTCTTGCACTCTTATGGTTTTACCTTATACTAAAATGCTCAATCTCTACCTCTTTAGTACCTATTCTAACTTTATACCTAACTCTGGGTTTATACATAAACTTTTTCACTTATAGACTAGGCACACATGTCATCTTTTAGTGTATAGGTTAACATTCTTCCTCTCGCCTAATAACTAGGCCTTTAACTCGTCATCTATCCTATTGCTAGGAGTAATCACATACACCATACATAGACATTCACATCATTTATATAAATCTTTACTTAAACATTTTCATGATCACAAACATAGCTTAACATTTAATTCTCGCATGCTTAACATTAATCTTCTCTTTTTCTGTCCTACGGCAAAGTCTTGAGCTCAATCTTTCAAAGAGCTTCCCCCTTGTTCTTATGCCATGACCTTGTATTTATATACCCCTCCGGTCTAAGGTATTTAGCCATTAGCCTTTAGAATAAATGGGAAGTGACAGAAACCCCACCTATTCATCCAAAGAGGGCACCTCAGCTTGCACTTCTTTCTTTACTTAAACATTTAGTTTTCCATTGGCGTCCGGAGGGGTTACTATCCTCCTCTTCCCAATGGAGACTCCTTAAATAAATCACACATAGATACCACATATCCTCAAGCAGTACTTCGTAATGCAAAATATTATCAATGAACCATCTTTTTTTGAAAAGATACACTTTTCTCAAAAACATATTTATTTCTTAAAACCTTTTCTTTCATAAAAACCTCTCATAAAACTTAGGGAAAATTCTCCATTTCTTACTAAAGAGGCATCAACGTTGAACTGACATAACACAACAAAATTCAAATCACAACCACAAAAATAGTGCTACAACTACACAAACCCACAATTAACAATACAAACATAGCAAACAAGAGTGCAACCATACTCTCTCTGGACTCAACCTTTTCTTAGCGAGTCTTATTGTCGCTTAGCAAGCCTACATGAGACTCCTAGACATATATCTGGATGTTCTCTCGCTCAGCTAGCATTTTACTCACTCAGCTAAAAATTTGATTTTTGCTTAGCTAAGATTTTGCTTGCTCCGCTAAAAACCTGATTTTCACTCAGCTAGCATTTTGCTCGCTCAGCTAGAGCAGTGATTATGCAAATCATAATTTTTGCCAAATTTGATCTGCTTAGGGCCATTAATGGCCACCCAAGCACTTCCAAGCATCACAAATAGTCCTAAAACACTTTTACTTCATTTCTAACCAATTAATCTAACCAATAAACTCTTCAATCATGCAAAATCATCACAAATCCATAAAAACCCAAACCTAGGGTTCAAAGGGAAAAAGAAGGGGAAAGGGATACAATTAACAATCAAATGGGTAGGGAAGGACGAGGAGGAAGCACTCACCTTAGACATGCATGAAGATGAGCTCCGAGGCTTGGGGATCTCTACTCTTCTTCTCTTCTTCCTCTCCTTCTCCTTTCTTCTTCTTTTCTCTTTTCTTTTCTCATTCTTTCTCTAACTCCCCCCTTCCTCTCACATATAAAACATGTGTGTATGTGAGCTTGGTGGGCCTCAACTCCCCATATGGGTCCTATTATCCTATTCCTGTATTATTCTCATATAAGAGTAACTATTATTATTATTGCCTATGAGAAATCTTAACCATAAATATATTCTCATTTCTATTACCCAAAATTGGGAATGTTACATTATGCAATATTCTTTTTGTGTGATTATTTGATGTCTATGTGATGATGATTATACATGTTATGCACTGCGAATAAGCGTTTGTTGTTTATGATGGAGTATCAAACTTTGAGACTATATTGTGCTAGCATGTGCCCTATGTTTACTTATGATGAATATGATGTAATCATAGTTGTTACCCAAGTTAACTTATATTGTGCATGTATTTGTGAGTGAGTCACTACTAATAAGGTGGCATACCCTTGCATTGTTGTGAGTTGTACGCACATTTGTATGGGTTACTACCATTGAGGTGGCATACCCCTTGAGTTGTTATGCCTATGTGTATCTGTGTAGGTCACTGCTAATGTGGTCGCATATCCCTTGAGTTGTTATGCATGTGTGTATTTGTATGCCAATGGGTGGCATACCCTTGAGCTTATATGCTCTTCCTTTACGTTTGTCTCCATATGTTATCTCACCCCCTTTGTTTTTATTTTGTTTCTTGGTTGTAGCCCTACTTGTCACCAAGCAACCAATGGATGGACACCGTGGTGCGTGAAGTACCCTAAGATAGGAGGTACAGGCAACCTCCAAAGAAGAAAAAGACGGAGCAACTCCTGAAGGTGCCTCCTCCAATTAAGGAGCGAGATGGAGTAGCAATTTTGGTGTGGTTACCCCTTTTCGGTATAGTGAGCCTCCCTCGATACCTAGTATGTCACATAGGATTAGGACACCTTTTCCTCCCCTATCTATAGCTGTCATTGAGCCTAGACCTAGGGTGTCAGTAGACAAGTATCAGGTTACGATAGTTTCGGCTATTGCCGCCTCCATGGGAGCGCTAGAGGGTGAAGGTTTGCTTGGTCCCTAGCTAGGAAGGCCTAAGATTTTAGCAGAGGCGAGAAAAAAGGTGCTTTCTCATATGCCCACCTTCTCTTAGAAAGTTGGGTCCTTGAGAGTGAGAGCACCGAAGGACACCATTGAGGTAGCAATCCAGAGGAGAGCAATGAGAGTGATGAGGACTCTTCTGAGAATAGTGACAGTAGCTTTTAAAGCCAATGTTACGAGTTGGGCCATTATTGTGAGATGAGTAAGCCAGCGATGTCAGTGGGTCTAATTGAGTTGTGAGTTGATGTTTGTAGTTGGGGATTAGTGGTTTTCTAATTTCATTTGGAGGACTGTACTTTATTTTATGATACATTTTATTTGGATTGTAAATTGTACACTTATCTTATATTCTAATGTATGCATGGAGCCTTTATTCCGATTATTTATGATTTATGTTTTTCCAATCCCAATATCCCATATACATTGCTATCAAGTACTAATGGATAAGAGCATTCTCTTTAATGTTTGATTTTATATTTTTGATTTTGAAAGTTGTACTTGCCTACTTGTTTAAGCTGATTTATATTTTACATGTAATTATATATAAATTGTTTATCAGGTACTTGTGGACGCGGTCACTCTACGTGGCCATTTTTGTTTATTTCCCTATGCGAGGGTATTGTGTGATGTTTTAATATCATGGGTTTCATATTTTATAAATTGTTAATATAGGTTTACATAAAAAGTGAAAAATTTACTCGAATTTTTACCAAAATTTATTAAAAGAGGTTTTGTTTTAGACAAAGCAAATGAACATTAGCTAACTCTAATCCCAACTAGCTATGTCCCTACATAGATGGCGTCCATGTGAGATATGCCAATATGACTGGTGTTTTCTGAACACACTACTGCTACTAGCATGTCCAACATGGACCCTGAAAACCTTTAAAGTGGTGCGACATGTGCAAAACGCATCTCTTACTAACGTTTTCATTTAAAAAAAAAAAAATTAAGACCGAGAGTAGAAAGATTGAACAAGGGGAAGACCCCACTGCTACTAGCATTTTGACAAAACAAAAATGCCAATAGTAGTGGTATGTTGAATGTCGAGGAAGCACATTGTTACTTATGTTGGGAAAAAAATAAATGTGAGCAAAAATAGGTGCACTAAGGAGGCATTTGTTTTGAGGTATCATATTATTTTCTTAGATATCACATTTCTAGGAATGTTATAACCGGGAATGTTATTCCTACATATATTTAAAAACGTGTTTGGTTACATTTTAATATTCTTAGGAATATTTTTGAAAATTCAAAATAATTTAAATAAAAAATAAACAAATATAGAAGTTACAGATGTGTTAAAAAATAACTACCCATACTTTCATGGGAATATCACTTTCCCACCCCTCCTTATGGGAACAGAAATGTAGAAAAACATGGTAAAAAGAGGAGTTACAACTTTTCTAGGAATCAACAATACTCGAGAATAATTTTTCAAAACTTGTAACAAACATGGGTATGTTACATTTACATGTTTACATTCCTAAGAATCAACTTTTAATTTGTGAAACAAATGCACTAGTATCAATTTTCAAAAAAATATTTTAAATGAAATTCTACAAAAATAGGTCCATGTGAACACAACAAAACACTTCTCAAATCTATGACGATCACAAAGCCAAAGATTGACGTGGCAAACAAAAATAATATATTATGATAATAATATTAAAAGTAATTTAGCGTATATTTGTATTTTCGTATATTTTTTAATTCGACGATATTAGTAATTAAATTTATTTTCTATATATAATCAGTGTAAAAACTTTATATTTATATGTAATGATATACTTAAAATTATTTATTACAATTAATAATACTTAAGTAGATAAATAATTTTAAAACTATGATAACACATCATTAGATTATAATCTGAAATTATTTAACACCAATAATACATTAAAATTAAATTATTTTAATTATATTATATTATTTAATTATGTGTTACTATTTAGGATAATTTTATCGGTACCTCTCAGATAATTTTTATGTTAAATTTATATCTAAACTATTTTAATTTAAGAAAAAAAATTATTTACCGAATAATTACCAAAAAATTATTTTAGTAACCAGATAATTCCTTTTGACAAAAAATTATTACCTAATATTTACCAAGAGTGGTTTAAAACCTTTCTTCCATTCTCATATACTTGTAGAATTTCATTTAAAATATTATTTTCGAAAATTGATACTCAGTGCACCTATTTTTGCTCACATTTATTTACTTCCCACAATAGGTAACGATGTTCTTCCCCGACGTGCAATACGTCACTATTGTTGGCGTTTTCCACCTATCAAAATGCCAGTAGCAGTGGGGTCTGCCCCTTGTCCAATCACTGCACTCTCTATCTTAATTTATTTTTTTAAAAAAATGAAAATACTAGTGGGAGATGCATTTTGCACATGTGGCACCACTTTACAAGGTTTTGGTATCCTCATTGTGTCTACATTGGACAAACTAGTAACAGTGACATGTTTAGAAAATACCTATCATATTGGCGTGTTCCACACAGACGCCATTTGAACAATTCGTGCAGAAAAAATTGATGTGACATATAAAACGCTAGTTAAATTGGCATGTTTATTGATTAATGCTTCACTTTGCTGATATGTTTCAAATAGTCCTAGATTAGTAATTAGTTAGTGTAAAAATGGCCTAATTTAGCCAATTAGCCCAATAAATGAGTATTTTAGTTTAGACCTTTATTTTAATTTAGCAATTAAAAGTGATTATTCTATTATCATGTAAGGAAGTCATTCTCATAAAATATGTCCATATATTACATTTAGTATGATACTTTAAGTTTTTATGAAATTGTTCTTGTAAATTGTTGTGGAAGTAGGTTGTTATCATGACATTAGTTCAAGATTAGTCTTGGAGATTAATTAATTCTTTTAAATACATCAAAAGAATATACACCCTAAAAATCATTTAGAGAAATATGCTATATGTTGAGTACGAGAAAGTTAAACTTTAACATATTACCATTTTTTTAATGGTTTGTTAACAACTAAAAAAGATCTTTCAAATAAATCAGAGTTGTAATTCTTGGTATGTACCCAAAAAAGTTGTGGTAATTGATTGAAAATCTAATTATATATAGGACAGACACACAAAAAAGAACTCATAAAGAAATGGAAGGAGAAATTCAACGGAAAAAAGAGAACGAAATGTGTTTTGCAGATATAAACCTGCACACTCGCATTACGTATCATACTATCATGACATAATTAACTTAGTAAGTATTTAGGTGAATATTTATAAATATGATTTTTAACAATATCATAATTATTACGTGATACTCGTCTTATCGTATAGTCTTATTAATTTATAAATTTTCACTTAAAACCAATTTTGAAGGTGTACATTCATCGTAGAAGACTTAAAACAATATCATAATTATTACGTGTATGAAATGAAATTATATATATATATATATATATATATATATATATATATACACATATATATATATATATAAAAGGGGCGTATACTATGAGAATGACTTTTTATGTGAGAATGAAAATGGCCAACCTTAACCATTAGATTAAAATAAAAAGTTTAGATTTAAATACTCACTTAAAACCCTAAACTCATTTAAATCACAACCACCATCGTCACCGACACCACCGTCATCGCCACCACACCGACCACCACTGTCGATGGTGATGGGTGAGGGTGGTGGCGATGGGGATGGGGATGGCAACGGTAGTGGTTGGTGGCGATAGGATGGTTGTGGTTTTACATGAGACTACCAGTTTTGTCGCTGCTATCACTACTACCATTGTCACCGCCCCACGGCCATGGTGGTAGCAACGATAACGATACTAATGGTTTCACTTAAAACTACAACGCCCACCGTTGTAGCCACCCCACCACCACCGCAATTGGCAGTGGAGGCGACAATAGTGTTGGTGGTAACGACAGTGGTGGTTATGGATTTAAATGAGTTTAGGGTTTAGGGTTTTAAGTGAGTCTTTTAATCTAAGCATTTTATTTTAATCTAACAAATGAGATTGACCATTCTCATTATCACAAAAGAAGCTCATTCTCTCTCTCTCTCTCTCTCTCATGCATTAATTAATTGCCATTAAATTTAAGATTACAACATTGTTAATCAAAATATATAACGGTCCTATCCTTATTCACGTCACAGCACGAGGAAGGCTAGTGATACACTTTTTAACACATTTCTTCTAATACACTCTTTATTATTTATTAAAATTTATTAAAAATTAAAAAAATCATGAATGAAATTTATTGAATAAGAAGTGAGCTTTACACAATTTTGTGATTTTCAATGAATTTTAGTTAATAATAAAGAGTATATTTAAAATAGTGTGTTGTTAATGATTATCACCACAACACAATTTTTTTGGGAGCCCAATGTATCCCCAACCGAGAACCTAGAATCAAAGACTAATTCCTCGAGGTACAAAGATTCATTTAAAGGATTAACATTTCTTAATATTTAAAATAGTGCGTTGTTAACATTTATCACCACAACACAACTTTTTTTGGAGCCTATGGTATCTCTAGCCGAGAATTAGAGACTAATCTCTCAAGGAACGAAGATTCATTTAAGAGGCAGGCATTTCTTAATAAATGCTCTTCTATAAACATAGACTTGAGAATCAAACCCCTGATTACATCCTTAAAGGACATGTGTTATATATCAACCATGTTGGTTCATCAACACACAAATTTAAAAGTGATTATTTTGTCCCCTAATTTAAAAATAACTCATTTTAGTCATTAGAGTTAACGTCGTTAAAGGTATTGCTGATGTGGCTAATGACATAGTTGTTTATGGCAATTTAAAACCCTCAAGATTTGGATTTGCAATTTGATTTAAAGTTAAAATTTATTGGCAGTTTTAACCACCACAAAGTAAAGTTTCATTTTAGTAAAACAATTTCAAACCTCCTTATGCCATTGCAAAAGCCTCTTTCTCCTCCACACCCTTCCCACCCAACATCTTAATTAGAAACAAAATGCACCCCCATTGTTGTTAGCCATGTCAGCAATACCTTTAACGACATCAACTTTGAGGACCAAAATGAGTTATTTCTAAATTAGGGGGACAAAATAATAACATTTAAATTTGAGAGACAAAAAATAATTTGGCCCAAATTTTAGGGATCAAAAAGATATTTAAGTCCTTTTTAAAAAAAAAAAATACAATTGAATTTCAATTCACCATATTTAATTTATTTTTTGATTTATAATATAAAATAATAATGTCATTATAATTTTTTTCTAAATTGTTTTAATATAAAATGACACGATTTGCAAATAGAAACAAAAAACAAAAATAAAAATAAAATGTTAGTCTAATACACATGACATCAACATAACCACGTTTGATTAGTTCAAAATGACAAAATGTTAGTCTAATTTTTTTAATATAAAATGATACGATTTTGAAAATAAAAATAAAATGTTAGTCTAATCCAACTTATATCAAATTAAATTTAATCATTTTATTTTATTATTTTTTTTCTTTTGTTTTCTTTTACCTTTCTGACTCAAGGCTTAAATACACTTTTGGTTTCTTATCTTTTTTTAAAAATTCGTTTTTGTCTTTTATCTTTTAAAATCTTCAATTTGGTCCTTTATGTTTTAAATTTTGATCAAAATTGTTCTTCCTTCAAATTAGAACTAACATCATTATTGTTTTATGCTTAAAATAATTAATTCTAAACATAGTGGCAGTTTTTAACCACCATTATTCGCAAACCCCCTAAAAACCCTAAATTTCTACAAATTCAATTACTACAATTGGAGCCACTTTTTCAAAAACTATTTCAAGGTTTTTCTATGTCTCTTAAAGGCTATCCAAAGCCATCAAAGTTTGCAGCAAATCGCTTCTTCTATCAAGAAAGTTTTACAGGTATTGGTTGATGGTGTGTGCATTTTTAAAATAATAAAATAAAATTATTATAGTGGCAATTTTTAATCGCCACTATGTTAAAATTAATTATTTTAAAAATGAAACCCAAGTTCTTCTTCGCCTTTTGCTAACTCAAACAAAAAGAAAAATAACATCAAAAAAATAAAATCCTTTTAGACATAGCATAACAATAAGAGCAACGATGGAAAAGGTGGTGTGGTGAGAGATGTCATAGACAATGAGAGCGGATCCACGAAAAGGGGCAAGTGTAGGAAGGTTCTAGGGCGAGAATAAGAAGTGGGTTTCGTTGGGTTTTTAGAGAAAGAGGTTTTGGTTTGATGCAAGGGTGGATGGTTATGGAGAAAAGAAGAGCTTGGAGTTTTCTATGATGACCAAAGCTTTGGCGAGTGATTAGAGAGGTTGGCGGCACGTCGATGAATCTCTCACATGGAGGAAGGTGAATTGAAAGAAGGAAGAGGAAAGTAAAAAGGGAAAGACAAAGAGGGGGAATAAAAAAAAAGGATTGTTTTGTGACAATTTTTAACTACTATTTTTTAAAATTATTATGGTAAAATGCCACATTAGACTTTTTCCACTATCAAAGTTAACGTTGCTAACGAAAATGACCAAAATGGAGCATTTTTAAAAGATAAAGGACCAAATTGACGATTTTAAAAGATAAAGAATCGAAACGAATTTTTTTAAATAGTTAAGAGACCAAAAGTGTATTTAAGCATTAACTCAACTTGATCCAAATATCACCGAACAGTTAGACACAATAACTATAGATAATGTAATAATATCCAAGGTCTTTAGGCATTATATATGAAAATACTTAAATTTATCAAGTGTTTTTGGTAGCTGAACATCAATTTGAAGAATTTTATTTATGTATGTCTTCTAAAGAGTGACGTACTGTGTATTATTTTAATTACAATAATTTAGCGCAAAATTATAGTTCTAAATAAAGTTATAAACACTAGTGCAATAACATGAATTTATAATAGCATTTTACATTAGTTATTAAATAACTGATGTAAAATAAAAATGCGGTGGCAACTTTATAAATATGTGCAATTATTTCATAACAGTTGTAAAATAACTGGTGTAAAAAATAATTTCTAAATTAGTTAATATTTGAACTAATGTAGAAAATACTTTTAACATTGATTATCTCTACAACCTAGATAAAAAGTCTACGCCTAGGTTAAAAAACCTTTGTTGCTGCGTTAAGCAAAAGGTTCTCTTCCTTCTCCACTGTCGAAGCTCTCTCCAACCGCAACCCCTATCCATTCCCCCTTGCGAAAACAACCTCGAACTACAACTTCCTCCGGCTCCCCCAAACACGCACTCCACTTCTATTGTTGAGTCGAGTGCACTGGCCTTTTTGATGACACATGCATGCACCTCCTCGACAACTCGCACACGCACCTCATTGAGGACATGTTTAATGTTAACCATGAACAATTTCAATGGCCTCTTCGCCTTTAATTTTAGTCTTAAACCCTAGGGCAAATTCGCGTCAATGGCTCCCAAGTGATCTTCCAACACGGCATCCACGCCTCTCAACTTCAATTTCAGATCCTCTACTCTCATTGCAATGTCGCTGTCACCTTTGACAATCTCCTTATCAAAGCTGTCATGAGTCAGAATGCGCTCATCATCAACGCTGTCAAGTTGGCCACCAAGGTAAAAATAATTATCATCTCATTTTCCTTAGACCTAATTGTTCTGGAATAACGTAATTGTTTCTTAGTCCAATTCTAATTATTATTATTATTATTATTGTTTCTTATTCTAATTCTGATTATTATTATTATTGAAAAAATTGTTATATTTGTGTTTTTGTGTGGTTTGGTGGAATTGTTGAAGTAAGTTTGTTATGATGGTGGAATCTTTGCGTTGCAGTTGTTTGAAAATGTTGAGGTGGATGAATGAGGTTTTTACTGATGCAGGTGGTGGTATTGTAAGTTTTCATTGAATAAAAAAGCTGGGATGGATAGTGATGATGCTACTAAGGTTTTTTCACGGTTTATTTATTTGTTTTGCATCAGAATGTTGTTTTTGACATTAATTGGTTAGATTAAGGTAATTGTGATTCATATGTTTTTGTAATCATTTCGATGTACCATTAGTTTGAGTTATTTATTACTAATTGATTGAAGGATATTTCAATTGTATGACTGTTGAGGATTGCAATTGTGATGTATTTGCATGATTGACCACATAAAGTTTAGTTAGGCCTTGTGTGATGTTCTTGGTTATTAATTGGATTGTCTGATAGGCTTACATGTAGTATTATGATTAATTGAATACTTGTAAACAAGTATATAGGAAAGTATTAGAAAATAGAGGAAACTCTGTTGAATTTTTCACAAAAATTGTGATTAGATTGTCTAATTTGTTGGTTAACAAAGAACAAGGATATATAGAGCTTAGTTGGGCCTTGTGTAATATTCTCGTATTGTTAATTTCAATTGTATGATTATTGAGGATTGTGATGTGTTTGCATAATTAGTTAACACCCGTCCCTTCTTGCTACGTGTTCTACAAGCAATATGAACCCCTTGATACATTTCAAACAAGAAAGCATTTTTTTTCTTGTTTTTTCTTTTTGGGAATGCAAAATTGTTCCTTTTTTCCTCTCTTGCTCTCTCATAGTAATAATTAAGGGTTATTGCACGAGGAAGAAAGAATTTGGGTTTCTGTGAATGTAAAGGGAATATTAGGATTTAGATGTGTTAACATAATTGGTTAACACCCGTCCCTGCTTGTTACGCATCCTATAAGCAGCATGAGGTTAGTGATACATTTCAAACAAGAAAGTACTTTTTTTTTCTTTTGCAAAATTAAAATTGTTCTTTTTTTTCCTCTCAAGTGATCAAAGGAAAATGCAGAGTCGCAAAGCTTGGCACTGAATGAATTCACTCTTTGCTCTTTCAAAGTAATAATTAAAAGTTGTTGCATGACGAAGTAATTATATTTGGGGTTTAGGTTTCGGTGTAGATATTGTTAGGATTGGAAAAATAACAAATAAAGGACTAGACAAAGCCTTGTCATTTCCAACTTCTTCATCACCAAACCATCTAATTTCAATATAAGCACTAAATAATTCAATAATTGATAACTTTATCTTTTCATCAAAATCATCTGCTTGTTTTGTCTTAAGCTTGGAGGTAAACCAGGTGTGGGGTCATTAGATCCTCCACCCTCTTTTCCAACACTACAACTGCTTATTTATGAATTTGAGGAATGCCAACTTATGTTGGCTAAATGGCACACAATGAAAATGTTGAAACATAAAAATTAGGAATTTATTGCTTAAAAACTTCTTCTATGCATTGGTATGAAATAAACGTAAACACACAAGAATGGGGGTTGAATTGTGTGTTTTAGAGAACTTTTTCACAAACTTTTGAAAGCAGATAAAAAGTGCAAATAAAAGCCAACCAAGAAAGGATAAGGAAAGAAAAGCACACAAGGAACTTTTATACTAATTCACTCAACTTGAGCTATGTCTAGTTCCTTCGTCTAGAAATATTTCTTTCCACTGACTAACCCTTGGTTACAAATAAGTATTCTTACTACCTTTTCAGGCCTACAACAGTGATCAACCTATATCACTTGAACAACCCAAGTATTATTTAGTCACAAAGCATATTCAGGCTTTCACAACACAAAAGAATATTTTACAGAAATCAACTCACAAAGTGAGGATATGAAAGTTAAGAGCAATTTACAAAATCAATGATTTTGCAAACAATATGAAAACTGAGAGAATATATAAGCTCGTCTACAGAGATTTTGAAATTATTCATCATTGCTTCGTCCTTCTTGTCTTTGAAACTTTGGGCTTAATATATATGGCCTAGGAAAGATAGTTGTTGAAGCAGAGAAGCTTCAACCTTTAAAGACACATTGTAAAACTTTGTCATGTAGGTAGCGCATGTATCGAGCTTGCAAAAGGAAGAGAAAAACAACTTTTCTATTTGCACCAAAAAGGGAGGTGCAATTCTGTGCTTCAGAGTTGCTTTTCTTGAACATTCTTTATTCAGGTTTGACAGCTTGATAAGTTGACTTTCTTTTATGCAAAGCTGTACTTATACATAAATATATATCTACTTTTCAATTAATATGAGATATATATGAATGTTAGGTCTCATAAAAGGAATAAAACATTCATTTTCAAAACGTACAGGAATAAGTGTTTTGAACTTTTAACACTAAGTTGAATTTTAAAAACGTCTCAGATAAGGCATTGGACAGTTTTCAAAAGAGTGTATATGTTTGAATAAAGCAATTGGAAGCTTGTTTCAAAATGACGTGTTGAATGCTAGATTTTCTTAAAACATATTGGACATTTTCAAAAACTTTTTACTAAAAAACGATATTTGGACGTTGATTTAAAAATAATTATATACAAACTCTAAAATTTATTAACTTTTGTTATCTTCAAAATTTGAGGGGTTAGACGCTTCATACGTCTTTGGTTCCAACATGGTGCTTTGTGCTTAGCAATCATTCTTTCATGGTTCTTAATCCAACCTTTAAGATCATAGGATACTCCATCTTCTTTTGTATGGGCATTAAGTCATCAAGTCTTCACGACAATATTGGTGTGAAACAAATGGGACAAATAGAATGTTAGCTTCTATTTGGGTCAAATAGAATGTTTCTTACTCTATTTGTCCTATTTGTTTCACACCAATATTGCCATGGAAACTTGATGACGCAATGCCTATACAATAAAGATGACAAGGTTCTCAATCTGACCTTTAAGATCATATGATACTCCACCCTCTTTCCAACACAGCCATTATGTAATATTTCTTTCCTTACTTGGATTTGATTGTTTCCACCAACTTGATCAAGGCCAACTCATGATGAACTAAATGACACATAATGAAAATAATCAAATCCAACTAGGGAAGCTTTGCCATCTTTATTGTAAGGAATTGCGCCATCAAATCTTAATGGCAATATTGGTGCCAAACAAATGGGACAAATAAAATGTTAGCTTCTATTTGGGCCAAATAGAATGCCTCATATTTTATTTGTCCCATTTGTTTGGCACCAATATTGCCATTAAGATTTGATGATGCAATGCCTTGCAATAGAGATGGCAAGGCTTCCCTAGTTGGATTTGATTGCTTTCACTTTGTGCCATTTAGTTCATCATGAGCTAACCTTGATCAAGTTAGGGAAGCAATCAAATCCAAGTAAGAAAAGAGACATTATATGATGGTTGTGTTGGAAAGAAGGTGGAGTATCCTATGGTCTTAAAGACCGAATTCAGAACCTTGTCATGTTTATTGCATGAACATTGTGCCATCAAGTCTACATACCCATATTAGTGCAAAACAAATGGGACAAATTGAATGGTAGCTTTTATTTAGGTTAAATAGAATGTCTCTATTTTATTTGTCCTATTTGTTTTACACTAATATTGTCATAAAGACTTGATAACGAAATGTCCATGCAATAAAAATGGTGGTACTGATATAAAAAAGGGTGAATTATCCTATGATCTTAAAGGCTAAATTGAGAACCTTTAAAGAGTGATTACTTAACACAAAGCACCAAATATGCCAAAGAAGTTTGGTAGTGATAAATTTTTAATTGTCATGTTTTAATATTTTCATTATGTGCCATTTATCCTGTTGGAACCAAAGACGTAGAAGCATCTAAACTCTCAATGTTTTGAAGATAACAAGCTTATTAATGATTAATTTTGTGCGTATAGACTAACCCCATCACAGCTAAGAAGACTGTCCAGTAAACGTGTTAAAGACCGTCCAGAAGACGTGTTAAAGACTGTCCAAAAGACATGTTAAAGACCGTCCAGTAGACGTGTTAAAGACCGTCCAGCAAACGTGTTAAAGACCGTCCAAAAGACTCACCAAAAAGGACCTACTAGTTGAACAAACTGAAGGCGACCATCCGATGAATAAACTCATACAAGCCTCCAAGACCATATATTCAAACAGCTAAGTCTTTAGTTTGAACGTCAATTTGATTTATGCTAGGTTTCCTCGAAACTGACATATTACTACTTTTGTGAACTAACGTTCAAATTTGTTTGAAGCATTAAATAACATCAACATCATTTCAATTCAAAAGCACAACAGAATAGATAAAGCAAGTCAACTTATCAAGCTGCCAAAACATATGAAGAATGTTCAAAAGAATAGACCGCCAGCGCAGTCCTGCACCTTCCCTTTTAGTGCAAGTCTAAAAACTGTCATGCCTGACCTTTCTGAAAAGATGGTTTGCACGCTTCTCATTGCATAACGAGTCAAAGTCCTCTACAATGGATTTTTTTCCTGAAGATTATATATATATATGCACCAACGAAGAGGCAAGATAGTGAAGTGAATAGAAAAAGTTGAAGTCTGTGAAAAGAACAAGAACATAAAGACTTTTGTAATACTCTGATAGAAGCGTCCAGTGGACGATAGCAAAAATCTTGTAAAGATTCTCAAAGTGATCTTGAGCTTAATCTTTCAAATCCTCACTACGTGAGTTGAATTTTTTCTTTAAAAAAAACACTTGTTGTGTTGTGAAAGCCTAGAGAGGCTTAGTGTAAAAGAATACTTGGGTTAAGAAATCTAGGGTGATTGCGTTGTAAAGTCTGAAGAGGCCGCGAACAATACTTGTAACCTAAGGTTGGTTAGTGGATACCTTCTGGGTGAAGGGACTGGACGTAGCTCAGGTTGAGTGAACCAGTATAAAACTTTCTGTGTTTTCTTCTCTCTATCCCTACGCTTGAAAACATTTTTCAGGCTGATCTACATGTTTCAAAAAAGTTTTTAAACACATAATTCAACCCCCCCTTCTTGTGCGCTTTTTCTTATTTCATATCCATCATGAGTTGGTCTTCATCAAATTCATAAATATGCAACTGTAGTGGTGGAAAATAGGGTGAAGGATCCAATGGCCCAACACCTAGTTTTACTACCAAGCTTAATACAAAACACGTAGAGGATTTTGATAAGAAGGAAAAGTTGTCATTATTAAATTTTTTAGTGCTTTTACTAAAATTAGATGTTTTGGTGATAAATAAGTTGAAAATGGCAAGGCTTTTTCTAGTCTTCTATCTATTGTTTTTCCAATCCCAACATTCTCTACACTAAATATAATTACTTTTTCGTGCAATAACTCTTAATTATTAATAAGAAAGCAAAGAATGGATTCGTTCTATGCAACACCCTTATTTTTGCATATCAAATTATTTTCTTAATTATTCTGTATTTATTTTTGGAGAATTAGATGGAAATCTCAAAAACTTGATTACTATAGTTAGGTAGTACTTAGTTTAGATTTTTCATAATTTTTTGGGGAATTAAGCTTAAAATGGGTAAAATGACCATTTTGCCCTTAAAAAGTCAGATAACAAAATAAAAAAAAAGTTAGAAGTGTTTACAAATTATTTTTAAGTTATTAATATACTTAGAATAATTAATAATAATTTTTGAAATTTTTGGGAATTTATTAAGACAGTTTTTGTGAAATGACCAAAATACCCCTAGTTGATTGCGGGAGCAACCCAGAGACTTTTTGACTTCAAAATATTTTGAAATTTTTATACTAAGTATCTTTTGTTATCAAAATTTTATTTTGCAAGAAAAATAGTGAAAAATATAATAATCCTATTTCAATTTTTTCAATCGTTTTTCTAATATTTGATAATATAATTCTGAAAAATTGGGAAGGAATTTTAAAATTCTGATTTTCACCACTATGCTTAAAATTTCTAGAGCTATTTAATAGTAAATTTTATTAATTTTTCTGAGCTGAAGCCCGAAGAAATTAGAAAATGACGATTTTGTCCATATTTTTCAACATTAAGGACTAATATAAGAAAAAGATTCAATTGACATTAAAATGTCAATTTGAGTTTGAAATCATGTCATATATATGAACATATAATTTTGGAAATTTTCTAGAAATTTTCTTGAATTCTTGTGTAAAATTACCAAAATGCCCCTAGGTGTGCGATAAGCCAGTCAATATTGGTTTGATATCGAAAAATGGTGAAAATGGTAATTTCAGTTTATTTATAGGTGAAATATTTAATTTTAGAATTTTCATAAAATTTTGGCATTCATTGAATTAAAATGGATTTTTTATGAATTTTCTAGCTTAAAAATACAAAATAAATACATATAATTCGAAATAAATTAATAAAAATAAAAATTTATTTCTGATGAAAAATAATGTATTTGTCCAGTTTTGCATTAAAATGCATTATTTTGGTATTAAAAGCTAATTTTTCAAGTTTGGGCGTTTTTATCGGTAACGATTAATTCATCTACTGATAAAATTAAAACTGAAGACCTTGAAGACAGCTCTTATAGCACGTCCCCAAGCCTAGGAGGGGTGATTCACCACCCTAAATGTTGTATGTGTCCTTAAATTAGATTAAAAAGAAATAAAAATTAGATTTATGACATAATGCTTACGTAATGGATAATATAATTTTGTACACACCTAACCCTTTCTCCTCCTCTATAAATAGTCATGAGTTTGGACCATTTTTTAGCACCTCTCCCTTTCTCAAGCCACCAAATTCTTAAAGAGCTTCTTGAAAGAGCAAGAATCGCACAAAAAGGGGGTTGAATTTTGTGTTAAAAAAAACTTAACTTAAAAGCAAGTTCGTAAGTGTTTTAAGCAAAGGATAGGAAAGAATAAGAACACAAGGAATTTATACTGGTTCACTCAACCTTGAGTTACGTCTAGTCCCTTCATCCAAAATGTATTTACTAACCAACCTTACGTTACAAGTATTCTTCACGACCTCTTCAGCCTTTACAACGCAATCACCCCAGATTGCTTTAACAACCCAAGTATTCTTTTTCACTAAGCCTCTCCAGGCTTTCACAATAAATATAGTTGATTACAGAGAAAGACGACTCACAAAGTGAGGATGTAAAAGATTAAGCTCACTACAGAATTATTTCTTAGAGTTTTCACTATCGTCCAGTGAACGCAAAAAAACAATGTGCTCTTTACAAAATATTTTCAAACAATTTCTATTCTTTTCACTTGATCCGTTCTCGTTGTTATCAACTTATCGTTCTTCTTTCTTCGTGAATATATAGTCTTCAGCGAAAAAGAGCCGTTGAAGATGACTTAGCTTTAGTCTTTAAGAAAAAGGCGCACATATCGAGCTTTCAGACAGGTCAGAAAAGGCAACTTCTGAACTTGCACCAAAATGGAAGGTGCATGATTGTATTAATGGTTTGCTTTTCTTAACATTCTTCTTTTAGCTTGTTAGCTTGAGAAGTTGACTTCTTTTTTCCGAAATGTTGTGCTTTTGCACTAGAATGTTTTTGTCTACCATTTAATGCTTGAAATATTTGAACATTTATATCTTAAAGAGGTAAGGCATTAGTCTCAAGATATGTATGAAAGACGTATAGATTGGACGAATATTTTAAAATATACTTAGCCGTTTAAGAGCTTTCGTTTGGACATGTCTAGTATAAGTGTCTAATGCTTAAGACACATAGTCCACAAATGAGACTTTACTCTTGGACGGTCATCATGTATAAGCTTTGGATGCTCGATGAGATTAGCGTGTTGGACGCCATGAGTTTGGATGCTGTAAACTCGTTAATTCACATAAAGACTTAAACTTTAATAAGTTTGTTATCTTCAAAACTTTGAGGGATTGGACGCTTCAACGTCTTTGGTTCCAACAATCTCCCCTTTTTTGATGATGACAAATCTTATTAATTTTTAAGTTTTGCAAATATTTATTAAAAGGAAGAATGCATTGTATGAATGGGTTTCGATAGACTTACTATGCTCCCCTTGAGTCTAATATGTCATATTTTGCGTACTTAAGACATACAGGATATTAGTCCAGATAAACATACTTATCAGATTGTAGAATGTTTATGCATGAGTGTCATGTAATGCAAATGTATCAAAACAAACAAGTATCAGAGCAAAGAACACGTATCAGAGTAGTCAGAGATAATCGTATCAGAGAAATTAATCAAAAAAACATAGATCATACAAAAAAGATATTTTATTGATCAAAAGTTAAGACTATATACAATAAAAACTTTATCTCTCCCCCTTTGTCATTATAAAAAAAAAATGAAAGGGAGTGTCATTATACTCACTTAGGAGTTGGTGGCGGAGGAAGGGGAAGGTTGTGGTGTGCAAAGGAGGTCTTGTTGGTTTTGGAGGATCTGTTGGAGAAGGGTGAAGATGGGTTGTAGTTGGCTAGTGACGTATTGTTGGACGGCAGGGTCAATAGTTGAAATAAATGGACGGCCAGTAGTGGAGATGGGAAGGCTTGCAAATGTTTGAGATTTTGGAGTAGGTGGCGGTGGAGGTGTTGGTGAGGGTGGTTGAGAAGGAGTCAATAGGTGAACTTTAGTAGGTGGAAGGGGTGCTTCTAAGAATAGAAGGTTGGGAATTTGGACTTGGTATGGATGCGGTGTTTCCCAAGGGTAGGGAGGTTGAAAAGAGTTGGGATGTGTTAAGGCAGCAATCAAAGTGTCAAGGATAGAAGTTTCTATACCAAGAAGGGGACGTTCATCTGCTAGACAAACAAAGGCAGCAGAAGAGTCTAAAAAGTGAAGACACGAGCTGGACATTGCGTGTACTCACAGTTCTTTGCTGTTGGAGTGTTGGCCTTGTCGTCTTACGAAATGCCACTGCTGGACACCTCTTGTTCACAAGTGAACATATGTTGGTGCCAGAAACGTTCAACGTCGTCCTCTTCCATGCCTTGTGAAAGACGCTGAGCTATGTACCATTTTGGAGTAATGGTTGGATGATGTTGAATTTCAGCTCTGGACAGTAGCGACAAAGAGGGCGGCTTGGTTAGAATCTTCTCTTTTTTGCTATTTACATCGATGATTGGAAACCGTGGGCATATGTGGTCAGGTTGGATGCAGACGGTTGTGGATGGATTGATATGTTGAGAAGGAGGGATAAAGAGTTGATGCTTCAAGGTTGCAGAGCTTTTCACAAAGTTGTAAAACATCTAGTTGAAAGGAGAGGGGACGAATCCCCCTTTTTCCGGATCCAATGGCCTAAACTTCAAATCCACTGGCCTTATTTGGATTGTCCGCTCGGACGCTCAACTTCTCCTTTGGTGCAAAGCCTGTTCAAGTTCCACTAGAGGTACGCGATGTTGAAGTACTCTAAGGGGATGGGCAGTGAGGCGCTAGGCTCACATTAGTCTTGGATACCTTCCGTAGAGCTTAAGTGGCAAGTGTTCAATAGAACTAGGAGGTAGCGCCAAGTATTCCGTAGAAGGCTGATGAACATAATCATCCATGTATTTGTCGGGGAAGATAAGCGAGTAATTGAAGCCAAAATCTGGCTCGAGAAGAGGCTCTAGACGTAGGATGATAGCATTGTCGTCCACCAGATTTTGCTGGTTCCTTTTCTTTGGTTATGCTATAGTTGGTTGTGATACTGCTAGTCGTTTGGATGGTTGAGAGGTTTGGACGGCTAGTGGTTATTGTTAGGGTGGAACAGCGATTACAATCGTCTTCTGTTTCTTAAGAAGAACTCTAATGGGCTCATCGTCCTCATTGTCAGATTCAATAATCAGTTGGAGTCTTCTTTTGGTAGGTGCCGATGCAGATGCAGATGAGGTTGGAGGAGGAGCAGTTTCAGGTAGGGGAGGAGCAACGACTGGAAGAGGCAAAGCATAAGGTTGTTGCGTCTTGGACCTTGTTGCTCTAGACATCCTCGCTCTAGATGATTGCCTTCGAGTGGATGATCTGGTAGTTGAGATGGGGTGGATGAATAGAGCATCATTGTCTATCGGCTCAACTGGTTGAAAAGCTGGTTGTTTAGCTTGTTGAGGTACCTCCGCTAGTGGTTCTTCTTTAACATCCACTAGTTTGTCAGACTTCTCTAGTGGTGTCAACAAAAACCCAGCTCTCATTTGGGCAATGTTGTTTCATCCAAAAGGCACTTGGGTGATCTTGTGGCCACCACCTAGTGTTCTGATATGAGCTTGCTCACCAACAAACAGAGCAAAGAAGGCGTGATATACCTTTTGTATCCAGAAAACCCTGTTAAGAAGAGCAACGTAGGTGATCTGGTCATGTTCTTCGCATCACTTCATGGTCCTCATGGTGTTACTCAAGATGAGGTGAGGCAAGTTGAACTGTTGTCCAATGATCATGTGAAACAACGCATACCTATGCAGAAAGGTCACGCTGTCTTTGGACCCAGCCCTGTGCAGTACACCCTTATTCAGGAACTGCTGGTATACTTTGCTTTCTCTTATCAACTTGCTGTACTTGACAGGGCCTTCGCCTTCTAGTCCCATCAGAGTGGCGTCTACTGTTCATGGCCTTCGATACTGTCTTCCTAGCCATTCTTAATGTAGGAACTAGCCCATTCACAGCCAATAGCTTGTGCAACTGTCCCAAGGTCCAATGTGACCTTAACTCCCAAAACAGTGCCAACGATGTCAGTCTTGGAGAACTTTGCAGAATTCTAGAATTGTTTGATGAGCTTTTGATAGATGATCTCGTTAAGGTGGAAATAGTTGAGGATTCCACATTGCGTCAGATTGTCCTTGATCTTCATTCCCATGTCGTTGAGAGCTTGTATGTCAAAGCGACTCTTTATCAAGACAATAGCCTTGTCCAGGATTTTCACACGAGTCGCAGCCTTTACGGCAGCACCAGTTTTCTCCATCACAAAAGTTGAAAGATTGAGGGTTTAGGTTTCAAGAGTCTTTGAAAGACAAAAAGAAAGTTTCTGAGATAGTAAAGATAAGTTTTAGGTGCGAGTGTTTGAATGTATAAGAAGGAAACTGATGGGTCTTTGTTTTGGCGGTTTTTTCAATTTTGAAGAGAGAAAAAAAACGCATTGAATGCTAGTCAAGCACACACGTTTTACGAAGGTGGTTATTCTACGCATAAGTGACTCAGACAAGAATAAAGCATTTATTTCAAATCATTATCAGTGAAAAACATGATTATGTATGGATGAAGATTTTTATGCACATAAATATGAACTATTATAAAATGCGAACATATATGCTTATAGACGCAGACGATGTAAAGATAATGGACGCTATTAGTCATTTGACGGTCAAGGCACATAGAAGAAAACTATTCCTTTATAAATTCCATACCAAGATGATCTTGAATATGGATGAGTTTATCTTCAAGAAGTGGTTTTGTAAATATATCAGATAGTTGATTTTCAGTGTTAATAAACTGAATATCAATAACCCCTTTCTGAACATAATCTTTTATAAAGTGATGTTTTATTTCAATGTGCTTTGCTCTAGAATGCAATATAGGATCTTTAGACAAATTTATGGCAGCAGTATTATCATAAAGGAGAGAAATTTTACTTTCATAGATACTGTAGTCCTTTAGTTAATGCTTGATCCATAGAATTTGTGAGCAACAAGGTGCTGCCGAGATGTATTCTGCTTCTACTATGGATAGGGCAATCATCCATTGTCTTTTGCTTGTCCAAGAGACAAGATTACGACAAATGAGGTGACATCCTCCACTGGTGCTTTTATGTTTTATTCTGTCTCCCCCGTAGTCAGCATCACAAAATCTAACTAGCTTGTATTCTTTACTGGACTTTGTATATGGTTTCATCTACCTTTTTGGATGTGTCATCCAGTCCAAGTACTAAAGATGGATACATTGGTGTGCTCATTTCTTTAGCGTCGTCCATCTTGTAGTTCTTGAGTAGCTCTTTTACATACTTCAGTTGATGTATGTATATGTCGTTGTTAGTCTGTTTCACTTGTAATCCCAGGAAGAATTTAAGTTCTCCCATCATGCTCATCTTGAATTCTGCTATCACAAGCTTAGAAAAATCCTTGCACAGAGCGTTATTAATAGCATCAAATATAATATCTTCCACATATATTTGTGCAGTAATAAAATGTGATTGAACGTTTTTGCGAATCGTGTCTACTTTTCCTCTTGTGAAACTATTTTCTAAAAGAAAAGAACTTAGCTTTTCATACCAAGCTCTTGGAGCTTGCTTAAGTCCATATAAGGCCTTTTTGAGTTTGAAAACATGTTTAGGAAAAATATCACACTCAAAATAAGGAGATTGTTTCACATAAACTTCTTCATTTATTATACCATTTACAAATGCACTTTTTTCATCCATTTGATAAAGCTTCACATTACTATGAGCAGTAAATTAGAGTAAAATGCGAATGGCTTCTAGTCTAGCTACTGGTGCAAAAGTTTCAGTAAAGTCTATACCTTCTTGTTGAGAATACCCTTGAGCTACCAGTCTCGCTTTGTTTCTTACCACTTTGTCGTCTAGCTTGTTACAAAACACCCATTTTGTTCCTATAATAGATTTATCTTTGGGAGCAGGAACTAGCTTCCAAACATCGTTTCGTTCAAACTGACTTAGTTCTTCCTTCATGACATTGATCTAGCCATCGTCCAGGAGTGCTTCGTCCACTGTCTTTGGTTCCATCTGGGAAATCAAGGCAGTTTGAGCTAGCTCATTGAAGGTTGATCTTGTCCTAACATAATCTCGTACACTTCCAAGAATTTGATCTTCTGGATGATATGTCTTCATTTGCCATTGTTGTTTAGTTGGTTCCTTTTCTTTCGTCTTTGGATCGTCCAACTGGGTTCTAGACGCTAGTTGATTGGAATCATCCAACTTCATATCTGCAAAAGATTCATCTAGCTCTAATAGTTCTCTATTAGGCTTATTGTCATTAAATTTTACATGAATGGATTCTTCAACCATTAAGGTTTAAGAGTTGTAAACTCTATATACCTTGGACGTTTCAGAGTAGCCTAACAATATTCCATCATCACACTAAGAATCAAACTTTCCAAGATTGTCCTTAGTGTTTAAAATGAAACACTAACATCCAAAAGGATGAAAATATGATATGTTGGATTTTTGTTCTTTCCACAATTCATTGGGAGTCTTTTTCAAAATAGGTCTAATATATATTCTATTTTGCAAATAACATGTTGTGTTTACAGCTTTAGCCTAGAAGTGCTTAGGAGTGGAGTTATCATTAAGTATGGTTCTAGCCATTTCTTGTAATGACCTATTCTTTCTCTCTACCACACCATTTTGTTGAGGTGTACGTGGTACAGAGAAGTTGTGGAGAATTCCGTTCTCCTCACAGAACTCTTGAAAACTTTCATTTTCAAACTCTCTTCCATGATCACTTCTGATTAAGGCTATACACACACCTTTTTCATTTTGAATTCTTTTGCAAAAGATAGAAAAGATTTTTTAAGACTTATACTTGTGTTTTAGGAACATGACCCATGTCCATCTAGTATAGTCATCTACTATAACTAACCCATATCATTTTCCACCAAGAGAAGTTATTCTAGTAAGACCAAACAAATCAATGTGTAATAGCTCAAGTGGTCTAGCAGTGGAAACAATATTTTTTGAATCAAAAGAGTTTTTTACTTGTTTCCCTTTTTGGCTTGCATCACAGAGAATATTGGATTTGTATACAAGATTTGGAAGTCCTCATACAAGGTTATGCTTGTTTAGCTTTGAGATTAATCTCAAGCTTGCATGTCCAAGTTTCTTCTGCCAAATCCATTGATTCTCGTTGATAGACACTAGACATGACACATTTTGATTTATAAGATCATTTAAGTCAATCTTATATAGATTGCTTTTCCTTTTAGCAGAAAATAATATAGATTTATCTAGATTTTCGACAGTACATTCATCTTTGTCAAAGGAAACACTGTGTTGACTGTCCCATAATTGACTTATGCTCAGCAAATTATGTCTTAGTCCTTTAATATATAAAACATTTTCAATAGAAGGGAAGGGATGCTTACTGATTTTACTTATACCTGTAATCTTACCCTTTTTGTTTCCTTCAAAGGTGACCCATCCACCGTTCTTTGGTTGGAGGCTTTGGAACATGGACTTTTCGCCTGTCATGTGTCATGAGCAACCACTGTACAGGTACCATGATTGGTGTTTCCTTTCTGTTGTCAAGCATATCTGCAACAGGAATTATCATGGACTTAGGTACCTAAATAACTTAGGTCCTTTCTTATTAGTACTGAAGGCATTGGACGCCTTCTTGACTAGACGATGAAAGCATTGTGATGGTTCATGACCAGTTTTTCCATATATTTTACAGAAAATAGTATTTTTACTTGTTTCACCCGCTTCTTTCTTAATAAAGCCAAGTCTAGATTTGTCATATAAACTTCGTCTATAAGATAAAATTTTATTTAAATTCTCAGTCCCATTAACGAATTTGGATAGGCTTTTCTTTAGGTGAGTAACTTCCTTTTGAAGTTCTAATGTTTCAGTGGAAGTAACACTTTTGGAATATTTGTTTTTAATTTTTCATTTTCTTTTAAAACATTTTCATAATTTTCTTTAAGCGAATTAAATTCTTTTGTCATTTTGGAAAAATTCTTTTTCAGTTCTTTATATCTTACTGAAAGAGTTAAGGAATTAGCAAGCAATTCATTATAAGCTTCTTGAATAGATAGTATGTCATTGAAGTTTACCTCTTCGTCACGCTCATCCTCTGAGCTTTTTGAGCTGGTCTCCACCATGAGACATAAATTTACTTCTTCCTCTCCTTTATCTTCTAATGAGGATAGGTCCATGTCTTCCTATGTAGCCATAAGTCCTTTCTTCTTCTTTTCAAAGAATGTCTTCTTTTTCTCCTTTTGCAAACTTGGACATTTAGCTTTGAAGTGTCTAGGTTTCTTGCATTCAAAGCAGATTGGTGGACTCTTCTCCTTAAGCTCCTTGCTAAACTTTTTCGTGAAGTTTCTAACTCTGGACCCTCTTTTCTTCCTCCACATGGCTTGTATCTTTCTTAATATGAAAGATATCTCGTCCTCATCAAAGTCATCTTCTTTAGACACTTCCGCAAAAGATTCTTTAACATTCAGGGCTTTGGACGATGACCCTTTTGTTGGACGTTGGACGCTTAAGGCTATGGACTTTCTTTTCTAACCTTCGTCTTGTTTCAGCTCTAACTCGTGAACCTTGAGAGTTCCAAGTAGCTCTTCCATGGAGAGTGCTGTTAGATCCTTAGATGCTCTCAAAGCTGTAACCTGTGGTCTCCACTATCTAGGCAAACTTCTCAAAATTTTGTCAATATGATCATAATTAGCATAAGCTGTGCTTAGGGATCTCAGGTTATTAATGATAGTTTGAAATTTACCAAACATTAGTTCAATAATTTCATTATCATCCATAGTAAAGTGTTCATATTGTCTTACAGGTAGGCTTAGTTTAGATCTCTTTACTTGTGAGGTACCCTCATAAGCAAGAGCGAAAGTATCTCACATCTTTTTGGCACTTCTTAAACTACGCACCTTCCCATATTTAGATTCGGATAAAGCACACATAATAGCATTTCTAGCTTTAGAGTTAAGAAAGTACCTTTGTTTGTGGGTTTCTGTCCACTAACCACTAGGCAACTCAGTTCCAGTTTAGTCTAGGGGCAGATAGTCACCAGTTTCCACTACATCCCACATGTTGATGTGGCATGTCTCAAAGAATGCTATCATTCTTTGCTTCTAGTAGTCATAGTTCTGACCTTTGAAGAGTGGAGGTCTATTTACCGCTTGTCCTTCGTTTTCTATGAATGCTCAGGATCTTTTTACCCCTGCACTGTTAGATGCTCAACCCTAAGAGGCTGAGCTCTAATACCAATTGAAAGAGCAAGAATCACACAAGAAAGGGGGTTGAATTGTGCGTTAAAAAAAACTTTTCAACTTAAAAGCAAGTTCGTAAACGTTTTAAGCAAAGGATAGGGAAGAACAAGAACACAAGGAGTTTATACTGCTTCACTCAACCTTGAGCTACATCCAATCTCTTCACCCAGAAGGTATTTACTAACCAACCTTAGGTTACAAGTATTCTTCATAGCCTCTTTAGGCTTTACAACGCAATCACCCCAGATTGCTTTAACAACCCAAGGATTCATTTTTATTAAGCCTCTCCAAGCTTTCACAACAAATACAGTTGATTACAGAGAAAGACGACTCACAAAGTGAGGATGTAAAAGATTAAGCTCACTACAGAATTGTTTTTGAGAGTTTTCACTATCGTCTAGTGAACGCAAGAAAACAATGTGCTCTTTACAAAAGATTTTCAAATAGCGTATATTCTTTTCACTTGTACCGTTCTTGTTATTATCTACTTATCGTTTTTCTTTCATAGCAAATATATAGTCTTCAGCGAAAAAGAGCCTTTGAAGATGACTTAGTTTTAGTCTTCAAGAAAGAGGCGCACGAATCGAGCTTTCAGACAGGTTAGAAAAGGCAACTTCTGAACTTGCACCCAAACGGAAGGTGTAGGACTGTGTTAATGGTATGCTTTTCTCAACATGCTTCTTTTAGCTTGTCAGCTTAAGAAGTTGACTTCTTTTTTCCGAAATGTTGTGCTTTTGCACTAGAATGTTTTTGTCTAGCATTTAATGCTTGAAATATTTGAACGTTTATATCTTAAAGAGGTAAGGCATTAGTCTCAAGATATGTATGAAAGATGTATAGATTGGACGAATATTTTAAAATATACTTAGCCATTTAACAACTTTCGTTTGGACGTGTTTAGTATAAGTGTCAAATGCTTAAGACACATAGTCCACGAATGAGACTTTACTCTGGGACAGTCATCATGTATAAGCTTTGGATGCTCGATGAGATTGGCGTGTTGGATGCCATAAGTTTGGACGTTGTAAACTCGTTAATTCACACAAAGACTTAAACTTTAATAAGTTTGTTTTCTTCCAAACTTTAAGGGATTGGACGCTTCAATGTCTTTGGTTCCAACACTTCTCTCTCTAGAAAAAATTTTCTTTTACTTTGCTTTTATGCTAAAATTTTATTAGTTTTCCAACAACTAGTAAAGTTTACTTCCTAGGAGCTTTGCATCAATAATTCCATCATCTTTATCAACCACCTCAGAGGTAATAGGCGGAGTGGGGTTGGTTCTAAATTATTGTCATTTTACATGTTGGTAGGAAAGGGTTTTCCTTTAAAAACCCGTTTATGCTTAAGTTTTATTATTGTTATTATTGTTTAATGTTAAACTTTAATTTTTGCTAAGTTGTTACTCTGCCCAAATTTAGATTATTAAATCATAATTACTAAATTGTTACTCTGCTCAAATTTAAATTATTAAATTATACTTGCTAAGCTATTATTCTGTTCAATTTTAGAAAATTAAAACGCATTTACTAAGCTGTTACTTTGCTCAAATTCATAAAATTAAAATGTATTTATTTAGTTGTTATTATGCCAAAATTTTAGTAATTAAATTATAATTACTATATTCTGCTAAAATTGTATATGATTACTAAACTGTTATTCTGTAAAATTTTGGTATTATGCAATTTTTGCAATATAAGGCAGAAATGTTGACTGTACTGGTGCTCAAATTAAATAAGACCAGGGAAACCTTTGGTTAAGAAATTAGGAATTGATAATTTAATAAGTAATGTAAAGCAAGTGACATGCAATGACATGGCACCCTGCTAGGGAAGCTATAGTTTGGTACGCTGAGGAATGAAAGGCAAGGACCCACTTACAGAGGTCTTGGGGATAGGCATCGAGTAGTGAAGATCCCAATGGCCAGGGTAGCGCCCTTGAGCCAGGATGTTCGCCTGACCAAGCTCGATAACCTTAACAACTGCTCAGTATTCTAGGATTGGTTTGAGAGTATACCTCTATAAATGGATATCCTGACTGTTATTTTCCTCAATGATAATGAGGACTGTACCACGTGATGATGTTGAGAGATGTATATGTACTCCCAGTCACTTCTCAAGTTATGTTGAGAACTATTATCCTTTAATGGGAAGTATGGATCTATATTGAGTCAAGGATAGTATAACATAAAATAAACTTTAGGTTCCCTTTTTATTATCAACTGTGTTTTATTTGTATTGTGTGGTAGAATTCCTACCATACATGTAAAAGTGATATTAGAACAAATCACCTCACTCTATTATTTTTCATTTTATGCATGATTAATTGCAGTTAATGAAGACCCAACTGTTGATGAGGACCTATAGGGCTAGTCTAATAGTTTGTTATTTTATGAGATATGGGGTAGATGGACACTGCTCTAACTAGGATCTTTTTGATGTACTAGGAATAAGTAGTAACAATTTTGATGTATATTTTGATCTCTTTATATTTTAGTAATTTTTCTGATTATGAAATCATGATGTACAATTTTATGATGAATACATGCAGAGTTTTTTTTTTTACTACCGTGTTCAAATTTTATTAAATTTACAAATTTTCTATTATTAAAAACGGAGAAAAACTTTACTAATATTTTAAATAAGTAAATAAGTATGGGTTATGTTCAATGTAAATGGGTGTCACATTCTGCGCCAAGCTTCACGACTCTGTATTCTCCATTGATCACTTCGCTTTCTTATTTAAACTAACATTTTATCCTCTTATATGAACATGCATATATTCAACTATTCACATCAATTCTCCGAGCCAACTTGGATGACATTTGCACACGTTGGGCAGACCATTTCTTTGAGTTGACCAACTTGTAATTTTTTACTTTTTTAGCATGTTTAAATTTAGGATGTAAATATAATGTTTATAGGATGTTTGTGATGATTATAGGATGTTAATATGAGATTTTTATGATAATTATAAAATGTTTTTGCATGATGTTATGAGATTGAGGTTTTTATGATGATTATTTGATAATATGATATTTATGGCTACCTGGTTGTTTGTTTGAATAATATAGGGAGGTAAATGTGTAATACCCTCACTTTTACTTATTTGAACTATTTTTCTATTTATTTTGTATTTATTTCTAAAAAATAAAGAAGAAATCTCAAAATTTTGTTTCCTATGGTTGAATTTAGAATGTCAAGAGCTATATAATTGTTGTGATTTTTAATAATTTTTTTAAGCCGAAGCTCAGAGAAAACTAAAAATGATGATTTTTCCCTTATTTTTCAATATTAAGAGCTAACATAAGAAAAAGATTCAATTGACATTAAAATGTCAATTTGAACATAGAATCATATCATATGCATTAAAATATAATTTTGAAAATTTTCTGAAATTTCTGTGTAAAATGACCAAAATGTCATTAGGTATTTGACCAATATGGGTTTGACATCTAGAAATGATGAAAACAATATTCTCAGTTCATTTTTAGGTAAAATATTTAATTTTATAACTTTCATAAAAATTTTGATATTTATTGAATTAAAATGGATTTAATATGAATTTTTTGGCTCAAAAATATGAAATAAATAAATAAAATTTGAAATAAATTATTAGAAATTAATTTTTGATGGAAAATAATGTATATGCCTAGTTTTACATTAAATTTCATCATTTTGATATTAAAAACTAATTTATCTATGTTTAGGTGATTTTATTGGTATCAGCTAATTTAACTACAGAGAAAATTTACCTAGATAAAGTTTTGATTGCTCATGCCACACATCCAACCCTAATTCTCGGTGACTCACCACCTATTTTTGAACATGTCTCCCTAAATAAAAATAAAAATAAAAATGGATTTATGACATCATGGATGATGCAACTTTGTGGATACCTAACTCACCTCTATTCTCTATAAATAGGTACCCAAATTTCAAATTTCTCACCATCTTCTTCTCACTCTAGTGGCCAAAATTTATAATATAGCTCTCTCTCTCTAATTTGTTTTTACTTCCCTATAATACCAAAATTTTGTTACTTTTCCACCATTTAGCAAACCTATCTTTTTAGGAGCTTTGCACCTACATTCTATCAATTTTCATCCTCTTCATCAACCGCCTTTGAGGTAATGGGGAGAGTGAGGTTGGAATCACTTTGCATGTTGGTAGGAAAGGTTTTTCCCTAAACCTTTCAATACATAAATTTAACTATGTTTTTCTTATAATGTTATAATATTTGTTGCTAAATTTTAAATTTTTACTATATTGTTACTTTGCTCAAATTTAGATAATTAAATTATATTTACTAAATTATTACTCTTTTAGACAATTAAATCATACTTATTAAGTTGTTACTCTACTCAAATTTAAATAATTAAATTATACTCAATTGTTATTCTGCTCAAATTTAGATAATTAAATTATAATTACTAAATTGTTATTCTGCCCAAATTTAGATGATTAAATTATAATTATTGAGTTATTATTCTACTAAAATTTTTGGTAACGAAATTGTGATTTGTGGATTATCTAAATTATTATTGTGCAATTTTTACAATATAAGGCAAAAATGTTGATTATATTGGTGCTCAAATTAAATGAGACTAGAGAAACCTTTGTTTGAGAAGTTAGAAATTGATAAATTAGTGAGTAATGTAAAGCAAGTGACATGCAGTGGCATGACACCTTACTAGAAAAGTTACAATTTGATACACTACGGGATGAACGCAAGGACAATTGTTAAGGTCTAGAGGGTATGGTATCGAGTGATGAACATCCTAATGGCCAAGTAGCACTCTTGAGCCGGGACAATCACTTAATCAATTTGATAACCCTAATACTTGCTCAACATTACCAAGATTGGTGTGAAACTATACTTCTATAAATGGACGTTCTGAACTATAGTTTTGTTCCTCAATGATGATGAGAATTGTATCTTATGATGTTGTTGAGGGAGGTATATGTACTCCCAATCACTTCTCGGTTCTGTTGAAAACTATTACTCACTAATGAAAAATATGGATCTATACCGAGTCAAGGGTATCATAACTTAAAATAAACCTTGTGTTTCCTTTTATTGTCAACTATGTTTTATCTTTATTTTATGGTAGATTTCCTACCATACATTTGAAAGTGATTTTTGAACAAATCACCTCACTCTATTATTTTCTTCCATGTATGTTTGATCACTATTATTGATGATGACGGAAACGCCTAGTGATGCTGAGGATGAGTCAAAGGACACCTCACAGATGAGGATCTATAGACCTACTTTATAGTATTACTCTTTTTGTATGAAGGTTATGATAGATTGACACTGCTTTATATAGAATGTTTTTGATGTATATATTGGGTTGGGTAGTGTCTATCTTTTGATGCATTTTTTTCTTTTCTATATTTAGTTATTTTCTTTTATGACTGATTTGTATTACGAAATCATTATATGTGTGTGTGTGTGTGTGTACAGGTTTTATCTTCTATTTTTTACTTCCATTTCCAAATTCTGTTAAATTTAGAAATTTTCTATTATAAAAATAAGAAAAATCTTACTCGAATTTTCATCAACTCAAATTTAAGAACTAAATAAGTAATTAAATAAGTATGAGTTATGTTCAATATGAACAACTATTACAAAACGCATAAAACAAACAGATTGAAAAAAAAAATCCTACATTCTACATTGGTTATGGACATTACCGATGTAGAAAACCCAGCATTCTACATCATTTCTTTTCTTAATTGACGTAAAAAATATTTTTTACATCAGTTCATTATCTGATGTAAAAAATACTCCTATTTTATATCTCTTGTATCTATGACGAGTCAAAACTAACATAAAAAGTATATTTAATCGACATAAAAAGTCATGTGTGCACTAGTGAAAAAATTGCATATATTATTAACTTTAAAATGTTACAACTATTCTAAATTGAAAATTTATCTTCGTAATGTATATGTCTTTGTCAAAATTCTTGTGACCGGGTTAAAATAAGGATTGTAATCTTCTGCAACAATATAGTATGAGTAATTATATATGAATATTTCATAACTCCAAACACCTCATTAACACTCGATATTAGTTTTATTTTTTTTATCAAATCATATCACTTATTATATCTACATTTATTTCTCTTCTCTCTTTTTAGTTTTTATCTCTCTAATGGTCAATTTAGTTTGATGAAAAAAGGGAATAAGGGATTATGAAGGAGTGAAAAGAAAATATGATAATTTTTAATCCTTCCATTGTTTGGAAGCTTCAAAAAAGAGGAAGGGAATAAATTAGTTGATTCCACACAAAAACCTATTCCCTCCAATTTGGAGAGAGAAGAGAGAATATAAAGTATGTAAATGTATAAAGATAAAATTATTCTTACTTATATCACACCTCATTTTTTTTTATTTGAGATATTTATGCCATTTTACTTGTATATTTTTTTTTCTTATCAAATAACCTAAAAAATTATCTTATTTTTAAGTTATTTTCTTTCCTTTTTATTTTTTTATATATTTTCCTTTCTTATTTTTCTTTTTTACTTTCTTTCATTCACCTTTATTTTCTAAACCAAACGTACCTTAAGTCTATTACCGTATGGGTGTATATCCGCCATTTTTCTTACTGTAAACAACAGTGGTCACTTCTGGGACAATGAACCCCTATTTTGGATAGTCAAATCATAAAGAAAGTTTAATGTATCAATAAAGATCATTAGCAGTAGCGTATGCTCTCATAAAAAAAAGAAAAGAGTAGCGTATGCCGATTGTACAAGCAAGTCAATCCTGTTGCTCTAAAAATGCTTCACAAAGACAGAGATTCTTCTTTAGAAAAATGACATTTTTTATCCAATTAAAACTTGACACTTAATTTTGGCCAGAATATAGAAACACTTGCATTGGAAGTGCCCAAAGTAGTAATATCGTTAAAAAGGAAAAATCAAAATAAAAAATAATTATTTGGTATGACTCTAGCGCTATTGTCGAACAATAAAAATATTCAAGGCGTTAAAAATAATATTAAATAAGAAAACAAATTATCCAAACACAAATTGTTCTGCTTTTATCTATTAAGAGAAAGCATGCAATAACAGTAAACAAATGGATCGTGTTAATCATTATTTTTAAAATAATAGTTAATAAATTAATAAATAGAAAAATTTATTATAAATTATATTAAATATATTAATAATATTAAATATTATAATTTTAATAATATGTTTTGTTTCTATTTCTTTATCTATTATTTTAAGGATAGATAATGATTAACAAAATCAATAAAAAAATAGTAAAATATATTTTTAACCCCTCGAAATATATCGAAATTTAGTTTTCTACATTTTAAGAGAAACACATGTTTTTACTCCTCAATAAAAGACTGAAACCACATCATTTTGGCAAATGTAGGAATTGAAAATATATTAAATTTTTATAAGAACTAAAATCAAATTTCGAGATATTTTAAGGGGCTAAAAATATATTTTATTCAAAAAAATAATAATTTGTTATATCTATCCACAAATGTGTCTGCAGAGCTAACTTTATTAAAGCCTGGTGGGTTATAGTTGGATCCTCGAAATCATAATCATAAAAAAAAGACTATGGAGAGTCCTAGGGTACCATCTTTACGATATATGCATGAATAATAGATGTAAAACTTTTTTCTTGAATTGATCATAAAAAAGGTTTTTTTAAATGATTATAAATTGACAAATAAAATAGGCAAACATTAAATAATCAGTCAGAGTAAGTATATATTATCGTACTGATTATATCATTCAACAGAAATAAAATTGTATGAGTACGAGCACGAATTGCTTGATCAAAGAGGCGCGCCCACACTTATATAGGTGAAACAATTAATATTAATTATTAATAATTAAAGCACAATAAAAAAATATATGAAGCGATATTACAAAAAAAAAAATGACCAAATTCAAGTAAATGTTATTAATTTAAAAATGATTATAAAGAAGTTAAAATAATGAAATTACTAATTTATCAAAAATTAAATACCAATGTTAATTTATTTTAATAAAATTTTAATAAAGGTTCTTAATATTTGATATTGTATTTGAAGAAACAAATCACTATTTATTCAAATTAAAATTAGCTCTTCTGAAAGAAATCTTATTAGTTATTACTTTATTTAAGATTTAAAATTTACTTTTTCATATAAACATGTGATTCTTTTCATCACTGGATTCAATCATTACTATGTTTTCTTATCCATTTTCATTGTTGGAAAATCCAGCTATTTAGAATGAAAAGTTTCTGCACGAAAATGTAAGAGATGGTCAATTCCTAATTACAACTAATGAGGGCCTTGTTGAATAAAGCTGAAGGTTTGATTATAAAACACACTTATTCAAAGAAAATTTGTAAAGCAAAACTTTTTAATGTTAAACAAAATTTTGTTACGGCAATGATACAAAACTTTTTAACAAGTAACATATGTAGAGAGATAAAAGACAATTATAAATATAATGTTAATATATACCTTTGTATGTATTTTATAATAAAAATATTTCGTACTATCCAACATTTTTCTTTTCTATTCTAATTATGGTCCAAGTTAAAGAAATCGAGCAAGTTTTCGGTGCTGCGTTACGTAAACACACATAACGCGATTTGAGTTACACATATTTGGAAAAAAAATAAAATTGACTGGAGTTTTAAATGTTAAAATATAGTCAAATAAAATTTTAGTAACAACAACTATTACATATATAATTTGTGTTAGTCAAATATTTCAAACTATCCAACATTTTTCTTTTCTATTCTAATTATTGTCCAAGTTAAAGAAATCGAGAAGGTTTTCGGTGTTACGTTACCTAAACACATATCTGGAGCTTTTAACGCAATTTGAGTTACACATATTTGAAAGAAAAAAAAATTGACTGGTGTTTTAAATATTTAAATAAAGTCAAATAAAATCTCAGTAACAGCAACTATTACATACATAATTTGTGTTAGTTTAAAAATTACATACAACATTGAAGTTAGAATGTATAACCTCATGCATACATACCTCATACATAGAATTTAATTTTTATTGTTAGCAAGGACAGATCGAGAAACCTATTAACGGGGACGGAGCAAAAAAAATTAATAGTAAATATTACATAAACAGTACATTATAATAATTAAATACATTATATTGTTTATTTAAGTTGTGAACATTATTTTTTTAAGTTTATTTTTTACTATTTTCTTAGTTAAGAATGATCTCTCAATTATAACAATTGAAACACTAAGTTTTAATCCCAAGACATTAATATATAATTCTCAAAGAGTGAAGGGAGATGGGGGACCAAGGCCCCTATTTGTCTCCCTTCTATCTGTTCGTGATTGTTAGTGTAAAGATTTTTAGATTTATTTCTTTCAAAGTCAGAAAGTACACTTTAGAAAATAAAATACACTTACAATATCAAACTATTTATATTCTAATTAATAGTTATTATTAAACTTTATCCTTTAAAATGCGCTTTCTTTATTTTAAAGGAGTCAAATCTAAGAATTTTACATTGTTAATTGTTTAGAAATCACTATACATATAGTTATTACTAGACTAAATGTTCCAATATGCCAAAGGGTCTTACATTGCTTTAAAGTCGAGATCAAAAATAATTTATAAACACTTTTCTCCTCCCTAACCCACCAAGGTGTCTTTTACAGACAAAATCATGACGGCTTATTGAGTTAAAACGGACAACACCTCAAATACGATAACTCCAACAATGACAACAGACTTGAAATTGGAATATTGGAAGTTTATAAACACCTTTTTTTTCCTAGACAATACCTCGGATGTAATATAAAAACTTTTTATATTATTGGTGCATTCAAATTAGTTTTTTTAAAATTTTATATTAAATCTATTATTAACTTATTTTAAAAATAAAAATTTAAATATAAATTACTTTATTTTAAATTATAATTTTACTTAAAATTCTTTTGTTAAAATCAGGAGTATCCGTAGCTTACCGTATAAATGAAAGGTACAAAGACTCTTGACTGCAAGATTGCAAAAGACAAAATGCTTCATTTCACGTAACAGAGTAAAATTAAAAATAAAAATGAGAGAATAATAATACACTACACGTCTACACCACACCACCCCACCCACCCTTACCAAAGCTCAAACAGACCAGAATCTCTCTCCCTTTCTACCCTCTTCCTTTTCCCTCCCTCGTGAGTGTGCATTCACTGTTACCAAAAACATACTTTTGCTGCTACAATTATGATAATGTTTTAAAACACCCTCTTCCTCTCCCTCTCTCCCTGTCCCTTTCTCTCTTCACACTTCACGCTTCATATCCCACTCTCTCTCTCTCAACCTTAGGTTCTCTCGGACGCCGCCACCACAATAACAAGTTTACAACGAAAGCAAGAGTCGCATATTAATATTATTACTACTGTTACTATTATCAATATTGACCTTACGTTTTATGCTTTATTTTTATTATTAATCATTGGCAATTTGTAATTGCTGAAACTCTGAAAACTTTTTCAAGTTTTGAGCCATACTAGTAGTCTTACTAGTGTTTGTGTTGCTGTTGGTTGCTCTACTTAAATGCCCCTCTTTTCCTTCATAGCCTTTCTTTCTCGTCACACAACCTTTGCCTCACCCTTTGTCAGTTTTTGGAGAGAAGGAGCATAAGGAGAAAAAAAGGTTGGTTGGTTGGTTTGGTTGTTACATACAGCATGCCCTTTTCTCATTCTTGCTGCTTGCTATCATGGGATAGATGATGATATAGATGATAATGAAACATTATAGACCCTATTTTGTTTCCATCTCCTTTTCTTTCCTGTCTCCTATATGCTGCTGCTTCTACTACTACTACTACTATTGCTTAATAGGTCTTGCCAAAAAGAGTAGTCTTCTCTTCTTCACCACTGTTTGATTCACCACCCCTTTTGCAGAACATTACAACAACAAACATATTGGTTCAGAAGAATGGGAGACAACAAAGACCAGGATTTCTTTTCCCACAAATTCCCCACAACCTCCCAGGTAACCCCATATTGCTACTTCTCTATTGAAAAGCATTTATAAGAGAAAATAATGGTTTGCTTTTTAGAAACTATACCGTGATGCTAGTCAAGGTTTTAAAAACTAGTGCCCACATCATCACAGTTTTTGGGGTGTCTTTGATCAATATTTATGGTTGCATCGACTGCATTTGTCTGCAAAATGTGAAAAAATCATGACTGCGATTTAAAACCTTGACGCCAGTAAAAGAAAAAAGATTGTTGTTTTTTCTTTTTTTAAGATAAGTCTTTCCTTCTCATTTGTGTCCGAATCATGGGGTGTTGCAAGTAGGTGGTGGAAGAGATGAGGGAGCTGTGGGGCATGGCCTTGCCGATCACAGCTATGAACGTGTTGGTGTTTGTGAGGGCAGTGGTTTCCGTTCTCTTTTTGGGCAGGCTTGGTAGCCTAGAGCTAGCGGGTGGTGCACTTTCCATAGGCTTTACCAACATAACAGGGTACTCTGTTCTTGTGGGTCTTGCGGCAGGCCTAGAGCCCGTGTGCAGCCAGGCCTACGGCAGCAAAAACTGGGACCTCCTCTCTCTCTCTCTACAACGCATGGTCCTCATCCTCCTCATGGCCACCATCCCCATAAGCCTCCTCTGGCTGAACCTCGAGAGGATCATGCTCTTCATGGGCCAGGACAGCGCCATCACGGGAACGGCCTCTCTCTACTGCTTCTACTCCCTCCCGGACCTTCTCACGAACACCTTGCTCCAGCCCCTGAGGGTGTTTCTGAGGTCGCAAAAGGTGACCAAGCCCATGATGTACTGCTCCCTCGTGGCGGTGCTGTTCCACGTGCCGCTGAACTACCTGCTGGTGGTGGTGATGGGGCTCGGGGTGCCCGGGGTGGCCATGGCCTCCGTGCTGACGAATTTGAACATGGTGGTGCTGATGGCGGGGTACGTGTGCGTGTGCAGGAAGAGGGAGGTGGTGCTGAGGTGGGGGTGTGGCGGGGGGGTGGTGGCTGGGGTGTGTTCTGGGTTGGGGCAGCTGATGGGGTTTGCTGTGCCTAGTTGCCTTATGATATGTTTGGAGTGGTGGTGGTATGAGATTGTGACTGTGCTGGCTGGGTACTTGCCACTTCCAACCCTGGCTGTGGCAGCCACAGGTATTCTGATTCAGACAACTAGCATGATGTACACTGTCCCCATGGCACTTGCAGGCTGTGTTTCTGCCAGGGTGAGTATCTCTATCTCTATACTATAGACTCTATTGTACTCATTATTTTATTATTTTATTTAAAGTAAATTATACCTGTACTTTTTGAGATTTTGTGGAATTTTATTAGATATCTCTCTCTCTCTCTTTATTTTTACAGTAATATTTAAAAAAAATATATTATATTGACACTATTTATATATTATATCAATTTTTTTAATTATTTAAAAAATATTATATTGTATATTTCTATAAAAATGATTGTTGTAAATAGTTAAAAAAGTAAAAAAATTTGTACAATTTCAAAAAAATTCAGACAGTATTAGTATAATTTACTTTTTTATTTATGATTAAAAATGTCTTGTTTTAGTCTCTATAAATATAAAAATATTTCTTTTACTCTCTCAATAAAATCGCATAAAATTGTGTTTCTTGTTTATGAAAATGTGTTGGGTTGTTATTTATAAGATAAGATTTTGTCTATTTTTTTATTTCTCGGTTATAGAAGAGGAATTACAAGTATAAAATCGTGCTTTTCGTTTATGGAAATTTTATTTTTTGTCTCTCCTTTATAGAAAGGAACCACAAATATAAATGTGTCAAAAGTGTAGTTGTGATCGTTGTTATTCTTAAGAATTTGTCTATTTTGGTCTCTCATTTATTGAAATAGAAATCACAAATGACTCATTTTGACTAACGAGAGATTAAAAGAGGCAATTTTATTTTGAGGGACTAAAAGTAAATATCACTCTATTTTCTAGAATTAAAAGCAAATTTAACTCTTTTATTTAACATAATGTTAAAAAAAGAAACTTCTCTGATCATGATGCTTTTTGTTTTTATTCTGGTTTTGAGTGGTTCATTTTTTTTACCTCTTTTTTAGCCAGTTTGGTTGGTTGAGACAGAGGGAGATAGGGACTAGAGAGTGCTGTGCAGAGTGCAGTTAGCTCGGCGGGTTTGGTTTTTTCCTTCTTTTAGTGTCTGCGTGATTTGGTGTTAGAATTTGTGAGCAGGAAGCAACCGTTTACTTTTAGCAATTTGGCTTATGTGGAATGGGGTTTGAAGTCAAAGGAGCAGGGATAAGTTCAAATTTGAAAATTTTATTTTTTGGTTTTGAATACTATGTTAGGTTAGTCTATTAGCTTGGAGGGAATGTTATTAGGTTCAAAGCTACATTTTATTTTATTTACCTTTTTGTTTACTTGATGTATCTAGCATTAGCAAAACTGGAAGTAAATACTAGGCATTGGTTGATTTTGTTTATTATTTATTGGGGGATGCTTTGTATAACCCATGACTGCTTCCAAAATATTTGGCTTGCTTTTATTCTTTAATTATGTTATTTCTATTTTGTTTGGTCTAAACACTTCAAACATAATAGTATGGATTGAGCTATACCCTTGTTTAAATAAGATGCAGCCCAACGCCATGGGGCGTTTTCTTTGACAACATTTTTGGAAGGCATAAAATTGTCTTGATCCACACGTGTATTTTACCTTTTGTCGTGAAAACAATCCCAAACAAACCACTAAGCATAGCTTTAACCTTTGAGGCATGGACATAAATGATTCAATAATAATAATAATAATAGGGTTTATTTTTATTTTTATTGTTTCAAATTTTACTGATTTTTTAAAGATCATAACAATAGGTTGGAATCATCATGATGATGTTGATAAATAATGATGATGATGATAGTTGTAGTAGTAGGTTGGATGGGATTTTAATTTTATTTTTTTATTTTTTTCACTGTTTGTATGGTTTGTTAGAGATAATCAGAAATTAGTGGCAACCGTAGGTCTTTTCCCTTTCTCTATCTGAGATCAGAAGCCAAATACACGTGTGGAGGTTATGTACTGCTATTTTCTTTACGGTTTACACCCTGAATCTCATCTTTTTCTTCTTTTTTGGCTAAACGTAAATCCCTCGGTTTCTGCTTGCTGAGGTATAAATTTTGTTGCATGATTGCGTCAAGTACAGGGACCCAGTTAGGTCACACTTGCAATGTGACTCGACAAAACTAAAACTAATTAAATTGATTACTTCCAAGTGTAATTCTGCTAGGCTTGCATACAAGGCCCATCATAGATTTCCATTTGACCAAATAATTTAACCATCAAATCGCCAAAGGACTCCACCATTCTCGTGGGACCGTCAAACTAGTTGGTACTTTATAACGTATCTTGGTACATTTCTGTTTGCACCTAAAGTTATCTTGCACAAAACATTGGTATGATGTACAATTTGAATTATACCCACGTGAAATTCGCCATGAGGCAATAGGAATAAACAGGTTTGATTTCAATGCAATTAATGCAGGTAGGGAATGAGCTTGGAGCTGGGAAACCATACAAGGCAAAGCTAGCAGCAATGGTTGCCTTAGGATGTGCTTTTGTCATAGGCTTCATCAATGTGACATGGACTGTGATATTGGGACAAAGATGGGCCGGGCTTTTCACCAATGACGAGCCCGTCAAAGCCTTGGTTGCCTCGGTGATGCCAATTATGGGCCTTTGTGAGCTTGGGAACTGCCCACAAACCACGGGCTGCGGGATCCTCCGGGGCACGGCTCGGCCCGGTGTAGGGGCCCACATAAACCTGGGCTCATTCTACTTTGTGGGCACTCCGGTGGCCGTGGGCCTGGCCTTTTGGTTCAAGGTTGGGTTCAGTGGGCTTTGGTTTGGGCTTCTGTCTGCACAGGTGGCATGTGCTGTGTCAATCCTCTATGTTGTGTTGGTAAAGACAGATTGGGAAGCTGAGGCTTTGAAGGCTGAGAAACTCACAATGGTTGAAATGGGTAGTTGCAATGGACTTAGGAATAAGGAGAATGAGAAAGATGAAGAAAGCAAAGGGCTGTTAGTGAATGGAAATGGGATCAACAAAGATGACATTTGCTAAGAAAAAAGACACCACAAGGAAGAGAATGACACCAATTATGACATTGGGATTTTGTCTGTTGGGCAAGATCAATGGGGTTGGAGGCTTGTGAGTGGTTGCTTTCTGATAATTTTGAGGAGGGGCTTATCCGTTTTTATCTTATTTATTTATTTTTACTTGCTTTTCAGCTTTTGGAATGGGGTACTGGGGAACCAAGTATCGTTTTCTATACCAATTACATATTTAAAACAGTTTTTCTCTTTTGTTCCTAATGGGCAAATTTTGGGGTGTTGTCATGAAAAAGTAGCTTTTGCTGTGTTGTGAGTGACCAGTGCATGGAGATGTGGCTGGGATGTGAGAATCTGACATTTGCTAATTTTTAGATGTAAGGCTGAGACAGGGGGATTACACTGAAAGCAGCTTTGCCTGAAAGCTGTTGCACACAATGCAGCACTTGATAACAATTCAAGCCGTGTAAAACTCCCGTCAGTGCCTTACCTGTGCTAAACGCCAACTATTTGATTCTCCACTGCTGACTCATCACTGCCTTGCATACATATTTAATATGATTTTAGGATTAAATATATTTTTTGTGCTTAAATTTAAAATAAGTTTGGTTTTTTGTCTTTAAATTTAAAATTAATATTTTTAGTCTTTATAATTTGAAAAAAAACTTGTTTTAATCTTTTAGAACCATCTGTAATATCATTGATAGGGACAGATTAAGTTAGTTGTATAAACATTAGTTGAGTTTTGTATGATAAATTTATTAACAATATTTAAGCAAATGAATTAAAATATGTTTTTTTCAAATTACGGGAATTGAAAATATTAATTTTAAATGAGGGACCAAAAATAAATTTATTCCAAATTTTAAAGATTAAAAATATATTTAAATTATGATTTTATACAAATTAAGATTGGGAGTCAAGTTATTACAAGAGTAATTTTATTCAATAATTCTTTATATATATTAAATTTTAATGATTTAATTGTTGAATATTTTGATATTATGTCAATAATTATGTATACTAAATTTTAGGTAAATTGGACATTTGAAGCTAGTTAATTTTACTGTTAATATTTACTTATAATATAGAAAAATATAGTATATGTTAATTTGAAGTTTATTTAATGAAGTATTAAATAATTTTTCAAATTTTATAAAAATTTGTAAACTTAATTTATTTAATAAAATCTTTTAATTGAATGATTGAATCGTTAAAATTTAATATTAAGAGTTATTTTTTAAGTAATTTGATTTTCACCCATAAATTAAAGTTATGTATATAAAGTTTTTGAGCTTAATCATATATATATATATTTGTGTGTGTGTGTGTGTGAAAAGGCCTTTTTTATATAAGAGTAAAAAGAATAAATATTAACTATTAAATCTTTATCCTCCCTACATAGTTGTATGACTAACATTTACTTTTCTCACTTTTATATAAAAATAGCCTCTCATTAAATATATCCCTTATATATATATATATATTCCTTTCTGGACATATAATTGTTTTTCACTTTCATAATCTTTTTAACTTGTCTATATCATAATTGTTGTTTTTAAATATTGTGTAATTGTAAACATAAATTCTTTTATCTTACGACTTATTTTTATTCTATTTTTTTCCTTATCTTTCTTTTTCTTTCTCATTATATATTGTATCTATCATTTTCTTTGTCTCTCCTTTTCTCACCTCAATCGATTCCAAAATAGGATAGACGTTTAACATTATGCTTAAATATTATATATATATATATATATTACTTTGTTGAACATAATTGTTTTGAACTTTCATAATCATTTTAACTTGTCTTTTTCATAATCAGGTGAAACATGAAACATTATGTTAATTGACTAAACATTTTGATAGGTTACATTAACTGACAGTACTTTGGTGATGGATATATTGCTAGTTTATAATCTTGAGCAATGCTATTTCTTTTTCTACCTATTTATAGGATACGATACATCATAGATTTTTTTTAGCACGGAAAACGAATTCAAATATTGTGGTTTTGCTATTAGCATACTTTTGGGATTAGTTTGATTCTCAGTCGGTGATATCCTGAGTACTAAAGAAAAAAGTTTAACATGCTTTAATTACATTTTGTCCACCGCCAACTGAAAAAAAAATAAACAAATTCAAGGAATTTTTAAGGAGGGAAAGATATTTTGCTTTCAGCAACTCCTATATCAAGAAAGATATTTGCTTTCAGCAATCTCATGATGTAATTTCCTTTTAACCCTTTCAGCAAATTTCCTTTTATCACAATTTTCAATCTCTCTTTAACGGGTTTTGGCCTCTCTTTTATATATATATATATATATATTGAATGAAAGTTTAGGTGAGTTGAGTTTTAGGAGTTTACCTAGGTCAAGGTAAGTCTTAAGACTCAAAAAATACTTATGAAATATGAGTTTGATTCTTATTAATTGGACCAACTTTTATTCACGCTTCTCTTTTATGTATATTAATAAATAGTATGAATTTGGAATTCTATACAACACCCTGCATTTGAGATTGACGAAAGACAGAAAAAACGTTGATAATTTTACTACAATTTTCTTTTCTGCTTGATGAAAGAAGTTTGAATTTGAATTGCATTTAAGAATGTTATGTTGAAAGAAATGAAGAAATTAAAATTATCTATATAATATAGCCCTTTAGTTGATCAAGCACATATGTTGAGAACAAAATATCTTTGAAATGAAGGTTGGCCCAAGCTGTACCTCAACTCATAAATGGTAGTACGATTTTAAAATAAAGGGACATGCATGTTGAAGAGGAGAGAGAGACATGAAATCGTGTCTAATTAAATATTCATTAAAATCATATAACTAAAATTTTATTTTTAATTAATAAATATTTAATCATTCAAATTTGTAATAAATTATAAATATAATTGTGGAAAATTATTAATTATAAATAAATTAGACGTGCGACCCTTAAATGCTGACTTCTCTAACTCGCTTTCAAAATCTGTCATTCTCCCCAATATAAACTAGACAAAAAATTTGTTTTTACTAGGAAGGCTTTGCGTTGCTCGATGCCATCCTATACATGATCAAAGGGTATTGGTCATTTTCAAAACTACAGGAAGACACACTTATAGTTCGTACATAAGTGTAGTTGGCTTTTGATCTTTTGTTGGATATGTCTTACATGAAAAATGATCAGTGAATAAAACAAAACATGTGAATGTCGTTTATGTACAATTATTTGAACTTTTATAAGTATTGTATGAGCAAGAGAATTAAGAATGGAATTATAGTAGGTTATGGATGGGATTTTGTGCCATCTTGGTGTATTAAACTTTGTCCGTAGCAATATTATGCTTTCTTGCATTTCCTTTACTATTTTCATCACTTCAGTTTGTATGTTTACGATACATCCAAATTGACCGAATACAATAATATCTCATTTCAACATATCTCAATATATTGATGATTTCTAAACAGATTTGTAAAAATTTGAAAATTTCTAATTATTGTCATCTTTGATAGGTACTAGATTTAACACTCGGTTAGCCACACCAATAATTGTAGGGTGTTTGTGAGATGAGTTAAGAATGATTTATTTGTGTTTTTACTTGTTCAGAAATTTTGATAGGGTCATTTGTTTTTTAAATTCAAACTTGATTCAATTAAGATCTAGCAACATTTAAGATAAAATTAAGTCAACCCGACTATTTGGCATAATATATTAATTTTAATATCATATAAAGTTAAATTGTAAAATTAAAGAAGCATACAAGTATAATTAAGGTATATCTTAGAATATATATATTTTAAGATAAATAATATAAATATAATATCATGTTAGACAAAACAATATTTATTAAATTAAGAAGTTGTATTATTAATACATAATTGTTTAAAAAATTCTATTTTTTAAAAGAATAAATGATATTAGACCAGGTTAGAATGACCCAAAGCATAACTTAAACCTGTCCTCAAAATGTATCGAGTCTAATTTTTTAAACCCAAACTTGTCAAAAGTCTCTTTGAATCAGGCTGGATTAATGGGATGAGAAGAGTCATAAACACTCCTAAATAATTGCATCATGAAATCTTATTATATTATAGTTTTTTTTTCATATATCAACGTAACCTTTTTATCATAAACACCCTAGTCCAAGACTAGGTTTTTGCATTTGATAGGTCATAGGTTCGAACCCCCATTCATTTCTGTGGGATAAGGTAAATGTAAATACCTTTGTAAGCATTTTTTGAGTCCGAAAACTTTCCTTGTCTTGGACTAAAGCACCATCTCCTTTTTCTAAATTTTCAATCTACCAAAAAAAAGCAATATTATTAATTATATTTTATCGCACACGCTGCTTTTATTTCAGTTTAAACATATTTAAATCTAAGTTAAATATGTTGTTAATGTCTTAAAATATGATCTTTTATTTTAATTAATGTGAAAAATTTTGATTGTATGTAGCTATATTATCGGAATCACCAATTATATTGGTGGCGATCTATTTTTATAATTCGTTGTAATCATTAGCTTTCCTAGTTACTATCATTCTGCTAATGATTTAGGTTTTAGTAATTAATAATTGTCCTAATTACGGTCATTGTTCTAATTATAGTAATTAAGAAAACTTAAATTATTGTCTTAATTACAATAATTAGAAAAGTTAATTATTATAACAAATCATGGAAACAAATCACTATTGATATAGTTGGTGATCCCGAAAATAAAAGTACCGTTAAGATACAAGTAGAAAATTTCTCATTATTAAACCTTATAAAAATTATATTGATTTTTAATTCTTAAAAATAATAAAAATATTTTTATAATTTTTTATGAAGAACAAAAACTATATCATTTTTATTAATTATAAAAATTAAAAATAAATTAAATTTTTATAAGAACTAAAACAAAAAATATTCTGAGAGAGAAGCATATTTCAACCTTTAACATTACTAAATGCAATTGTGTAAATTATGCTTAAATAATGAAAAATTAATAAATAAAGTATGCTACAATATTGTTCATTTCTTTTCCACTAATATAATATAACATAATATATGAAAAGGGTTTAATGACTATGTACTGTCAATGTAAAACAGTTTCACACTGTCAACCAATCAAAAATCACCATTGGTATGACTTTTAATATAATTATTGTAAAAGTCAACAAACTTACGATACATGGTGAGTTGTGATTGAATGACAGTGTAAAATTACTTTACATTATCAGTACATAGCCTATTTTCTGAAAAATCACCTAAAACTTTTACCGGTTTTAGATCATTCAATTATTTTAGTACCTTAAAGACATTAATTTTTTTGGTATGAAACATTTCCTATTATAAAGTAATAAAGCAACAGTTACCAAGTCTACACGGCTCCCACCTCTATCATAGCACCAACATTTTTTCTTTTTTTGCCTTTTCACTTTTTTCACCTTACGTCTAATTTGTTTCCAAGTTCAAATCTCGAAACCTAAACGGTATTTTAGCTTGAAAAGAGGATAGATTGAATGTTTTATTTAGATGGGTAAACATAATTATCAATGCCCACATGCACTGCATGAACTCACCACAGGACCCACGTTTTCCGTTTAATCTTTGATTTGGTTGGGTTTGACGGAGACAATGTACTAATAATATGACAATTCAACTGAGGTCCCGGAACCCACGAATGAGACAGAGGACAACAGATTTATGAGATTTCAAATCTTCTCCCTCTCTACAACTCGTTTTTACCATCTTGCATTTCAGCCTCTTTTTTTAATGTAATATAGTGATAATGAGGTTTAAATTTAATATTTCAGGAAAATTATTTTAACTCTTCATTATTAGACTGATCCTAATACGTTTGTATTTCAGTATTTTGCTGAATTGAGGATATGCAACTTCCTTAGTGTAAAATGGATAAAATCATCATGAATTGCCACAACACCTCTACTTAATGTATGTTTGGTTTAATATTTGGTAAAATTAATTTTAAAACAATGATATGTATTTAATAGTGATGTTTTAAAAATAAGTTTAGAAGAGCTAATTTATTTAAATATAAAGGAAGAACAATTTTTGAAACACAGATAAAGTACAGTGTATATACTAGCAATGTAAGGAATTTTTATATTATTATTTAATTGCAAATTGTCATATATAATAAGTTTATTAAATTTTATAATAAAGAGATTTTTTATTAAAGTTTGTTAACTTTTATAATAATGAGAATTTTGATTGGCTGACTCTGTAAAATTTTTTTATACTAATTAAAAGTGGATTGGAATTGAATTCATACAGATATTAGTTTTTTTGAAAATTTTATGAGTTTATCTATGCTTTTCGCGGAATTCATTTTTATCTTCACCAAAGAAACCAACCAAACACAAGCAGTAATCTGGCAACTATTTTTTCAAAGCAAATAGACGTTTGCATTATCCAAAAGGCTATTAGTTTCCATCATAATTTGATTGTCTGGACGGATATGACCTTTCTTTATGAAGTTGCCTGCTATTTTCATTTTGTTGCCAAGCCTTTTACTCAAATATCCACATCTCAACCAACATGTCGTTGGTTTGAATAGTACCAAACTTAAATTTTTTAAATAAGATTTCAGTTCGAATTTTGTAAATAAAAAAAATGTAGTTAGAAGAAGAGATTTCACTAAAAGTGGTCAGTTAAATTCTAACAGAGATTAGTCATCAACAAAATTAATAGATATTTTACACCTATAACATAATTATCAAAAAATATCCACATCCCAACCTTTTTCTTCACATGGTGATCATACATTTAAAAAACTAATTTTAAATAATATAAAGATTAATTAGTATAAAGATTTGAATTCTGGGTCAAACAATTTAAATAAGCATATAGTAATCAAGAACTGTAATTCAAGTAGAGGGTGAATGGAGATTGAGTGAATAGAGGACAAATTGTGTGTAAGAAATTTATTATACTGGAATTCTTCTTGATTTTATAATGAAAAATGAAGATTACACACACACACACACACACACACACACATATATATATATATTTGTAATGTGTGTAAGTATAAGTATAAATATTGACCCAAACCCATTTTAACTCGACCCAAACTTGGGCAAGCTTAAGCTTGAAAATGCATGACAATAGATAATTTTTGGAACATAGGAGAAGGAAGTGGGAGACGTGGTAGAAAGAGTATAACAAAGATAATTTTGACTTTTTAATTTTATTATGTACAGGCCAAAAAGGTTGTTCCTTCATTTAATGAAGTTACAAGTTTTTATATTTTTGCTTTGTTTTTAGTCACTTCTTTTGTTGGGTCTTATAACTATTTTTAAAATCAAACATAAAATAAATAATTTTGTGTTGTATTCTCTCTCTCTCTCTCTCTTTTTTTTTTTTTTTGCGAATCAAACGGGTACTAAATAATAACGACATACTAGTTTTCAAGGATTGAACTGGGGAAAAAGATGGATTCATAAAACACCTGTAAATTTTGCCAACCATATGTTCACGGTAATTAAGACGATCGAATAAGCTAGATTCGGTAATCTGGCTTTGTTAAAGTCATCTTCACATTAGTGAATTATATTCAAAGGATTTAAATTGTGCACACATGCGATGATCCTAATGCCCCAATGCAACCGTCGCAACTCGCAACAACTATTTTAAACTTTGTGTATATCAAAATTCCAAAAAGAAGCCGCACTGCATTCTCAAGCACATGAACATATGTAGTAAGTAAGATGGCAAACAACAAGGTGTATAGCATCATCATCGAGATGAACTAGCATAAAAGGACCAGCGCATCAGTTATACCAAAAGTCTTTGTCCTTGTACCACTACCGATTCCAAAAGCATGTCTTCCAAACGATGCACAGTATGCACCTATAGAGCTACAGCTAGCTAGATGTCTCTCCAAATAGGAGACCAACAATTAATCATCCTCAATATATTCTGTACCAGTTTACCTTAAATAGCAATATTCAATTATTCATATACTTTTCTTGCTTCTTAGTTTTTTTGACTTGATCCAGTTAATTTCACTGATATGTTCATGTTGAGATTTTTCAAATATATTTCCATTCGAATTAAGCTTCGAATAAACTAGGTCATTTTCTTTACGGTCATTAGAGCAGTTTTCTATTTCTAAAGCTTCCTTGCGTGATTAGTTCTGTACAAGGCCCCTACAATTTTAATTTGTATCTTTATGTTGATGGTGGAAATTTGTTTTGAGAAATCGAAATCACTTCGATTCCAATTAGATAACTTTTTACAAAGATTTTAACCAACAAATAAAGATATTTAAAATGGGACTTATAATTTAAAATCTAATGTAGATTCTTTTATTCAAACTAACAGTTTAAAACTTTCAACTTGAGAACATTTCTATCAATAATTTGACATTATTATTTCGATTCTAATCAGGATATCAAGTAGCAACTTTACATAACAAATTCGAATCATAATTATACTTTCACGTGAATTGAATATTAATTTTGAGTTTACTTTTAATTCATACTAATATATGATTCGAAACATACATGAAGTCACATAAATATTGTTATAAAGGGTTATAGATAGAAGAATGAGTCATAGACAGAAGAAAGGGGTTATAGATAGATTGAAATTAAAATACGAAGAAGGGTCATCGATAGAAGAAAGGGTTATAGATAGTAGAATTCAAGATTAGAAAAGCATATTGCATTAAAATAAAAGATGGGTTAGAACATACATGCTCTCTTTGGAACCGGTAGCAATTGGTGCGGCATGTGTGGTATACAAAGTATGTGCAAATGTCAAAACCAAAGAAAAAATGGCCACGTGATTACTTATTTATAGACAACCTATCTAATGGTCAAATCCGTATGATATTGACGCATTTACAGTACATAAATGAATTTAAATGAGATGTTGCCACCTATCTAAAACTGTCTTCTATTAAAAAAAACCATTTTTGACTTCAACACGAACTTCCTTTCAAGTGTGGCTCTAATCGGAACAAGTCTTTTCTTCAAATGTGGCCTGATCTTTTTCCCGCATGCATTAAAGTCTTCTTGAATTGAAACTTCCTTTCGAACATTATTAACCTATCTTTATACAAACCATAAAATCTCCCCGAATAGGTTATTTTGATAAAATCGAAATTGCATTGTCAAAAGCTACAATAGATTTCGATAGCCATACTTTACCTCTATCTTCTTTACATATCATCTTTGATAATTATGTTCGATTAATGTAACACCCCAACTTTCAGGTACTATAAATAAACTATGAGATAGCTCTTAGAAGGACCCTTCCTATATATGTTATTAGACAAAAAACGTCTTAAGAGTTATTGTTATTAAATTACTTATTATTATTATTATTATTGTTCCTATCATTGTTATTATATTTATTGTTGTGATTGTTGTTGTTGTTGTTGTTGTTGTTGTTGTTGTTGTTATTATTATTATTATTATTATTATTCATTCTTTGTTATGGTGTTGTTATTATATTATTATTATTGTTATTATTAGCATTATTGTTATCGACACCTTAGTATTAAAAATTAGAGAGAATGTTATCATAGAACCTAAAAGAGCATCTAGGGCCCAATAAGGGACTAAAGCCCCCTAAGTCACATATTCACCCATATGTTATAAGAAGAAAATAGAGAAGGAGGATTAGGTTTAGTCGTCACAAAATAGAAGAAGAAAAAAGTTAGAAAGAACGAGGAGAAAAGGGAAGAAAAAGAGATAGAGAAAGAGAAGGAATAGAAACCGGAGAACCCAAGCCCTAGAACTCAGCTTTGCGTGCTCTTAAAAGTGAGTGCTCTTCTTCATGTTCTTCCTTGTCCTTTATGTTGTTCTTGTTCATCTATTTACTTTTTTCCCCTCCTTATGCTTAAGATTAGAGATTTGATGGGTTTTGAGGGAATTGTGCGGGAGTAATGAGTTTGTAGATTAGATAGTCTTTAGGCAACTTTTCTTCAAAACCTGAGCCCGCGTTGGCGCTGGGTGTGTGGACCCGCTGGGCGAGGTGTAACACCGGCTGGGCGGGTTAGGTCTTGATGCGGACTCACTGGGTAGGGTTCAATACCTACCGGGCTAGTTCGCTGTTAGCGTGACAGCGAACCCGCCCGACGGACCTCTTGTCCCGTCGGACGGATATGATCTTTGTTATTTCGTTTTTGTGCGTATAAACTCTTTTTTGCAGTTGTTAATTCATTATTGCTTCTTTTCTTATGCCTCGTTAAGTTTATACTAGAGAGGGTTTTGGGTAAGAAAGAGTTCTTAGGTTGAGAATGAGATAGTAAACTAATATAACAGTTGAGAGAATGAGAGAGTAGTTAACACAGGAAGTATTGAAGATTAAAAGGTATAGACTAGACCATAGGTATGGAGAATTATGAGATACCTAGTGAGTTTAAAGCCATGAGAGATAAATGATGAAGGTTGTCCGAGTAGAAGAGTCTAACCCAACCGTAGAGTCCTTAGAGCACTCACTAAGACATTATGTCTCACTCCTTTAAGTTTCCCCTTTTTCAGGATACAGGTGAAGATATGTGCAAATGGAGCTTGGAGTTACATGCAAGAAGACATAGCCTAGTTTACGTTTTGTTTTTGTTTTCTTAATATTTTGTACGACACCTTCGGGTGATAGATGAGTTGTATTAGGCATGTATTTTTTTTTTTTATTGCATTGTTCATATATAATATCTAATTATATTTATGAGTAGTATTTGCATGTTGTTTCTACATTTTTAAGTTTTTTTTTTCATTCTTAGAAATTTAGACCTAGTTACAGTAATACCCCTTAGGGTGTTACAATTAAGATTGCAATGATTCCAACACTGTCATAAGGTTTTAAATTGTGGTCAAGTATGTTGTGATTGTTGACAATTAATGTAATCTATAATTTTTGTGCAAATATTATTTTAATTTAGCCATTATTGCAAACAAAATGTTGTGTTTGCATCATATTCATGATTAGAATTGAGGCCCAATTTGTATAATGGGTTACTTCGACCCAAGGTGTTACATCAACTTAAGTGTTGACTGAATAGTGAATTATACATTTGTCCAAAGTAAAGTTACTATGTCTTTACTAGGGAAGGATGCAAAGGGTGTAACCTTGACTCGTTAAGAACTATATATTGCTATGTCTTTATCAATATTAATGTTTATAGCACTATAATTACATTATTGTCAAAAATAGTGTGGTTATTATTAAATGTACCTTGCTTCTCTATGTTCTTGCCCTGCACATGTTGTAATTTAAGATTGTTATAAAAAAATAATGCATCTTTTACATACACACACACACAATATTTATATTATTATATTATGAATGTATATTATTAGATATGATATATCATTATTTATTGGTCTTATGACTTTATTTTCTCTTTTCAAAATTTTTTATAATAAAATATATAATTATTAAAAAATATTTGACTTGGTCAATTGATCCTTTAATTTGTTTGGGATTGACTCTTCCTATTTCAACTATTACTATTAAGAGATCATTTTCAATTATAAAGATGGTGAAAAATAGGTTTAAAAAGAAAAAAGTTCACAACTTAGATAAATAGTATGATGTATTTAATTATTATAATTTAATGTTCATTTAATATTTATTATTAATTTTTTTGACCCCCCTTTAATAGATTTCTAGATTCATTCCTAGTTGTTACACCAAAATAAGGTAATATTACCTCTAAGAGGCCTTGGGCCTCGTGTCAAGAAATCCAACCATTCTCAAACTTATTAATACAACCAACATCAATATAGCAGGTAATAAGCATTTATTACATACTGTCACTGTGGTAAAATAGTCATTAACTTGAATGTTGAAATGTCTTTTGCACAAGTACCCACCCTTTGTTCATAATATCTTAGCCGTATCTATAATACTCTTTTATTTTAAATATAATTCATATTAATTTAGTTATTAAGTCAAGTTGATGAAATACGTGTAAATTTTTTTTGATTTTATAATAGAAAGATTCTAAATTAAATAGAATTTGAAAATGGAAGTAAAAGATGAAGAATGTGTGTGTGTGTATATATATATATATATCAAACTGCACATCATGATTTGGGTAACACATAACAATTATAAAAAAAAATAAAAGTACATCAGAAGATAGATACTACTTAACCCAATATATACATAAAAAGGTCCTACACAGAGCAGTGTCAATCTATCCTATCCCTTATATAAAAAGAAAAAACTATAACTAAGTATACAAATCCTCATTCGTAGGGTGACCTTTGACTTGTCCTCAGCATCACTAGGTATTTTTTTCATCTTCAATAATCACGATCAAACATACACGTAAAAAAAACAATAGAGTGAGGTAATTTGTTCTAAAATCACTTTCACATGTATGATAAGAAATCTACCATAAAATTCAAATAAAACATAACTGATGAAGGGAACCTAAGGTTTATTCTATGTTATACTAGACTACCCTTAACTTGGTATGGATCCACATTTCCCATTGGTGAGTAATAGTTCTCAATAAAACCGGGAAAGGATTGGAAATACATATACATCTCTCAACATCATCACATGGTACAATTCTCATTATCATTAAGGAAAATAACAGTTAGGATATCTATTTACAGAGGTATACTCTCATACTAATCCTAGAATGCTGAGCAGTTATCAGAGTTATCTAGCTTTAGTTAGGTGAATATTTTGTTTTGTACTTTATTTATGTTTCTTCTTTTATTTCTCTCTTTCTCTTTTTTTTTCTTCATTTAACTTTACAATATACTCTCTAGACTCAAAACCCACTAGGGTTGGCCTAATGATAGAAAGGTTGGAATAATATACACAAGGTCATAGATTTTAATCTTAGTATGATCATTATATACAAAAAAAAAAAAAAAAAAAACTCTACTGGACTCAAACCCTTAAAGGAAATTGATTCTAACTCCCAAATTATTCATAAAATAATACATTTTTTAATTTGTAAAAGTTATCGATAAATAATATTTTATTAATTTTCGTCTATATCTAGTGGGGAAATCTTTTAAGAAATTAATAAAAATATATATATAGTCACTGAAAAAGTAATATTGTAAATTTTTAAAAGTGAAATTATCAAGAGAACAAAAATATGTTCTTAGTTAAATATTGAAAAAGATGACAGTTTTAGTAAAAACTATACGTCGATCGAAATCGGTATATAGTAATCATTGTTTTTTATAACTTTTTCATTTTAAAAAAATCAACATCACATATATGTTAGTTGCAGGGATAGTGAAAACAAGAAGGGTTATAATCAAGGAACAAAATGGGAGTCATAATGATACAACAAATATATACATGTTTGTGAACGATCTCGGAATATCTGATTCGATTGGGATACCCTTCAGTGCAGCACTAGTGAACCGTCTTTATGCAATCATTGTCAAAAGCCACCAACAAAGAAAAATAGCCATGTGTACGAAAGGAATGAAGTCCTGATAGAAGAAGACAAATCAAAAGGTCATTTTCTTTTTTTGTTCTTTGTTCAACAAAAAAAAAGGGTCATTTTCTGTACTCCAGAGTTGCCCCGTAAAAGACTTTATAAAGAAATCCCAGTGCTACTATTTGTTGGTGGGTTCACTTTGATTCCTACTTTGTTTAGAAGAAATGAGATGGGGTGATTCTTACAGTCATCATATAATTTTTAGACTATATAAAATTGTATGGATTTATTTACTTCATTTTTAATTCTATCACGTATGGATTTATGAATTAAAAACTTGAAATGGTTTTAAAAGTTTGTGGATGGAAGATGACTATTCGATTCTTGCGTATTTCATTCTACTCATTGGCGAAGGAAGCTACATGCAATTCATGGAGACCAATTATAAAATGTATATATCATCAATTTCAATTTCTTTTGCCATGGAGCACAGTTATCGTAGTTCAACAGGTTCAACTAATTTCACTCTCAAAACTTTGGTTTGACAAAGTTCACCTAAGGAGAAAAAAGGTGAAGATTAAAAAATTAATAGTTGAGATTCTAATAATTCATGTACATATATAATAGATTACAAAGTAACTTAATTTCTTTAAATTTTTTTATTAACAATTATAATTCATTATTTTTAAAAAAATAAATATCACACTTTAATCAAATCTCCTATAACTAAGGTAACTATTGGAGATCGTACATTAGCTAGTGATATGGCCAAAGTATATATAATTGAGAGGAATCCTCACTCCATTAGTAGCTTTTGGAGTTGAGTTAAATTCAAACCCAAAATTTTATAATAATATTAGAATCTATCTTAGCAATTGTTATTGATTTTATCAAACTATTAGTGACTTATCTACAAATGTCTAGTGCTGCAAACTTTATGTTCGAAATATCTAGTCTTCGGCATAAAAGAGAGTGTGTTGGAGATTCCATATTAACTAATAATATGACCAAAGTAGTGTATATAATAAGTGAGGGACAACCTCTATCCTATAAGCTAGCTTTTGATGTAGAATTAAATTCAAATGCGAAATGCTATGAGTAACCAAGTGTTATTTTGAAACGGGCCTCTAAAAATGTTTACCTACAATATAGTCTAAATCATGAGCCAACTCTTCACGGACAGTTCCTCCCTCAATCTTTAGTTCATCTCCACCACGGTTATCAATATATCCAACTGTGCGGTTTGATTTATGTTTCATTTCAAGAGGTAACGAATAATATTCTCACCCTTTGTAATAGAAAAGTCTCTTCTGGAGCACACACAAAAGTATTCAACTAGAAACCGGAAAAAAGAACATTTTCCAAACAAACGTGATTCATGATGAGTTTATATGGTATTCCTTTATTAAGAAAATGGAATTGATTAAATTCCAGTAAGCTTTTAAAAGTTCGTAACTTTTAATGTTGATCGCAAGTGTAATGTACTTTCGCATATAGAATTGTAGGCTTGCTTTTCAATAAATTAAAAAAAGTAAATTATAAACCTTTCATTAAAAATTATTTAAAAACATTTTGTAAATCAAAATTGCAACATGTTCTATAGATACCGTAAATATTCTATCAATGTACACATCTGTTGCCATGACATATATATTGTTCTTGTAGGTTCAAGCTCACAATATTTTAGAGAAGATAAATAATAAATATTTATTTATTTATTTTATTCTTTTATTTCTGATTAAGATTATTTAAATCCTGATTTAAAGACCCAAATTTCATATTATAATCAATGGCAAAATGTATGTAAGACACCTCAGGAGATGCGATATTGACAGATGTCCAGCATAAAGTGTACGCGTAAAGATCAGTTTTAAAAAATGCATTGAACCTTTCCAGTGACTGACAGTGATAACAAGAAGAAACAGTCACACAAATTCATTGCGAGATGAAGATATCTCCACTGTGTTTAGATTGAGAGAAAAACAATAGTGAAGAAGAAGGAGAATAAAAAAAATTTCTTAAGTTTGTCTAAAAGAAATTGAAGAAAAAAATTCAAAATTTTTTCTGAGTTTTCTCTTAATTTTAAAGTTCAAAATTTTCTCCTCTTCTTTTTCCTATTCCAAACAAAAGATTAATGCTTCACGAGAATAAATTAAAAGCATCTTCTATAGAATAAGCTGGCTTCCATCCTAGTGCTTGGGAGCATGTTGCCATGTCATACATAACACTTGGGAATCAAAAAAGTAAAAGCTTATTGTGAAAGCATTTCAGCCGTGTGCACTACATATTCATTGTTCAAGTAATAAAACAAAGGGTGACTCAGTACACAAAGCTCTCATCGAATAGGGTTTGGAGACGAAATATTTTATTAATACACAAGTTGTCATGTCATACATTTTTCATGTAAGTTAGTGTTACAGGTCTCACATTGAGTAGAATAAAATACTTGAGTTATGAAACTCTCTTACCTAATGAACTAATCTTTTAAATTGGCCCTTCTCTTGTACTTTAAGTCATAACAATTGATGCTTTCGTTGAGAGTTGGACTACAAAAAGAACTATCTATAGGTGAATTAAGTTGCAATGTATTAAATATTGAAAAAAAAAAGACTACCATCAAGTCAATGTTAATAGTGTAATAGTGTGAAGCTATGGATGTCGATTCTGAAGAGTGACAATGTTATGAGTCTTATATTGAGTAAAATAAACATGAGGTTCTCTCACCTAATGAACTAGTTTTACAATATTCTTTACTCGTATTAGCAAAGAGGTTAGAAGTAATATGATTAGAACCTTTTCATTTTAGGATCACTCTACTAAATAGGAATAATAATTAGGACTCAGACACAATAAGTTCTTATAAAAAATATCTACGATAGAGAGGAAAATTATCTACTAAATGAGTTTAGGTAAGAGTATTTATTTATAAAAAATTATAGGAATAGATACAAGTATAGATACGTTACTCCCAAACCCACCCCTACTCACAATTATTTCATACATTATTTTTAAAACAAAAAGTAATATTACACTTATATGTTTATATCTTTACTGTCTCAATTCACAGATTATTTTAATGGCGTAATTTTCTAATGTTAAAATTGGAAAAGTTTAACTCATTATTGTCATCTAACATCATCTTTGTCTTGTCAAAAAAAAAAAAAAATCTTTGTGAATATGCCACTCTGCAAGGTCGTTCTTCAATTTCGCTAATTGAAGAACATTGTTAATGAACTGTCTAATAGTTTCGTCTTTATAATTAGAATGTGAAATAATAGTTTTGTTTACTAAAATACGGGTAATGGATTCAACTATGAGATTCAGGTACCTACATGAGATGTGAATGAGTTCTGGAGTTACGTGTGTATCTTTTTCAGATATTTCCATTAAGAGGGATATATATAAAAAGAAGGATAAATGTGTCAAACCTTTTTATCATTTAACATCTTTGTGTGTAACTCTTTCTTGCTAGAAATTTTCCGTATTAGATAATAGAATACACACATAAATAAATATGGAGACGGATATTTTTGTAAAATACAAGCATAGAAATAGTTACTATAGTATCCTGTCGAAACCCACACAAATGTCATCTCAAATGCAAGGTTTACCCTTAGCAGTTCAAGTGTACTACAACGAAATAACAAATTATCTCATAAGGTAACATTAGAAAGTGAAATGTTGAAGAAACATACTTGAACTTACGGCAACATGTAACAGTATATAGTGACAATCTAGTATCCCTGTTTAATATAAAATATAGTCCCCAAAAGTTCTTGGAAAATAATTTTTTTATAATAATAGTAGTAGACTAACCTTCATTCCACGCATGCACTCAACGCACGCAGATTTTCAACTGTGGACTAGAGAGATAACTCCTTGACTACGAATTCAACTTGGGCTGTTCAGTTCCCAGCTTTGGTTCAGGACTAAAGCCCAGCACAGGGTATTTTTGGGCTTTGTCTTGCTGTATATTTTTTGATGTTTTGCCAATTGTTTGTGTATCTAAAATATTTTTCGCATACTAACATTGAAAATAAAGTGACAGTTTTGTAATTAAAAAATAAAAATAGAAAATGAAAACAAAAGTAAACGGATCCTAAAACTTTCCATAGGATGAGCATGGCGCAACATGGTCCTGGTCCTGGATTCTAATCGCAAAAATAAATCTCCACTCATGGGAGTAAAGTTGTGTATCTAGCTCTCTAAATCCCACAAAGAAAATGTTTCTTCAACGCTTGAAATCCCACACCTGTTAACGATGAATAAATTACTAGTTAACAATGTATTTTGATTAGTTAATAGTTAATGGATTGGTAATTAACTTATTTTTCTAAGTGAAGATATGTTATTCCTATAATTTATAAGTACACATATAGTTATGCAATAATTTACTCTTGTTACCTAGTGTACAAAGATGAGTGAAATTTCATGTGTACAACAGAAAAATCCTCATGCACTACACTTCCAACTAAAATAAACCCTACTGACAATTGGAACAGTTACGGTTGGTGTTAGATCCGTCAAAATGTTCTGTATTTCTACTTTGTACTCAACCACAATATCTTGGATAATAGCTGCTAATCTGACACTTGATAAAGAAAAACTTGACGACAATTGTCTAATTACCCCAAAATCATAGGATAAGAAACCGTTACTAAGTGTTTATATGTCAAAAGATGGCCATCAACCAGCTTGCAAACTTGAATGATTTCTAGGGTTAGACCTGACTAAAGCTGAAAAACAATAGCAGCTTTGTGCAATGTGGAAGAGAACATCTTATGTACCTTGGAGTCGTGTGAAAAATATTGAAGGTGAAGGATGATGAAGCTATTGTAGATCAATTTGTAGTATCATACAGAGAATTCAAGATCTAATTAATTAGTCAATGCTGTCCCATTACTTAGAGAACAAGATCGATCAAGAGAAGAAAATATGTTCGAAGCAAATCAACTAAGGCTGAGCAAGGGATAGGTTGGGACGCGTTTATCTTTATCTCTACCTGATCTGAAATTTTGAACGAGTCATTTATTCAAACTCGAATTTGACCCCGATTAAGACTCGAAATATTTGGGGACAAGACTGGGTCAACTCAGTTTATTAACACAATATATCAATCTTAACGTTATGTATAGTTAAATTGTAAAATAAAATAAGTATAAAACTTAAATTAAGATATATTTTATAATTATTATTTTAAAATGAACAATATCATTATAAATATAATATCATGTTATACAAAAATCTTATCTATTAAATCAAAAAGTTTTATTATTAATATACAATTATTCAAAAAACGTATACTTTTTAAGGGAATATAGGACACCAAACCAGGTTGGGATGACCTGAAGTATAACTCGAACCTATCTTCAAAATACACTGGGCTTAATTTCAAACCCGAACTCGGAAAAATCAACCTCAAGCCGGCCAGTTTAGTAAGTTGGGTTGGGTCATGCTCACCCCTACAATCAACCGCCCAAAGTTAACCCAACATATTTTTAGTTCTAATTTGAACTTTGATGTGAGGTCCTTTTAAAATTAATAAAAATAGTAGAAAAATTAGAAGTCTTATAAAAAATAAAAGTGTTTTTCTTCCAGTAGAATTTGATCCCCATTCATTAAAGAAAAAACATACATGAATTACTGTTACACTAGACCAATTAATAATAAAAATTATATAAATACTAATGCTATTTTTTTTTTTGGAGGCCTAAAACCAGAGTTTGGACCGCCTTATGCTTAGGCTGACTCTACAACCTCCTTTCAATGAATCAAAAGAAACAAACTTAAAATGAAAATAAAAATATGAAAAAGACATAGGAGAATTTTGAGTTAGAATTTCCGTTCGAACTAAGGCTTTAGGTTGTCATTCATTGCAAATTGCAACAGAAGTAGAAAATGACCATATTCAAGATATGCTTGTTCTTGACCCTTCTTTCCCCTTATTTGACCGAGCTAATACTTGGCTTTTAATTACCTCATTAAATCTAAACGAATAATGATATTTACACTTTATGTTCTCTTGCCTTTTCATAACCCTTTTTTCTTTCTATTTTTGTCTATCATTTCAGTCAAGTCCTATTTTTATCTTTCTCTTTATTGCAGAAATTATTTTGAGAATGTGAAGTATGAATAATATTACTTAATCTAAAATGACTTTCATAAGCAACATTACCCAATTCTTCACTCTATTGTAAAATATCATAAATATTCCTCAACTAGATGACATTGTTGCAAGTTTCAATCCCCGAGATATTGGAAAAAATTTAGTGTTCATAGTCCTAACCAATGTTTATATAACATACTTAAATTTTACAATTTATAAGAAAGAATTAACGACAATTGATTACATGTCATATGACGATTAATGAGGACTATGATGTTCCAAGACCACCTAATAATTTCTCAAGATATTGGGTTGAAGTCATTCACATTCCTATTCCTAAATGCAAAGATTCACCTTATTTCTATTTGTGTCCTTGTTGGACAAATATGCGTCTAATGATTAAACATAGTTCCAATTTCCTTTTTGTTTATAGTCGAGATCTAGGTTGGATACTTTGCTCTTGCTACGAGAATATCAAATTGGATCCTCTTCTACCTCTCCAGCACAAAAAATAAAATCATGAGCACATAAAGAATGGAGAAAAAATAAATAAATGATGGAAAAATAAAGAGAAAGTAGAAAGAGATAGAGAAGCTGGAGGGAGCAAGAGAGAGTGTTAACTAGAGAGGATTCAAATCCCTAAGGATATGATCTCTGATTCCTACATGATAATGATGATGACGACCGAGTAATGATATATACTTGCAAAGACACTACATGCTTAACTCAACCAAAGGATGAGAAGGGTTAAAGAAATGGATTGACTTGCAAGGATTTAAAAAACAATTGCAAATGCAATTTCAAGATTTTAAGTCTTTAAGATTGCAATTGTGGCTACATTAGTCACATTTGTCCAACATTTTTCACATTATCAAGGATCGTGATGAAATTGCAATTTAAAACCTTGATGATTTGTTTGTACTTGGTGTGTGGGTGGTCCTACAACACTTTTTAACCTCCATTAGAAGAAGATTTGGTTATCCTTAAGTGGTATCTAACATCCCTAGATATTTAGGCTTGAGAGCCTACCAACAATATCTAATTTGCATATCGTTGAGGGCTAAGTTCTTGGATCAGTACTAGTCCAAAACATTTCTTATATTTGGCCATTTGAATTTCTAACTGAAATATTGCATAGGTGAAACATAATGCATAAGCATCAAGAAAACCAAAGTTTAAAAGATCAAATTGTCCAAGCACTCCATTTTTGCTTATGATTATAGAGCATTACAAAAATTTTAGCACATCTTTTGGTAATTAGAAATTATAAGCACATTTCTAGTTGATGTGATGTGTCATGTTCTCATGTTCTTAGTCATATACTTCTATTATAGAGGATACTGATCCTCTTGAGGCAATCTCTTCCCTTTTTGCCACTCTAATTATTTTTCTATAAAAAGAAGAAAAGCTATAGAAGGTATGGAGATAAAAATATGTGGCTAACAAAATTGGAATCATAGTATAGCCAAACACACCAAGTTCTAGCAAAAAGTGCATAACTCAAAAGCACATTTTCTTCTTGCAAATTAGGTGCACATACAAAGCCAAAAGAAGTTCAAAAGTCAAAAGGAACTTGATCAAGTAAGGGTAGCCATGGTTTGGTTTATAAAGCCAAACAAAACTATTAAATTGGTTTAGTTTTCTAAAACCATACCATCCTTTTCTTTTTGAAAAACCAATTTTTTTTTTTTTTATAAATTGGTTTTGGGTTCTATAAAGAAGAAAGATATCTAAATGTTATGTGTCACAAAGGTACAAACATGTGTTATTTATAATTACACATTAGAGTACAAAGAGAATTAGTCACAAATACAAATCAAATTCCTAATTACAGTAATGACTATCTTACATATATTAACATGTGCCTATTCTAACAATAGGGTTGGCACATCTGGTCAAGTCTTCCACTCACACTAGCTATGACTTGAGTTCAATTCTTAGATTTTTCCTGTTGGTAGGCGATATGTGTTGTTGAGGCAACTTGAGGATGTGAAGCAAGAACCTACTATGCTGGAATATGTTTTGATGTGCCTCACTTGAGTTGAGTGCAACTTGTAATAATGTTGCTTAGCCTTTGCTTTATGTTTTGATGTGTGTGTGTGTGTGTTTCATGGGTAGCTAGATCCTCATATGATAATAATAGGCTTATTGAGTTGATCCATGAGTTAAAACATGTTTTCATAAAAAGACTAAAAATGGCTAGATATAACACAACTTAGAAAACATGTTAGGGTACTTATAAGTAACTAAAATCTTGCGGAAATTGGTTTTTTGATATTAATAATCAATTATTATAATGCCATAATTGATTATTATGACTCTGCCCCTTAATTCAGAAGCTAGGTACTTGTGACAATAATTGATTATTGTAAGTACATAATCGATTATTGTAAATTAACCAAAAACAAGCTTTCGCAAATAATAAATTAATACATCCAATAATCGATTAATTTGATTAAATTGAAACCTAGTGATTCTCAGATCAAAATAATCAATTATTGTCAGAATGACAAAAATTAGGGCTCACAAATAATTGATTATCTTGGCTAATAATTTGTTATTATGTTTATATTTTAAACCCAGGTATTCTCAAGAACAAAATAATCTTTTATCCATAAACCATAATCAATTACCATGGTTTTCAACTATAAATAATGAACTTCTAATCCTTTCCCAATGTGACTCCTTAATCTAAAATTGAGTATACACTTCTCTAAAAGTTTTGTGAGCTGCGAAAGCACCTTCTAATCAACTTTTGAAGATCTTTTCATCAAATTGGTTGAATTCTCATAAATCTCTCAAAGTGTCTTGGAGTCATCATGTAACTCCTGCTGCTTTCGGGATCAACAACTGTCCCCACAAACCAACACAAGACTTTTCAGCATACTTTGTCCTCACTCACATGCTTCTTGGGAAACTTCCTAGGAGATCACCCATCCTAGAATTGCTCTAAGTCAAGCATGCTTAACTGTGGAATTCTTAAGTGATAAGCTACGAAAAGTAGATGCATCTTGTTAGTATAGGTAGCACTTAGTAATTCCTTTAAGTTATCCTCAACTGTACAGTCCCATAACTGTACAGCCTTTAGATGTATTCGATTCATTCATGTACCTCTCACGCTGGAAGTCTATCAAGAGTCGTTCCTTGTCTGTGCCTCATCTCTTTTGCACTAGCGATCACACCCTGCCCTCATCAATGTCCGAGATGTTACATGCCCACTAGCTTCCACTTGATTTGTCCTCGAACCACACCGTACTGGGAGAGAGGCCTTGCTTTGATACCACTTAGTAATGCATGGCCGCTTTTGAGATCGACGGCTATCCCTACAAACCAACATAAGACTTTTCAGCATGTTTTGGCCTCACTCACACGCTTCCTGGAAAACTTCCCAAGAGGTCACCCATCCCAAAATTGCTCCAAGTCAAGCACGCTTAATTGTTGAGTTCTTAAGTGATAGGCTACCGAAAAGTAGATGTATCTTGTTAGTATAGGTAGTACTTATTCATTCCTTTAAGCTATCATCAACTGTACAGTCCCATAACTGCATAGCCTCTAGATCCCTCTCATTTCGGGGTGTATTCGATTCATTCATGTACTTCTCCCGTTGGAAGCCTTCCAGGAGCCGCTACTTGTGCCTCATCTCTTTTGCACCAATGATTACTCCCCACCCTTGTTAGTGCCTAGGATGTTTCACATCATATAAAGAATTGATTAGTGGGCTTAACTTTTTCTTATTCATCACATACAAGTGATATCTTTCCTCTCTTTTTTTGGTGTTGTTTTGATATAGTGCTTCTTTGAGAGGGTTTCTCAAAGGAATTCTTGTAGTGGGTTCTACAAGAATTGGACAAGGCTTCTTGTGGGTTTCATGAACCGTGGGCACTTTTTTTTGTGTACTTTCTGTGCATGTGATTGAGTGTTTGTAAAAACAGATTGTTGTTATAATGGAATCTCAATCAGATTGATTGGAAAACTAGATATAGATCACAGTGGTGGTAATCGAATCAATATAAAAATATTGTGTTCACTCTTTTTTCTATCCCTTTTCACTACACTCTGTTTTCATTGAATCTTGATATGCATAAAATTGTCATAATGTTCTTGTTCATGTCTGCATATTAAATCCAAGTTAATTACAACAATTCTACTACATCTATATTATTGAATCAAAGTGATTCAAATAGTTTTGAAAAAACGTGGTTTACATCTTTGAAAATAGTATGGGGTTTTTTAAAATTTTGGTTGATCCAATTCACCCCTTCCCCTCTTGAATCTAGCCTTTCCGCTCAACAATATATAAATTTCACTATAAACTTTGTCGAGGTTGGTAGTATTTCCTGGCCTTGCAAGGAGGTGTGCCTTCTCTTAATTTAAACTTTTTATTCAGAAAAAAAAAAATGTGCCTATTCTAATGTAACCTTGTGTAACAAAAACAAAAAAAAAAAGCTTGACATTGTGATCCATAGTATTATCACAAGGACAATAATCGAACATATTACATTGAGTAACGACAACACTGGAATGGGACTCAGCAGCCTAATTTCTCAAGAAACTTTTGAGAGGATCCAAATATTTTATTTGAAACTGACAAGAAAAATGATCCTTTAAGGCTTTGGATGTCAGCCTCGACATAGTTAGTAAGCAACAAAACACTGAACAAGGAAGCTTCAATTTGTTTCCGATGGACTTGATCGTTAGTCAGAATATCCTTTGCTTTCTTTCTCAAGTGGTCTAAATAGCGTTGGCCGTAAAACCACTAGATTGTCGTAGCCGCCCAGGTGCTGTATATAAGATAGTACCGATCAACTTACACGGAAACAAGGGCACAGATATTAACATGTGCTTATTCTAATATAGCCATGCGTAAAATGTTAGTTAATAGGTACGAAAACCAATTTGGTTCCAAAACCCATTTTAAAACTAATTCTAAGCCTAAAACTAGCTTCTAAACTGGTTTTATATATATTTTTTTCCAAATTGATTTTAAAATTGGGTTTTTCCTAAAACCAGCTCTAAAACTAGCTCATTTCTGATTTCATTCATAATATACTTGTTCAGCTAACAGTAAGGCACGACTTGATCCACAGAATTTGAATTTAGCGGAGATACCACCATAAATAAAATCGATTAGCCCTTTTATTTTCAGTTCAATGAAAATGAACCATTGCAACATTTTTTAAGGACAGGATAAATACACCAAAACTTACTCTATCCTTCCCATAATAGTAATTACTAGGTCAACTTTCAACACTGAATGTTTTAGATGTTTCTCATTCATTAACAGAGAAGACACATAACAGCGACATTTGTTGGCAGCCAACTCTGGTGCTCGATAATCCAAGATCCCACCATCAAGAATTTGTTCAGTAGTACCAGCCTGAGTCATAAATCTGTGAACGCCGTAATCATCTTACACGTGCATTCAAGTCATCTGTATCTAACATTTGTTCCTTTAAAGTTCCCATGAGGAGCAGCACGGTCAAACTGGGAGATAGCTAAGGCCACGTGCTACATCAACTGCTATTTTAAGCCTCGGGCCAATGTCAATGGTGGACCCTTGTTTTGTCCCCGCCAATCTGTTCAGAGTTAAAAAAATGAAGATGACAAATGACACCAATAGAAGAATAACAATTCGTAAGGATTTAAAAGTTGCATTTGCACCAGCAAATATTGACATGCATTATGATTAATGCACAAACAAGATACATATATGTTTGTACTTGTTGTGTGGAAACCTAGCCGAGTGGTTCAGCTAAAACCTCACGGTGATTCCAAAACACTCATACAATTAAGCCAAGAAGGGAAATTTTCTTCTCAGCTATGGGTTACTAAGCTATTTCAAAGAGCACTTAGAATCGTAGGTGAAAAAAAATGGTATAGTGCTGGAAAATTAAAGATAAAAGCAGTAAATGCAGTAAAGATAAATACAGGATAAAAAAGGGATTTGTTTGATTGATTGTGTCCCTCCAAAAATTCAGTAAAAACATATTTAAAAGTTAAAACCCCTAGGACTACAACTGCCACGTTCTCTCTACTGGGTAAGTGCCGAAAACGTAGCTTGAACAGTCAGCTAATTCTACACGAATTCAGCTAATCTTGACCATATTCGGCTACATTGAGTGGGTCCCTACTCCCAGTAGTAGCAGCTGACCAATCTACAAATAATCACCCTCAACCCGTCCTCCTAAAATCCAGGGATTATCTTTATCTTCTAGAAGCAAACAGCTCCAGATTTAATGTTGATTAATGGACAAAAACTGCCTCCTATTTTTAGGGAGCCCATTTTCCAACCATATGCATGGCCGTTTATCACAATTATCACTAGCAAATCCTTCTAGAAGCTCTGTAAAATCTTTCTTAGTTTACTAACCACCCTTGGTCCCACGTTCGACTCTTGACTCCATTAGCTAACCGAACAATACAAACAGCCGAATTCCATGCCAGCTAACTTCACCTAAATTAGCCAACAACTGAGTCCTCTCTACTCCCCTTCAGGATGCCAACATTAATATTCTTATTACTTCCTCAGCTGATTTTTCATCTAATCCTGGCTTTTTGGTCCTTTCGGCTAGACCCATCTCCTTCAGCTAATTTTTACAATGCCAACAGTACTTTAGGTAGAAAAGTATGTTAAGCATTAATTATAGCCTCATAAGAGAATGCTAACCAGTGTCGGATCCCATATTCAAAAGGATTTTTTATATAGAAAAGTGATACCAACACACCCCAATGTGATTTCTAATGCATGCCATTTGTGATTTGCGAGAAAAGCTTCATATTTATTAATTACTTAACCAGTACTCTTAGGGCATTGGTTCACAAGATCCTTAATTATATTCAAGTAAAACCACAGTTTAGAAAGATTAAGCATTTGTACTTTTAGAGGAATTTGCTGCAAATTCTGGAGAAACAAGATCTTTCCTAATATTTTTATTGCTTGTCCCCATTGTGATTTTCGCATTAATCACAATTGGTGCACAAATAGATCCCATGATATCAAGGCAACCAATACAATTTTTAAATTCTAATTTACATATGCGTTTAATACAATCTTAGAATTCCAATATGTTGTTCCTAGACTAATTCTTTTATTATTTGTATAATGAACTCCTATATGTTGAATCTGGGTAGAGGGGGCAAAAAGGATTTAGAATCAAAGCAACGAACTTTTCTACTCAACAGTAAAAAAAAATGCAGTCAAAGAAACTCGAGTATAACATGAGAATTTATTAAAATCTCAGGATAGGTTACGTGCTCAAGTCAACAAAAACATAAGAGAATTGGAGTTTCAGGTGGGAGATTGGGTTTTCCTTAAGCTGCAGCCATACAAACTGCGTACACTGGCCAGAAAGCATAATCAAAACTCAACCCTCGTTTTAATGGCCCTTTATAAGATATTGGAGGAGAAATTATTAGGTAGTTCAAGGCGGCACGTGTCTATAGTCCCAACTAATCTCTATATGACATGTACTCAAATTTCTCAAATTACAAAAAAGAATTAATAACACTTAACTATGTGTCATAGAGTGATTAGTGGGGACCATGATGGCCCTAGACCACCTAATAATTTCTCGTATTGGAGAGGATTGGCAAGGTTGCATACTGGTTAGAATTGCCAGAAAACAGCAGAGTTCACTGTCTTTTATGTCTCATTGTTAAAGAAGGCAGTCTCTGCTCAACAGCAGGCACAGCTCTTACCACATGCGTTGTCTGATACTGATACTCATGAGTAGCAGGTCCACCTTGAACAGATTCTGGACAACCGACAAAGCCCTACAGGAGAGCTAGTTGAGTTAGTCCACTGGTATAATCTTCCTACTTGTGAAGACAGCAGTGTTATCAATGGTGGATGGCAGTAAGCACACACACACACACACACACACAAAGATATATATATATATATTGCTATTCTTTTAATCATGTGTTTCAATATTATTTTAAATAGATACATGTATATAATGTATATATACATGTATACACATACAAAAAGCTGCATAATTAACAGAATAAAAAAGATAACAGAATTAAAAACATAATAAAAAATAAAAAAAATGCAATTAGAAAACAATTAAAAATATAACAGAATTTTTAAAAACAATAATATACTAGAATTAAAAAACAAAATTAAACAAATAACAGAACTAAAAACCATAATTGAAAAAGTAACAAAATTACAAAATAAAGTTAAAAAATATAATTAAAATATAACAGAATTTAAAAAATCAGAGTAAAAAGATGATAGAATTAAAAGAATACTGAATTAAAAAACATAATTAAAAAATAACAAAATAAAAAAACAGAATTAGAAAAATATAATTAAAAATATATCAGAATTTAAAAATGAATTAAACATAAAAATGAATTAAAAAATAAATAAAAAATAATAGTTTTTTAAAATAACAAATTACAAATAAAAAAATTAAAATAAAAGATAAATAATGTTTTTAATAAATAAAAATAAATGATCAAAATTAAATAAAATTAAAAAATGGAATCAAAAGAATAATAGAATAAATAAAAAGAGAGAAGAAAATAAAAGAGTTAAAAAAAAGAATTAAAAAAAGAATGAGGAATTAAAAAATAAATAAAAAGGAATATTAATTTTTAAAAACAAAAATAAAAAATAACAATTAAAAAATAGAAGATAAATAACGTTTTTAATAAATAAAAAACAAATAATCAGAGTTAAAATAAAATTAAAAATGTAATTAAAAGAATAAGAGAATAAATAAAATAAAAAGAAAATAAAAAAAGAGAGTAAAAAAATAGAATTCAAAAAAGAAAAGAAGCGTACAGCAGAAGTGAAGTTGCATAAACCTGCAACGAGCATTAGGAAGACGTCGATCCTCAAAGATGCCACAAAAGATGGAATTGAAGGTCGTTCCCGGACACAACTGAGACAGACAGGGACGATAATGAGAAAAGAATGGGGCACGAGTGGAAATACAACTTGTTTGAAGAGTTTTCATGGCATGGGTTCAGATCAGGTCGCATGACCAAACCTCTTTTTCTCCTTGTTTCTCTGCCTTTTTCCGCCACAGATGCCACAACTGCCATGGCTGCCACGGGTATGGCGGGTGCCATGTGAAACCCACTGAGCCACTGCCATAAAATGGCGGCCTAGCAGATTTCCGCCACCACACCGCTATTTAACAACACTGGAAGACAGTTGGGAATCTGCTGCTACCCTCCAAGCTGCCTTTCCTATTTTTCACCTTGAGGACAAGGTGGCTCTTCTAGTGGGGGCGGGGGTATTGATACACCAAGACCTTGATTAAGAAGGTTTACCAAAGTGTAAGAAGGTTGTACCTGTGAGTAGTTAAGAGATAGTTGTAGTCAGACAAAGATTTAATTAATTATGGTCAAGGTTATTTAGGCTGAAAGAATAAATAGGGGGACATTGAGAGGGAAGGTGAATTATCCTGTAATTGAGGAAACAAGTGGGAGAGAGCCCCGGATCTCTTGAACATCCAGGAAGTACATATTGGGTTTTTCAATAAAGATTCGCTCTTGCTTTCACTATTCACTAACCTGATCCAGTTTCTATTAGGGGGGGGGGGGGATTTGTTAGATGTCAGTTAGATTAGCATTAGGGTCTATTAGTGCAAAGTTAGTTAGTTAGGTTAGTTATAAATAAATAAGGCATGTTGCCTATAAATAAGAGGGGAGGCTGAGATAGAGGGAAACCTTGTCATTTTGGAACAGATTGGACTCTTAGGGAGAGGTTAGGATCTCTCAAATACTCTGAGTACTATGGAAATTCATCCCTGGCTCTATTACCAGAGAATAATACACATTTCGTCACTTTTCTTCCTCTATTTTCTTCCCTGTCTTGATCCAGTTCTATGATCTTGCAGGACTACAATACAACAACATCCAGCTCCAATTCATGATTAAGTCTTGCTGAAATTAAAGATCATTTCAATTTTATACCTCATCTTATCCTGCTAAAAGATTGATCTGTCATGGAACTATGACACTGGTAATGGAAGCAAAGGAAACTAAAATCTCATTATAATTTGTAAAATCTGATTCTACAAATCGAACTAGAGTGGTAAAAACTATAGAGAACAAGAAAAGAAAGCAAATGTAAAGGCTATACCTTAGTAGAACTCAAATGACTGGAATGATGCACCACATATGAAATTGTTGAACTTTTCAACAGCGCACCACACAAGAACAATGTAAACAAGCATGAAGTGGAAAAAGTGATTAGAAATCTGAAGCAGTGTTAGAAAGTGAATAGGGCTCATAAACAAAGAACTTAAACTGCAATTCCCAAATGATGTGTCTGAAATTGGACTCCAATATCAAACATTGCTTGGAAAGTTGGAAGGGTTTAGGGTTCATGAGAAATTTGAAATTGGGAATCTGAATCTGGGTTGAAATTAAAAAGCGTAAAGGAATAGAAATGGTTTGAATTATTTGAGGAACCAATTGTATTTGTGGTGTGGTTTACCAGACCATTTTGTTAACATATACTCCGGTTTGGTTTAAGACTAGCTTCTATTATTTAGTTTTTTTAAGTATGATTCAGTTTGGATATAGGTTTGGTTTGGTTTAAATGGGTTTTTTGCACAGCCCTACCATCGAGTTTATCAGCTTTCCTAGGGCTATAACAAGTTTATCACCTTTTCTGCTTGTGATGTCTGGACCTGAGTTATAACAAATTTAAGTATCCATCTTTGTATACATTACACACAGTGAATGCCCGAAGTTACCACCATAAAGTGTCTAGGACATAAAATTAAAGAATTAAAAGAAACACAAGTTGATGTACACAAAAATAAGGTATGTGATAAACTATTAATGCTTTACAGAAAATATCTCTTAAAAATTCCGGGTTAAACAAAAATGAACAAGTCTCCAACTAAGCTTGGGTTTCCTCCTCAATGATACCTCTACCACAACATTTTAAAATATTACAAAAAAAATATCACTAGGATTAGTGATTACCCATAAAAAAGCTGAAAATGAGATTACACTGAAAGCCATGCAATGAAATAGTTGATCAGCTGTTTTCCTCTATTTTTACACTCAATAACAATGACTCACATGTGAATGAGTGCTGCATCATCTCAGGTAAAATTCAGACCAATCCTCACCAGATCTCTAAATTCACAATGCATTAGAACAGAACCTTCAAGGAACATCTCATAACATAACTCCTAACAGTGAAACACCCAATCACTTTAAGGACCCAGCACATCACCTCTCTCCCCCTTTCTAAATATACAAAAATTGTTTACAAAATCAAAGCATTTTTTTTTCCTATCGCAATGAATAAGATTCAAATTCCATTACATGGGATCTCCAACACTATCCATGTGCATCCTTTCCTTGATGGTAGTTATCAACAGAGTCATTTCTTACCAGGAGGCAGGGTGTACAAGAATAGAATAGAATTCTCAGTAACGAACATTTGTAACCCAAGAACAATTGACCACTCAAATGAAGTGGTTATTCCTTAGTAACTCGTTGAACATCCTTAACCAGTTGCATGTTTAATTATTTTGTTAATATTCTGAGATATTTTTTACCAGTACCTTTTCTGCAATTTCCCCTATAAACACCTTCCTCCCTTATAAGAAATTCTTTATAAGGGACCCTCCATGACGAATGAAAAGGAAAATAAAGCAACAAAAAAGAGAAAACATCACGGGAGCAAAGCTACCAAATCTGTATGCACGTCTGTTAGGAAACCCCCTTAAAAAGATAATGTGCTTTATACCCAATAAAAGCAATTGTCTAATCTTACCTAAATTCAACTGCTAAACCAAGAAACCTTAAAATTATGCCAAAAAGTAGCCTAGATCACACATTTGCAATATAAAATTAGCCTCTTCGCTGCTACAAAAAACCACTAAACTAGTCACCAACAATTGGCCCAAGAACCTAGGGCACAGCCATCACTCAACTAAAGTTCCTAACATTGTATTGCATAAGGAAACAGCAGCAACAGCAAAACATAAAAAAAATTAACCTTAATTTGCAAACTTATAACAGGGAAGGACCAAGAGCAGGAACCACATACCAGAATATGTGTGAGTTGCCAGAAACAAATTGAATCTTTACAAAACAGGGGTTTTCTTGCTGGTTAACAACCTTCTGCTGCTTTTAGAGGATCTTGATCTCTCTGGTGTATTTTCAACATCTTTCCGTGCACCTCGCACTTGTCTTCTTTTAGAAACTTCTAACGAATGCAATCTTTCCCTCCGAGAATCTCTCAAAGGTGATCTTTCTCTCCGAGAATCTCTCAAAGGCTTGTCAACATCAAACTTCACTTTCACAAAGTCTCTGCCCCTTCTACCAGGAGCAATGTCTCGACCACCTCTCCAAGACCGCTTTTCATCATCATCAACATCAGTTTCACTGGCATCCTCAACTTCACGCGCCTCCTCTTCACGCTCCTCCACACTCTCCCCATCACCCTCTCCTCTCCCTTCAACCCCTTTCGCATCCGACTCATCCACACCACCCTTTCCTTGCACCACCTTACTCGCCTTGCTCTCTTCCCTAACACTATTCATCAAATGAACATACTGGTTCCTCAAATTCACCACCGGATCATCCTCAATCAGCGAACCCCTCTTGTACCCCTCTTTCAAAACAACAGTATAGGTCCCAACCTTACTAGACACATAGAAAATCCCCGGGTGCTGCAACAACGCCCTCTTAAACCTAGACCTCAGCCCCAACCACTCCCCAAACTCCAACAAGCTATCCTTCTCAATCTTCTTCCCAACAAAGACATGAAGAATCTCGTGCAACACACCCACAACCCACCTATCAGACTCATCACTAGAACCTTTCAAATGAGACACATTTTCATAAGGAGACACATAAGGCAACTTCTGCCATTCCCTCAACCACTTCTCATACTTCTTATCCATCTCGAAACCGTTAGAAAACTGCACCGGAAACACTAACGGAAATCCTAATTCACCTTTTCCTTTCCCGTTTCGGTTCTCGAAAACCGAAACGGCCAGCTCGTGGCTCCAGCAGACGAGCTCCAGGAACCCGTCGGCGGCGCGGAAGCGGTCCGGAAACTCCGGGACGACGGTCTCGGCGTAGTTGGGCGGGAGGCCGAGGTCCCACCGCAGCCGATCGACGAGCGGCAGGGGGAGTTTGTGGACTCTGGCGATCATCAGGAGCTTCAGGAGGCGGTCGGCGGCCCGGCGCTTTAAGCGGTCGGACTGGAGGACGAGCTGCTCTTCGGCGTCGAGGTGGAGGGCCCGTGCGGTGAGGCGGACGTTGGGGTGCGCGGCGGCGGCGGCGGCGGGGAGGAACTCCTCGAAGACGGAGGGGTACTTGCGGACGAATTCGACGGGGCGGAAGGGGAGGTCGAGGGAGCGCTTGAGGAGGGAGACGGGGAGGGACTTGGAGGGTTCGAGTTTGATGAGGTTTTTGAGGGAGAGTAAGGGTTTCAGGTTTTTCTCTCGCCCTACGGCGTGGTCCAGGCCGCGGTCGCGGACGAGTTTGAAGGTGCCGTCGAAGATGGTGCGGAGGTAGGTTTGGTGGGGACGGATGGGGTTGGGGTTAGGGTTGGAAAGGGAGAAGAGGGTGAGGAACCGCGGTGCTCTCGGTTGAGGCATTCTTCTTGCGGGTCAATGGAAGTGTGCGTAACGGCCTAACGGGAAGGAGGTAAAGGGGGGGGCTTTAGATGTTTTGTAATTGGTATGGGGTTAGGGTTTTGCATTTTGGTCTTTTTATTTTTTTTAATAGTTTTAAGGTTAAATTATTAAGTAGGTCTTGAATTATTTAAATTTTTTTAGAGTTAAATATATTTTTTATCTTCTAAAAATATAACAGAATTGGTTTTAGTCTTCAATTTTTTTAAAATAAAGTTTTTCAAATATTAAAAATATTCCAATTGAATCTTTGTGTTAAACTCTGTTTAACTTTTTTTTTAGATGATGGCCACATTAGCTTCCAAGTAAAGTATTTTATTACTTGAAGTGTCCAGTGATAATTTTTAATAAAATATTATGTAATTATTTTTGCTTTAAAGTTAAAAAAATCTGTGATTTAAGATTAAATATGTAATAATTTAATTTAAAAAGCATGTTATTAGTGACCTGAATATAACAATTGACATTAGCAAATTAATGGTGACTGTAATGTTGATGTGACCATCATTTAACAAAAAAGTTAAATAGAGTTTAGCACAAACATCTAATTAGGGTATTTTTAATATTTAAGGGACTTTATTTAAGAAAAAAAAATTCTGAGAACTAAAACCAATTTTATCATATTTTTGGAGGACTAAAAACATATTTAATCTAATTTTTAAATAGGTCTCAAAATTAAAAAAAAATTGAATTTTTGATTATATTTTATTTTTATTTGAGTCTTTAAAGTTTTTATAATTGACATAAATTGTCAACTTTTAACAATTTTAAGTCATCATAAACCAACTATGGGCCTTATTTTTTTAATTTAAGGATCCAAATAAAAAAATAATTTAAAGACCTATTTAAAATTTCTTTAATAGTCCAAACTAATTTAACCTAGTGTTAATTATTCTTCAAACCTTTTAGCTGGGGCATAACATTTTTAATTTTTCATAATAAGTATTTTTTTTTTTTGGGGGGGTTAAGTACTCAATGCTTATAATTTTGAAAGGATTCGTTTACTTAACTCATGAAATACTCTTCTGGTTGACGAATGACAATAATGAGGATAAATGGGATAAAAAAATAGGATAAGAGTATAAATAAATATCAATAAGATTTGTTCTAATTTTATTCAATATCTATTGCACAATCACATTAAATAAGTTGGCAAATAATAATATAAATAATTTAAATATCAAAATTACTTTAATGCAAAGTGGTAGCTTCAATCATGATAATAATATTAATGGTGTGATGAAAGTAGGGAAGGAGGACAACAACATTGGCATTAGCAAGGGTGGCAATAGTTATGATGGTGGTTGTTGAAGCAACAACAGTGGTAGCAATGACAATTGTAACAATGGTAGTTATAATAGTAATTAGGTTAAATTAAATTGTAAGTTCCTAAACTATTTAGAAATTTTTAATTAGGTCCTTAAACTAAATTTTTTTTTGTAATTGGGTCCCTAAACTAAAAAAGTTGGTCCCTAGGTTAGTTTTTGACAACTAAAAACTACCAAAATTGACAATTTATGGTAGTTTTAAAATTCTAGGAACCCAATTACAAAGATTTTACAATATCAATGACCTAATTACAAAATTTTGTAGTTTAGGGACTTAATTAAAAATTTTCAAATAGTTTGGAGACCTACATATTAATTTAACCTAATAATTATAATAACGATAGTGACTAAGTAGTTTTGGAAGCAATGCTAACGGTGACAACAATGATTGCCATAATACACAAAGAAAAAAAAAGTTATATTTTCTCTTTAGTTTTAATTATAAATATTTCCTCTTCATCCATTTTCTTTTTTCTTATTTTCCCTCTATATTCAGACAAAACAAAAAAGAAGAGATTAGTGTTACATATTCTTTCAATAACATGTGTAAGATTTTTCACATATTAACAATATGCAAATACTAACATTTAACACCATGAAAAATTAATTTTAATTATACATATGATTTTAAAAAGGATTTATCCATGGGTTTTAGAACTACAATTATTTCCTTCTTAGAGATGAAAATATAAACAAATTTTATCTTTTAGAGATGAAATACAAATTTCATACATTAAAGACAATTTTAGAGACAAAAAGTATCTCTTTCACATAAAATTCATCTATAATTTTTTGGTCAATTCATTATTAGTCATGTATTAAAGATGTAATTTAGAGATGCAATCGGACTATCTCAAATCTCAACATGATTTCTCTTTACTCTCGTCTTTATTCAGTCAACTAGTATTTTGAAAAGTCAAAAGTAGCTCAATGGAACACAAGTTACTATTTTCAGCAATCAAATAGTATTTTTTTTAGTTACTATTCATTGGTACAAAGTATTTATTAGTTTTATCGATGACTAATCTCTACCAGATAACCAAATAGTATAATAACTCTATTATTATTTCAAAAACAAAAGCTAACTTATTTAAACTTTTATCATTTAAATTTTAAATTCAATATTTTTTCACAATTTCTCTACTTGCTTAACATGTTTCTTTATTTTTTATTTTTAATTTATAATCTTTAAATTCTACTTTAATCAATCATACATAGTTATTGTTGAATCTCATGACATTTGATATTTTTATGTCGTACAAAATTTTAATGATATTATAATAATTAGATGAATATATTGTTTGGTTAATGTTCTTATCCAGTACGCAAAATAGGAGAGAGACATAGTAAACGGTCAAAATTTTTCATGAAAGAGCTTCGGAAAGTATGTTACTCTAATAATAAGAAGGTAGACCTACGACGTGAAGTAACCATTTTCGTTTAGAAAATGACCTGTCTAAAGCCACTCTGTCATTAAGAAGCTTAACTTGTCTAAAGCAAATTTTCATGATTCAATTGGACTTCTGACTAAACTTAAATTTCTTAGTGCTGAACATACACAACCTCAGGACTTTACAACATGGCATCAATTTGTCATTGCTCGAACTCCCAAGACTCTCGTGGTGCTTAAGTCTTTAAAGTTTCCGAAAGGTGTTAGACAAAATGAAAAAGATTGCAAAAATTTATCTGCGAGGGACTGCAATAGAAGATCTTCCATATTCAATTCAGAATATTGGTGGTCTTCTAAGTGTAGACTTGATGGAGTAGTGCAAACTGCAAATGTCTTAAGCAATCACCAACTAGCATTTATATGTTGCCAACACTTTTGGTACCATTGGCAAAATTGTGTAGTAATTTTTGACGTTTTAGCAAGTAGAAAGGTGAAAAAGAAAAGTGAGCTCGTTGTGTCTTCTACAATGGAGGTTCTTAGTTTACTAAGAGTGCAACTTGTTAGATGAATTTATTGTTAGGATTAAATATGTTTTTGATCTCCAAAAATATGACCAAATTAGTTTTAGTACTCAATTTATTTTTTCTTTGAATAAAGTCTCTCAAATATTACAAATACCCTAATTAGATCTCTGTGCTAAATTTTGTTTAACTTTTCTATTAAATTATGGTCACATTAGTATCATAGTCATCATTAATTTGCTGATATAACTGTTTATGTTAACTATTATGTCAATGTCACATTAGTAACATACTTTTTAAATAAAATTATTATATGTTTAACTCTAAACCATAGATTTTTTTAACTCTAAAGCAAAAGTAATTACACGACTTTTTATTAAAATCTATCACTAGGTACTTTAGGTAATAAAATACTTTATTCAAGAAAAAAATTTCCTAAAATCAATTTTGTCATATTTTTTGAGGACCAAAATCATATTTAATCCTTTATTGTTAGATTTCATCTTAAAACTGATTGACATTAAGTGAAGTTGCCTAATAGATATATAAGCTCCCTCCCAAAAACTGAGGTAGGCAATGTGGGACTTTCCAACACTCCCACTCCATAGATGCCTACTAGAATAGGCGATTCACAAAAATAGCCTATAGGCTTTCATATAATGTTATATTTCATCTTATAACCAATTGGCATTAAGTGAAATTGTCTAATATATATATAAGCTGCCTCCTAAGAATTGAGGTAGGCAATGTGAGACTTCCCAACATTTATTACTATTTGTCTTTCTAGCTTTCACAATCTGAAATATGTAGATTTGAGTTTCAACAGCTTCACAATCCTCCTTCTAGCTCAAAGAATGTCACTTTCTAAGGGATCCTTATGAGCAAACCTGTTGGCAGCTTTGACCAATTAAAGAGGTGCCACCAAACCTTGAAATATTAATGGCTAAAAATTGCATACCCTCTCTATGTTCGAGCATCAGCATGTTGATGAAAGAGTTCCATCTTCTAAGGGAACTTTCTGTGAAAAACTATAAGCCCCTTCAACTAATTTAGGAGATACCGCTTAAGTCAAACCTTGGAAAATTCATGGCCACGAACTGCATATCCTGACTTCTCTATCTTCCAGCATGCTATCGAATCAAGTTTCTTTTTTGTCTCATGCATCATGTGTTACTCTTTCTCTAAGAAAAAAATACATATGGCAACTTTGTACTGCTAATGATGAACATGTATTTGACAAGCATTTCACAGGCTTGGGAAAAGAACATTTATTCTTCTAGGACAGAAAGTTCCTGAATGGTTTCACCACTACAGCGATGGAGAATCAATGCATTTTTGGGGCCCCAAAGAATTCCCAACATTTGCTGTGTTTGTTGTGGTTGGAGCTTTGGATGATAAACATTGCACGGTCAACCTTATCTGAGCGCATCAATGGCATTGGCAAGATATTTGATATCAATTAAGATTTGATTTCAACAGTGGTGATAGATCATATAATTATGTTTAATACTTTACATAAAATAAACTTGTCAAGGACAAACTCCTGAAACTACTTTTACAGGATTAGTGGAATCATGTAAGGTGTTACGCATGAATTATTCGTGGATAAGACACAAGGGAGTAATAAAATCGATTGGAGTTCATTATGCATATTATATTTTCAAGGCCTAGTTGCCTAAAGAGAAAAATGCCATGATTTGTATAATTCCAATAATGATTTGGAACTAAGTTGCAACCCAGTGATGTAAAAACAACATACATCTCTACTTCTCTAGACATGGGAGTTTATGATTGTGATTCACTGGACATTCAACATTAACGAAGTATAGCTTTTTTCTCAAGAGGATGCCAAACTGTCTCTAAACAGGGGAAATAGTTTATTGGTGAACAATAAGCACTGATTGGCTTTCTTTGCGTCCATGTTGGCAAGAATCTCCTTTGTACTATGTGAATCAGACACTGACACTATAAGTAGTCGAGGTCGTCTTCTTCTTTCTATTAAATAATTATTTTTTCCTGTGTTTTAGTCCGTTGTTGTTATTCTTCTTATAATGCATTATACACAAACTCTGTGCATGCTGATTTCATTTATGGGAATGTGGCATTTGGCCTTTAGCAAATTTTCCATGATTTGTTGATCATTACTACTTTGCTATTGAGAACAGATGGAACAATTCTGGATCATCCCACAAAGGGCTAACAAGAAAACGAAGTAACAAGATTTCCTATGTCATCAAATATTCAGGCACCAACTACTTTGGTATTCAGTGGCAAAGAACTTTCAAAAGAATTCACTCATTAGAGTAGGGATTATGGGGCTTCAAGTAAGAAAATTGAAATGACCACTTCAAACCTATTAAAGCAAATAAGTTAGAAGAAAGTCTTGAAGTTAATCAAAACAATTAATGGGAAGTCAAGGGCATAGAAAATGATTTGTGCAATGAGTTGGTCTATCTTGAGAGAAGAAAGAAAGAGCTAGAAAAACAAACAAATGCCATTTAAGATAAACTTTTACGTTCTCAGTCAGCCAAGGAAATGGCTGGTAAGAGAGAGAGAAATATATGAGGTAGGGAAGATGCCCGAAGCTCAAAGAGAATGAGTTGAAGCCACAAGTTCTACATTTGAGAGTTGGATGTTACACTTTATACCAGAGTTGAAATTATTAGCCTAATTATTCTTTCTTACAAATTATAATTGCATCTTGATGTATTCATTTTTCCCCGTGGTAATTATTTTGCATATAAATATTTAAGCTGAGTGTGTTTCTCACTCACTCAATTTGAGTTACCTTGCCGGAAGTCGGGCTTTCTCCCCATAAACTAGGTTTCTACACCTTTAATCTTCATTTTCTTCTTTCTTATCTCTCTCTCCACCTATACCACAACTAGTCTCTCTGAAATTGACACAAATTTGTTTTATACTTTTATAGATCTTGATAAAAGAATATTTTAACACTGAAGATTGCATTGAATCATATCACAACAAAAGAAAGTTTGAGGATTTTTTTCTATTCTAAACCAAATGTCTTCAAAATCCAACTTTGAATTTTGAATTAGTTTCTTAACTTAATAAATCCATGAATCAATATTGTCATGTTTCTTGCACTTTTTGAATGAATTATATAAGTTAATCAAAGTAAACCCGAGCTATAAGTCGTTAAACAAAAACAACATCAATGGGTTTTGTGGGTGCCTTTATTTTGACTCAAAAATATATAATCATGTGAAAGTCCACGGATTTTGGTCGAAATATAATCAGTTTATGGTTTTGGATGTTTAATTGCATGAGAAACCAGTCTTTCGAAGCTTGAAATTATAGTTAAGAAGGGAAATCTGTCTCTTGGTCATGGGTTTCTAAGTCACTCCAAAGAACACTTAAGTCTAAGTGAGAATAAAGAGAAGGTTTGTTGAAAAATAAATGCTGAAATGCAATGAAGATAAAGCTATAAATAAAAGTAAATAAAGGCAAGATAAATTGATAAATAGGTTGTTTGATTGATTGGATCTTGTGTAAAATGTAACATCCCTATTTTTGCATATCAAATTATTTTTCTAATTATTCTGTATTTATTTTTGGAACACTAGATGGAAATCTCAAAAATTTGATTCGTATAGTTATGTAGTACTAAGTTTAGATTTTTAATAAATTTTTGAGGAATTGAGCTCAAAAATGGATAAAATGACCATTTTACCCTTAAAAAGTCAGATAATAGAATAATAAATAAAAATAGTTAGAAGTGTTTGCAAATTGTTTTTAAGTTATCAATATACTTAGAATAATTAATAATAATTTTTAAATTTTTTTTGAAAATTTATAGAGATATTTTTGTAAAATGACAAAAATACCCCTACTTGACTGCGAGAACCAATGAGAGGCTTTTTGACATCAAAATATTTTGAAAATTTTATACAAAGTATATTTACTTACAAAAAATTTTATTTTGAAAAAAATAGTGAAAAATGAAACACCGCTATTTTAATTTTTTCAACTGTTATTCTAATATTTGACGATTTAATTCTGAAAAATCGGGAAGGAATTTCAAAATTTTGATTCTCACCATTGCACTATGAATTTCAAGAGTTATTTAATCGTAATTTTTAATAATTTTTATGAGCCGGAGCTTAGAGAAATTAGAAAATGACAATTTTGTCCTTACTTCTCAATATTAAGGGTTAACATGAGAAAAGGATTCAATTGATGTTAAAATTTCAATTTGAGCTTGGAATCATGTCATATATATTAAAATATAATTTTGGTAATTTTCTGGGAATTTTTTGAAATTCTTGTGTAAAATAACCAAAATGCTCATAGGTGTCCGATAAGCTAGTCAGTATTGGTTTGACATCTAAAAATGGTGAAAATAGTAATTTCAGTTTATTTATAGGTGAAGTATTTAATTTTATAATTTTTATAATAAAATTTGGTATTTACTGAATTAAAATAGATTTATTATGAATTTTTTAGCTTAAAAATACAAAATAAATAGATAAAATTTGAAATAAATTAACAAAAATTAAAATTAATTATTAAAAATTTATTCTTGATGAAAAATAATGTATGTGTCCATTTTTACATTTAATTGCATTTTTTTGATATTAAAAGTCAATTTTTTCAAGTTTAGGCGATTTTATCAGTACCGATTAATTTACCTATAGATAAAATTGACATCTAAAAGTTGGACAACTAAGGGAGCACGTCCACAATGGCTTATGTCATCAAAGTGAACACCCCACCCCCTTCCTTTCTCTATAAAGAGGCACCCAAAATTCTAATTTCTCACTATCCATTCCTCTATAAACGAGCCAAAATATATAGAGCTTCTCTCTCCCTCACTAATTTTTTTATTTTACTTTAGTATTATGCTTAAATTTTACTAGTTTTCCATCAACTAGTAAATTTCTGTTTCTAGGAGCTTTGCACCAACAATTCTATCATTTTCATCAACCACCTTAGAGGTAATGGGAGGAGTGGGGTTGGTTCTAAATTATTGTCACTTTCCATGTTGGTAGGAAGGGTTTTCCCCTAAACTCATTTAGGGATAATTTTAATTACTATTACTATTATATTATGTTTGATGCTAAACATTAATTTTTATTAAGTTGTTACTCTGCTCAAATTTAAATTATTAAATTATAATTGCTAAGTTGTTACTATGCTCAAATTTAAATCATTAAATTATACTTGTTATGCTATTACTCTACTCAAATTTAAAAATTGAAATGTATTTATTTAATTGTTATTCTGTCAAAATTTTAGTAATTAAATTATAATTACTATGTCGTTATTATGCTAAAATTTTATGTGATTGTGCAATTTTTGCAATATAAAGTAGAAATATTGATTGTACTAGTGCTCAAATTAAATGAGATCAGGGAAACCTCTATTTGAGAAGTTAAGAAGTGATAAATTAGTGAGTAATGTAAAGCAAGTGACATATAGTGACATGACAACCTGCCACAGAAGTTATAGTTTGCTAGACCCATGGTTAGGTCTAGAGGATATGGTATTGAGTGATGAGCATCCTAATGGCCAAGGTAGCGCTCTTGAGCCGGGACAATCACTTAACCAACTTGATAACCCTGACAACTGCTTAACATTACTAGGATTGGTGAGAGTATACCTCTATAAATGAATATCTTAAATTGTTGTTCTGTTCCTCAATGATGATGAGGACTGTACCATGTGATGATGTTAAGAGAGGTATATGTACTCTCAGTCACTTCCCAGGTTCTGTTAAGAACTATTACCCACTAATGAAAAGTATGGATCCATATCAAGTCAAGGATAGTATAACATAGAATAAACTTTAGGTTCTCCTTTTATTATCAACTGTACTTTCTCTATATTTTATGGTAGATTTCCTACCATACAAGTGAAAGCGATTTTAGAACAAATCACCTCACTCTATTATTTTTCTTTTATGCATGATTGATCGCGGCTAATGAAGACTCGGCTATTGATAAGGACTTATAGCTCTAGTCTAATGGCTTGTTATTTTGTCGGATAGGGTAGACGGACACTGTTCTGACTAGGATCTTTTTGATGTACTGGGAATAAGTAGTGACTATTTTGATGTATATTTTGATCTCCCTGTATTTCAGTAATTTTTTTGATTATGAAATCATGATGTACAGTTCTTTGATGAATACATAAAGATTTTATTTTTTTACTATCGTTTTCAAATTTTGTTAAATTTACAAATTTTCTATTATTAAAAGCGGATAAAAATTTTACTCGCATTTTTAAATAAGTAAATAAGTATAGGTTATGTTCAATGTGAATGGGTGTCACATAAAACATGAAGCACATGACCTATTTATACTGTGTAACTAGATAATAGCTCTACAGCCATGTTTTTCTACCAAACAATTGCCTAGATCGTGGTTAGGGTCCTATTCAACTAGTTTACTACCCATTCGATAAATCCTGGTCATTAGATCTGCTAATTTGAGCTTGGTTCAGATGGTAATGGTGGGTCCTCATGTCTGGCTAAAAAATGTCCCTATTTTTTAGGCATCTCACGCCATTATTAGGATATTCTAGAAATTTGCCACTAACCACTACCTTTAGCTATTAAAGTCTATTGCTAACCAACTCCTATTTCTTAGGAAATGTGGGTTTGACCAGTTTCAAATATGTTCATGGCCTTTTATCTTACAAAGTAGTGGGGAATCTTATCATTCCCACAAAATCTCATATTACATTCACACTAGACCCCCTTTCAACAAGGCTAGCCAAATTTCAAAGTACTTATTGAGGCTTACTTAGCTGAATGAATTTTCCCTCTAGCCGAACTACCTTTACATAGCCACCCAATTCGACTAGGGTGTAGTTGGTCCATATATGTCTCAATCCCCATATTATATTTTACGCTAATCCTTCCTTCAGTAAGGTTAGCAAAATCTTAAAGTACCTACCGAAGCATACTTAGCCGAATACATTCTAGTGCCCACAGCTAGCCAAACCATCCTTATACAGTAACCTCATTCGATCAAGGTTTAGCTGAACTAGATTCGACCCATTCTCTTCTTCCTTGAATACCTCTTGTAGGCTATAGAGTCTCTTCTTTAGCTAGTCAAAGTCCTAATTTTTTGGGTGCTAAGTTGAGTTTCACTCTAGCTGACACTAATTCGAATGAATCCTCAATAGCTGAATTATGCAAAATGGTCAAATTCAGCATTATCTAATATCAATTGTATTGAGGCTTTACTAGTCGAATAGTCTTCTTTTAACCAATACTTGAGGTAACCGAATTCCTTAAGTATTAATTCATTCAATTTGGCTATTAAATCCCTCGTGGTCCTTCATATAAGTATCAAAACTACTTTGATCGTTGCTGAATTTGATTCAAACTTTAAAAAGGAACCTTCTAAATTTCAAAGACTTCATTTTGTAATTATTAACACCCTCAATAAACCTCTTCCATTTAGCCAACAAAGAATTTACCAAATTCATGTTAGCCAGACAAAGAGCCAATTCAACTGAATCTTAACAAAATGAGTCCTTGCCTTTAGCTGATGCTCCAAAGCTTTCAGATTCCATTACCTTTTCAGCTAAAATTCTTTGGCTAGGCCTTTATTAATTTAGCTAATTTTTAGGTGCCAATAAGTCTTAATTATAATTTCATGATTTTTTTAATAAATTTTAACAAATAGAAAAGAACATGTATTTGAAATATTATGGTATAAGTGTATTATTCTCGAAACGAGACGTATACATATCCTCGCATTGTTGTTGATGTCCCTCTTATATGTGACATTTTCGTTGGCGGTATTACATAAAAACAGGTTACCCCACAAATGCTAAGTAGTTATTTCCTTAATATTCTTCACATATAATTGAATGTGAGAACATTAAGTGAGGTGATATTGTTGGCAATTATATATAATATAAGAGAAGCAATTATGTATTTTTTTATTTTCTAACTTATAATGAGCCCCTATCATTTGCAGTTGATAAAGAGACTTATATGCATCATCACATCTCAACAAACCCATCGTTGTTCACAATCCACTGTTTTAATTCAATTTGTGTGGACGGCTTGCCGCTGAGGAAGTGAAATAACAACAACAACAATAATGATGATAAATAAATAAATAAATAAAAACAACAACACCCATCTTAAGATAAAAAAATTCTCAAAATTTAAATAATATTTATAGAAAACTTATATTTATCTTATTTCACTCATCCAGTACTACTTAATTAGAGTACTTTATCCAAAATGTAAAATGTTAATACATATGTTTCATATTTTTAAATTATTTCAATTTTTATACATTTTTAATATAACTATTGTGATTCATCTTAAATTTTTATATAAACAATGCTATTGTATAGTTATCATTAATAATTTAACTTTTTGAATTATGTCTTTTAATTTCCACACGATTTAACTAATTTGCTCACAAAGATGAACAATTTGTAATTAAAATGAAAAAACGTTGGGTGAGAATTTAAATTTACCAAAGACCTGCTAATTTGTTACAACCATGTCACTAAATATAAGTGCGCAAAGTACACTAACAAGAGAATCTTGTTTGTGACTTGATATCCATATAAATGAATATGCATTGGCAAGTCAAAAAGTTAGTGTCCTCAACACCGAATCATAATGTACATTGAACCAAAAGTAGAGATCAGAGAATAATGAGCCTTAAATGAAGCTAACTATATAGTTGCCTATATTATACATACATAAATATAACTTTAAAAAACATAGGAAATTAATTATGAGTTTGATAGACATGCGTTGTCAATGTAAAAACTTTTATTTATACTATTAATCAATTATAAATCATTTTTTATTTGACTTTTAAGGCAGTTATCATAAAGTCAATACATACTAGTTTGTGATTAGATGATACTATTAGGGTGGATGTATTATTTATTCATTAATTATAACATAAAATGATGATATACGAGCAGTATAGTAGTTTTTAATTCTCTATAACTTATGTTAAAACAATTTATATAAGTGAATAATTAAAATTTATTTAATATCAGTAATCTTACTTTTCAACAAATTTACAATTTATTGTGTATCATATTTATATTTTTGTAAGGCAAATGTATCATATTTATATTTTTAATTTGAACAGTTACTAGAAAATATTTATAATTGCTTCCATTATGTTTATAAAATTTAGAAAGGTTTATTCTCAGTGATTGGAGATTTCAACTTTATTTATCACTATCTAAGTAAATAATACATTTATGTGTTGCGTTGGTGGGATGCTTGCTGGGTTTGAATTTGATACCCATTCCACAACATTTTCCCTGCAATACTTTTATAACAATATTTTATAAACAGACAAAAATGCATCGTCGACAGATCTCAAGATCTTGACTCGTAAGTCTATACAATATGAATCCATTACTTTGGCAGCCAATAGAGCTAGAGTTTTTGCCAATTGTTATAGAAACTATTTTATATTTTTATCGGCGCATTACAGATTATCTGTGTTAATATATTTTTATTGGTGCATTATAGATTATCTGTGTCAATATAATTTTACTTTGTTGGAGTTTTTCTTTCTATTTAATTAGATATACTCTTTTAATTTTATCATATATAGTAAAACGTTTTAGGATTCAACTAACTTTTTTCTTTAATCCTAATAAATTCATGTAAAATATTAAATTATTAACTTTTTAAAACTTTTAAGGAATTCAAAATTAAACTAAATAAACTAAGAAGTACACGGGTGTTGCTGTGATGCTTTCGAATGTCTAACATCGGTATACATCTTATAGCATCAACGTATATTGAGAAAGAAAAATACAGAAATACGTAAAAAAGAAAGGAAAAAATTCAGCAATTAGCAGCTCTAGTGTTTTCATAATCAATTATTCTTGAAGTACAATTATTTATTCAAAAAAACTTATGCGCTTTTCTATAAATATTATTAATATTATTTTTTAATAACAGCATAAAAATTTTACTAATTTATTAACAAAAAATATAACATATATAATAACTATTATACATGCAACATGCTGTACCTTTTTTTTTAATAAACAACACCAAAACCTAAAAACGTCCACATCCCTTTAATGGCCTACTGGGCTGGCCCAACGAGTGTGCCCATTAACCCTAAACCTGATAACAAATAGTAAGTATCTCTTTAAGAATCTCAGAATCACTATTATCATCAACATTTTACCGCATTAATGGATATAATGATAAGTCAATGAGGCTATAAATTCCATGAATCATTCCATTGAAAGTACGCATTCATTCGATCTTTCACTTTTTGATATTGAGTATCGTTGTCCAAAAGATCTTGAGTATCCTAGTTCTTATAGGTATGTCCCCATCTCTAAATCATGAGAAACCCTATATTGTCGTCCACCATGACCTTAACCTGCGAGCCTAGGAGATATGTGATCGGATTCCTCTTCAGCTTGAGAATACGGTATCTAAATTTTATTCTCTATCATTTATTGTTAATTTAAGCTAATTCTGAAATATAATATACCCTTTTACATACATTTAACATTCGCATGGGGTTCATTAAACATTATCAGCACTGAACTCTTTTTCGTAAGGATTTTAAGTTTTAACTCTGGAAGCTTGACCTGCCATTATTTATAGGCTCTTTACCAATTTTATAACAGTCAAGTTTCTATCATTGCAAGCAATTTATGCTGGTGCATCATCCACTTGAAAATAACAGTTTTCCATGCAATAATGAAAAGCATATTCACAAAGAGGAAAATGACATCTCATTAATTTTAACTGATAAAGTACTTAAAGCAATATGAGGCGATCTATTATTTACGATACACAAAATGAGCTATAAAATAGAATGAGCCATTTTGGGTATATGTCTTGAACGTATAGTTTATGACACACTTAAATATTGAAGACCTATATTTTACTGACTCCATGTTTTTGCAGGAGCAAATCAAATGCAGAAGTCTTTGATATATCTTTGGTTTGAGATCTAACTAGCATGATTAATGAGTTCAATTGTCTTGCTAAAAGATTTAGAATGGTTAGAGATTTTGTATCATGCAATGCTACAACAAATTGTTGTTTGAGGTTGTTTCTATATCGAATTAAAGATCTAAGTGTGTACAATATACCTAATGTAGATGAGGTTGCAACTTTGATAGTAGGTGATTTAGACATTATGGATGTTGGAGGTGATATTGTTGTAAAGAAAATTTTCAACGAGTTACAAAGGCTTCATGAATCACATACTTCCTTCATCTCATTGCAATATCCATTACTTTTCCCAAATGGAAAAGATGGTTTTAAAGAAGATATTTCGATAAGTGATTTAAAAATTGGTTCTTAGAGTTGTACCAGAGTTTGTGTTACTTTGAGGGAGTGGATTGCATTTAGAATTCAAGAAAGACATATTGAATTTGGTAACATCCTCAATGCACAAAGACTATTCAACAATTTGTTGTTGATGCTTACATTATGGTGGAGTCCCAATGATTGTCCGTTATAAGACACAATCAAAAACAATAAGGTCTGATTTGCTTAATGGGTTACAGGAGGTAGTGGTAAAAGGAGAAATCGATCCTTTTTCGATTAGAAAACGTGTAATATTACCCCCATCTTTTACTGGTGGGATGAGATACATGTTTAAAAATGGTCAAGATGCAGTTGCAATAGGTAAAAGATTCGGATATCATGATCTATTTATAACCATTACATGCAATTTCAACTAGAGTGAAATACGTGATTTTGTTGTTGAAAGGGGTCTAACAGCATCTAATAGACTAGATATTGCATGTAGAGTTTTAAGTTGAAGCTAGATGAATTGATCACAGATTTGAAAAAGAAAGAGATATTTGGGAAGGTTAATGCAGGTAAGTCATCATATTAATCATTTTCTATATAGTTATGCCTTTTATGTGTGTTTATTTGATTTTATTTTGTTCTATCAAATTAGGGATGTATACTGTTGAGTTTCAAAAAAGAGGACTTATACATTCCCATATATTATTGTGGCTAGATGGTGAGAATAGATTAAGAAATGAAAGGGATATTAATAAAGTGATATCTGTTGAGCTACCTTATCCTATATTGTATCCTAAATTAGCTAAGGCATTTGTAACCTACATGATACATGACCAATGTAGAGCTACTAATTTCAAGTTACCCTGCATGAAAGAAGGAAGATGTTCTACGTACTATCCTAAAAAATTTCAAGATTTAACCATTGTTGATGAGGATGGGTATCCATGCTACCGATGTCAAGATTTAGGTACTGTTGTTTGTAATGACCTACCTTCATCACAAAAATATGTTGGAACCAAAGACGTAGAAGCGTCTAAACCCTTAATGTTTTGAAGATAACAAGCTTATTAATGTTCGAGTTTGTGCTTAAAGACTAACCCTGTCACAGCTAAGAAGACCATCCAGTAGACGTGTTAAAGAAGACAGTCTAGTAGACGTGTTAAGGACCGTCCAGTAGACGTGTTAAAAACCGTCCAGAAGACTCACTAAAGAGGACTGTCCATTTGAACAAACTGAAGGCGACCGTCCAATGAATAAGCTCATACAAGCCTCAAAGATCATATATTCAAACGGCTAAGTTTTTATTTTGAACGTCAATTTGATTTATGCTAGTCTTCCTCAAAACTGACATATTACTACTTTTGTGATCTAACGTTCAATTTGTTTGAAGTATTAAATAACATCAGAATCATTCTAGTGCAAGAGCGCAGCAAAATCAGATAAAGCAAGTCAACTTATCAAGCTACTGAGGCGAACGAAGAATGCTCAGAAAAACAGACCGCCAGCACAGTCTTGCACTTTCCTTTTTGGTGCAAGTCTAAAAGCTATTGTGCTGACCTCTTTGAAGGGATAGTTTGCACGCCCTTCTTTGCATAACGAAGTCAAGTCTTCACAACGGATCTTTTCTCTGAAGACTATATATGTATCAAGGAAGAATGTCACGAAGATATGACATATACGTGCCTGGTGTAAAAATTCCTAGTTAACAAATTACTTCTGAACAATTGATAGAAGCGTCTAGTGGACAATAGCAAAAATCTTGTAAAGTTTTCAAAGTGTGCTTGAGCTTTATCTTTCAAATCCTTACTACGTGAGTTGATATCGTTTGTATAAACACTTGTTGTGTTGTGAAAGCCTGGAGAGGCTTAGTGTGAAAGAATACTTGGGTTAAGCAATCTAGGGTGATTGTGTTGTAAAGCCTGAAGAGGCCGTGAACAATACTTGTAACCTAAGGTTGGTTAGTGAATACCTTCTAGGTGAAGGGACTGGACGTAGCTTAGGTTGAGTGAACCAATATAAAACTTTCTGTGTTCTTCTTCTCTCTATCCCTACGCTTGAAAACGTTTTCATACTGATCAACTAGTTTAGAAAAAGTTTTTAAACGCACAATTCAACTCCTCTTTCTTGTGCGCTTTTTCTATTTCAAAATACTTAACCAACATAACTAAGATTCAATTTTAATTCAATTATAAAACTCTTTGATTAATTTATATGTGAAAATGGGTAAGAATTTTTTGTGTTTTCATATGCTTTTCTATCCACTTGTACTAACATCTAATAGAAATAAAGTTCATACCACTAAACATATGAGAAAGAAAGGGAAATTATATACTCAAGAAAATATCTACACAAGCTTTTACAAGCAAAACATGATGCCTTGTATACAAACTCGCACACAAAAGATCATAATATTCTAATGTGAGGTGTGTGTTAGTACATGTGACCCAACTATAGATACAGCATACAAATATCACACACTTCCTAAGCCAGTCATAAATACTAACTCACACAACTAAAGATGAATGATCTACTGTGGAACTTTTCCCTAATCTTGGAGTTGAGGTACATAACAAGATACATCAGGCGGGCTGCCCCAACAATCTTCATGTAGGAAGATCTCCCGCCCTTTAGCACATTGGGTGATGCCAATCCAAAGGCTATAAGTTTGTCTGAAGGTCTAACTCGTGACTCCTCCAAGCTCCTCTAGTGTATCCAAAACCAACAAGTGGGTGAGGGCTAAGGAACTAGACGGGGCTCCATCCATCTGCTCTCGTGACAACGAATCATTGCGATCATCACATTCACACACACAAAGACATACAAGCAAGGATAAGCTACCCAAGAGAGAACAATCATAGCAAAATAGAACAAGAAGCTGAAACTGATAGTATATTTAAACATAAATTCATTCAAAGCATACAAGTATGCCATAACAAATCATCTTATTTTCCAATCAACATGTTATAACCTCATTAATCATAGCAACCAATATGCATATGTCGACATCTATAGACCTTCTCCATGGAGAACAACTATTGAGCAACCAGCCAGATGCATCCTTTAAACATGGTAAAAGTTGACAAACAGGCATGGGTAAAAGCCAAAAACCATTAGAGGATACCGGTCTTGATCTCAAAGTAATTGTGGCTTCGTCGAGATATACATATGTGGGTAGTCGCCACCACGACTTGAGATGTGCAATAGCCTTGGCATCTTGTGGAATCGTGCATCAATATATCCCCAAGGCAAAATCAATATGCCTCCACTAGCTTTCCCAATGCTTACCAAAGCGTCCTTAAAAATCATGCATGTGTGCATATTAACAACAATGATAACATTGAACAGAACAACAATTTTTACCTGGGTTAGACATATCTAACTATATGCCTTGCCACCCATTGGGCCAGCCCTATCCACAAGGTTATCTAGTTAAACATTATCTTAACCAGACGAGAATCACCATCTTAAAACTTTCCAATATACCATCAAGTCATATACATTGACCACATCATGTCTTTTATAATAATGAAACTCTTACAATCTACCATTTAACAAACTTTTGTTAAATCTTATATAAAATTATAAATTCTGTTCTAAAATATTCACATTATAAAATTTATATAAGAATTTGAATTTTAAAACCATCCTTTTAAAATTTAGGCTATAGGTTTTCATTACAACTTAGTTGCATAAGTTATAATACTATACCTTTATGATTAAATCATTAAAAATACCTTTTTAATATATATAAAATAGAAAGGAAGTATTCCCTTGAACATCATATTTAACTTTTATTTTTTAAAAAAACCCAATGTTAAGTTTTAAGCATAAAAATATGACATTTTTTAAAACTAGTAAAAGAGTTATAAAACTTTTGTCAAAAATAGATTCTAGTGATAGCCAAATTCAAGCATCAGTTTTGAATTTTGTTTTGAATAGGTAAATGATTTTTTCTTAACATGATCTATATTTTGTTGAAAAGGAAATTTGTCTATTTTCTAAATCATCCAAGATCACCTCAAGCAAAAATATACAATTAAAGATACAAAAATAACAAGATAGTAAGGTTAGGATGACCTACTAGAGGACCAATAAACATGTTTTGCTATTTTTCATATCCTGAAAAAACTTTGTAGAGCCCAAACCATTTATTTTATGAAATTAAACTTAAAAACCCTCTTCAAAATGACCAAGAACATTAAAAAAAATGGTCTACATGATTTTATATGATTTTTGAAAGTTCACAGTTCTCAAAACCACTTTTAGTCAGGGAACAAGTACAACCTTCAATTTCTAAAAATTATTAAAAATAGAAAACGTATCAAATATTGGAAAACCATATATGCTTGGAAATATTTTTGTGTCTACTTTTTATTTGTTGAAATAGTTTCAACATTTACACAATAGAATCTTCCAGAATCGCATTTTACCACACACTGCCAGACCAGCATTTCTAGAAAGCATGCACAACTTTCAAAAGGCTTAACTTTTTCGTTTCTTAACCTTTTAATGCATTTCTTGAGTCCATTTTGGATAAAATTTTGTCTAGTTTACAAAAAAATAACTCAAAAAAATTAACCACAGCTTTAGATATAGCAAAAATAGTGAACCATGCTTAGGCAGAAAAACTAAACAACATTAGGAACATATTACACACATGAACGAAAATGGTTTCTTTCACCATGTTTGCAACTTTCAAACATACCAACAATATTTACAATCAAAAAACACACCAAAAATAGAATAATCACAATCCAAACAAAAGAAAAAAGGTTAGCTTTCCTTACCTTTGGACATGATCCTATAAACTTAGAAGAGGGTTTTTGGAAAAGAATGAGTAACTCTTTCAATCTTTGGCAAGGTGAACCATCCACCAACACCAAGAATGGTTGATATATGACATAAACACAAGAAAGAACAAAGTTTAGAACCAAGGAGGTAAAGAAAAAGGTTTAGACCACTTAGGTCTTGATAAAAAAGAAAAGATAAAGAAAGAAGAAGATGAAAAGGATGGACCTTTACCTAACACCAACTTCCTTAGACACTCTAGCTTCCAACTTCTCCTTTAACACTTAGAAAATTTTAGAACAAGAGGGCTTTCTCTCAAGGCTCACTATTTTGGAGAAGAGAAAGTGAAGAGAGTTTTACTTGAAGCTACTTTTAAGGTAACTCAAGTGGGGCCATTTTGGTAACTCACAAAATGAAAGGCAAGGTTTAAATAAATTTGAAAACAAAATCCACCTTCTCCAACAAGGGAGAGTGGACATCCAACATGGGGAAAACAAGGGGTGGGTTAATGGTTTTGGTACACTTTGATAAGACTTTGTGTAGGAATTTGGAAAAAAGCATTTAGTTTGTTTGCAACTAATCTAGTTTTTCTAGGAATTAATAGTTAGCTTAGTTGGGTTTGGGCTTAGGGACGTGTGGGCCTTAGATTAGCAGTAGAGATTTTAAATTTCTCACATTGACAGTGAAAATTTGGTTAAATACCAGGATTTATGAAATTAGGTTTAGGGTTTTCTAACACTTGAATCAATTAAAACAATTTAATTGACTTTAGAATCTACATGATTATGGCTCTTTAGAATTTCTTTGAATAAGGTTGAGCTGTCTCTGCCCAAGTCAGGCTGTCAAATTTACTTCATCTGACAGGTCTCTTAAGAAACGATCCTGAATAGTAATAAAGGAAAACCCAGTGTTTTAAACCTTTTTGGGCAAGGAAGTTATCAACAAAATAGAATCTAATCATAAATAATTTAAAGTTAGTTATAATTAAATTCCATGATCTTGTATCGCTCATCAACTGTATAGATAAATATTGGCTCAACCATATCATTATAAACTAGATTCTTGCAGAAATCATTGTAGAATCTCGAACAAGAACAACATGTAAATATTTAATTATCTATTTTTCATTAGAAATTAAATTTAATTCCCCTTGTTGATTATTCAATCACTTAATTAGGGATCAAGATGCTGCAGATTTTACATTGTCAACCTTTATAGTGTATCTCTACACTGCTAGAATCCGAGCAGGCGTAATTTCTGTAGAAAACTCTACTGAAATTTACACGGCAAATATTATTATTAATTTACTTAAAATTAATTTAAATTTAATTTCTCTTTTTAGATTATCAACCACTTATGCATAGATTATAAAAGACATGTCTTACATTGTCCAAAAATGGTGTTAAGGTGGATAATAGGAGTGTTGTTCCTTGTAGTCCACTTCTTTTGATGAGGTATCAAGGACATATCAATATAGAGTATTGCAACAAATCTAACTCAATCAAGTATTTGTTCAAATACGTGAATAAGGGTCCTGATCGAGCAACTATTGAGATTAGCAAAACTTACAAGTAATATAGAGGAATCAACCATTGTTGATGAGATTAAATGGTATTGTGATTGTAGATATCTATCACCGTGTGAAGCAACTTGGAGAATTTTTGCTTTTGATATTCATAAAAGGTGGCCCGCTGTTCAAAGGTTAAATTTTCATCTTCCAAATGAGCAATTAGTTTTTTTTTTAAGGATGAGGACAAGATTCATATAGTTGTTGAAAATAATAAGCATCTTCATACAATATTTTTGGGTTGGTTTGAGGCAAATTAAACTTTTCTTGAGGGTAGAAATTTGACTTATGCCTGAATTTCCCAACAAATTTGTGTTTTTGAACAAAGAGAAAAGGTGGCAACCAAGAAAGCAAGGATATTCCATTGGTAGACTTACCTATATTCCAATTGGGATAGATGAATTGTACTACATGAGGATATTGTTGATGAAAGGGGATGTGTTGATTATGACAATATCAAAACAATCAATGGCAAGACCTATGACACTTTCCAAGATGCATGTTATGCTTTAGGGTTGTTAATGGATGATAGGGAATATACTGATGCAATTAACAAAGCCAACCAAATGGCTTCAGGAAAATAGTTAAGAAAGATGTTTGTTACATTGTTATTCATGAACATAATTTCAAAACCAAATGTTGTTTGGAAAGCCACTTGGAAGTTGTTAATTGATGGTATTGTGTACCAAAAGAGGAAAGAATTGAATGTTCCAGGTAAAAAATTCATAAATTGTCTTTTATATCTACATACTCATAGGTTACTAAATTAGAAATTATTGTAGGTCACTAAAGTACTTTGATACTTGTCTTTAGATTAGTTATGATGAATTGCAAAATCTTTGCCTCATAGAGTTGGAAAAGTTACTAATCTCAAATGAAAGATCTTTAAAAGATTTCAAGTGTTTCCCTCTCCCAGACCTTTCAGATATGTTTGTGTTTCAAAATAAATTCATTGTGGATCTACTTAACTATGATAGATATCAGTTAGCTTAGTTACATGCATCTTTTTTGAAAAAATTGATAGAGGAGCAACTTATCATGTATAATGAAATAATGGAATCAATATTTTTTGAAAATAGACAATTATTCTATTTATATGACTATGGTGGAATTGGTAAAACCTTTCTTTGGAACATATTATCTGCCTGTCTTAGGTCAAATGGAAAGATTGTCCTCAATGTTGCTTCAAGTGGTTTTGCTTTGTTGTTGCTTCCTAGTGGAAGGACCATTCATTCAACTTTTTGCATTCCATTAGTAATCAATGAGGATTCAACTTGTAACATAACTCAAGGTAGCCTTTGTGTAAAGCTTTTTATAGAAACAAAATTAATCATATGGATGAAGCTCCAATGATGAATAGATATTGTTTTGAGGCTTTGAATCGCACCTTAAGAGATCTTATGAGAATTAAGTGTGAAGACAATAAAGACAAACTATTTGGTGGAAAGGTTGTTATGTTGGGGGTGATTTTAGGAAAATTTTGCTTGTTGTTAGGAAAGGATCAAAACAAGAAATTGTTAGAGTAGCAATTAATTCATCTGAATTATGGAAGACTTGTAAAGTTTTGAGGCTGACTCAAAACATGAGGCTGAATACAACAAGAATAGATCAGATAGCTTATGATATAATACAATTTGCTGATTAAATACTTCAACCTGGAGATGGTGATATGGACTTAAATGAGAATGGTGAAGGTGAAATTGATATACTAGAGGAATTTTTGATTCAACAAAATGAAAAGCCTTTACTTTCATTGATTGATTTTGTGTATCCAAATATATTGGAGAATATGAAATTGTTGATTTTTTTGAACAAAGAGCAGCTTTGGCTTTGACAATAGAGTATTTTGAAGAAGTTAGTGACTTCATTTAGTCTTTAATTTCAAGAGATGAAAGAGTGTTTTTGAGTTTAGACATACCTTGCCAATTAGGTGAAGATCATGAGATTCAAGGGGATTGGTTTACAATAGAATTTTTGAATGATATCAAATGTTTTGGGATTCCAAATCATCGGTTGAGACTTAAAGTTGGTGTACCTATAATGTTGCTAGAGGTGTCAAAGTAAGCCTGTCCGGCTCATCTGGGTTGGTTCACCACGGGTGAACCTAAAAAACGAGCCAGCCTAACCCGGCTCACATTTTGGTGAGATAAGAAAATGCCAACCCGGCTTGACCCACCATGAGTTGGTGGGTTAAGCGGGTTGGCTCACCAAATTTTTAAAAATAAAATAAAAAAATAAAAAAAATAAAAATGTTTTTTTCTTTTTTCTTAAAAAAGTCACATTTTTCTCATAAAGCCATTCAATAATTCAAATAGAAATATAAATGATTCATATTTAAGTATCAAATAACAACAGGAATAGCGTGAATGCTTGATGGGATCAGTTCTTACGTATAAGTGTTTTTACTTTTAATTATTATAACATTATGGTTTTAATTAAAAAAAAAGGGCCAACCCGGCTCGAACCTATTTGGCTTGTGGGTTAAGTGAGTTAGGTTGCCATTGGGCCAAAATTGAAGTGAGCTAATTTTTTTAAGCTCGGCCCGGCTCGAACATGTGGTGGGCCGAGTTGGCCCATCGGGTTTTGGCTCATTTTGACAACTTTTATGCTGCTAAGGAATTTGGACCAATCAAATGGTTTATGTAACGGAACAAGGCTACAAGTGAAGGATTTGGGAACGAATGTTAAATAGCTATAGTCATCACTGGCACAAACATTGGTGATATAATTTTTATTGTAAGGATGAATTTAGTGCCATCTAATCCTAGGTTCCCATTCAAATTCTAGTGTTGGCAATTTTCCTTTTGTCTTTGTTTTGTGATGACCATCAACAAAAGTCAAGGACATTCATTTTCTGAGGTGGGACTGTATCTTCCAAGACCAGTTTTGACTTATGGTCAGCTATATGTGGCTAAATCTAGAGTAAAATCAAAGAGCGGTTGATGATGGAAGGGTTTGTAACTCAACAAAGAATGTTGTGTGCAAAGAAATGTTTGAAAACTTATAGAAATTCTACCAAATTAGGTTTTATACCAACTTTCTTACTTTTGCACATGTTGATCTATTTTCTACAATGATATGTTATCTTTTAATTGTATTTTTAATGTTAAAATAGTAATATAGCTTTGATCAAACCATTCCATCTTAAGTTTCTATTATTTATAATTAGTAAATTGATCTAGGTTATAAAGACCTATTTCTGTTTTTATGCAAAATTTTACGGGTCCGTGGCTTGAGGATGATAATAGATACACTATATGGAAGTTGCGACACAAAACCACATATGCTTCACATATTGTTTCCAGTACTTTTGCTGTTTTTCATGACAAAATCAAAACACTTTTGCCACATTTATAAAAAGCATGATACAATTAACCTACTGAATAATGCAGCATTTATAAATATCAAAATATCCTACATTTTGGGAGTATATCAAGTTTACTTAAGGTGTCTAAAAAAGACAGGTTTAACTGTCTCTTTACTTGCTACAATGCTACTCTAATGTGATTACTTCATTGGTAGTCACATCTTGCCTAAGCACAATAATTAAAGCTTTTTAACATGATTTAATATCTGATTTTGGTCATCTACTGATGTATCAATGATAAAAGTATATAAAACATGTCAAATCTTAACTTTTTATCCAAGGATTAACATTTATGTCATGGTAAATGAATCTATATAGCTAATCACATATCATGCATTCATAGGATATTATCATGCATTCTAATAAAATTAGAGACCTACATGACAATATATTCTCATAGGATATTGTCATACATTTTGATAGAAATAGGATATTAGCATGCATTATGATAAATTGAACTATATAGCTAACCACATATCATACACTTATAGGATATTACTATCCAACCGTGTAACTTTGTACAAGATGCATTCAAGCATATACCATGACAGTACAAGATGTAGTCAAGTAGTCAATATCATGTAACTTTCTACAAGATGCAGTCAAGCATATAGCAGAGTCATGTTGCTATTGCTTTAGATAAATATATTAATAACAATCAACAAAGTTGATATACCAGATCATACATATACCACAGTCATCATTAAAAACTGTACTGTCATGGTATATGATATATATATACCACATTCATTTTATTTTATTGACCTCTAAACAATTCCCTCCTCGATATATTAAAAGATTAGAACTTGAGTGCACCTAATTGCATCTCATATAAGCATCTCATATCTTGGATATTGCTAGCAGGGGATGTATATACTCAAGATTATTTGCAAAGTTTCATAAATTTGAAATATTTTGGGATTAATATCAATGTTGACCATTTTGTATTGTGGGTATTTCAGTGATTTACTGTGGCTGTGTATCATTCAATGATGTTGGTATAAGTTTTGGATGAACTAATGTATGATGCAGCAAAGTTTAAATTAGAGTAAACAAAGCATCCCAGTGTCTGATATATCAATCACAATAAACAAAGCTCATATACCATATCAATATTTAAAATCTGTCACTGTTATGGTGATGAAAGAACAAAGATCGCACAAGAAGGGGAGTTGAATTGTGCGTTTAAAAACTTTTTAACTTAATCAAAACGAGTTCAAGAAAACAGTTAAAGAAGGGATGAGGGAAGGACAAAGGCACAGAGAGTTTTTATACTAGTTCACTCAAACTTGAGCTACGTCCAGCCCTTTCGTCCTAAAGGTGTTCACTAACCAACCTTAGGTTACACACAAGTATTCTTCTTCAGCTTCTTCAAGCTTTACAATGCTATCTACCCAGATTGCTAAACCACCCAAGTATTCTTTTTCATTAAGCCTTTTTAGGCTTTCACAACATACACAGTTGTTAAAAAAAAGTTTACTACAACGCGAGGATATGAAAGTTTAGGAGCAGTACAAGAGTTATTCTACAGAGAATTTGAGAGTATTTCAAAGTCGTCCAGTAAACGCAAGAAATGTAGTCGTTCTCTATCTCTATATTCTTCTCCTCTCGAGTTGATATATATATGGTCTCTTGAATATAGCCGTTGAAAATATAGCTTCAGACCTTACTCAGAGAATGTGCGTGCGTGTATCAAGTTTTCAGAAGAGTCAGAAAAGTAACTTTTGTTCTTGCATTAAAAAGGAAAGTGCAGAGTTGTGTTGAAGAACTATTTTTCTGAACATTCTTCATTCGGCTTGCCAGCTTGATAAGTTGACTTCCTTTTTCTGCAATACTGCACTTATACGCTAACATGTATCTGTCTTTCATTTAACGCTTAGATATTTGAATGTTAGATCTCTTTAAAAAGTAAAGCATTAGTCTCAAAATATTCATGTGAGAAACGCATAGTCCAAACAAGCTTTAAACACTTAGTCGTTAGAAAGAGACTTACATTTGGACGATCATCATGTGCGAGTCAAATGGATGCTTGTTAAAACTGGCACGTTGGACGCCTTAATATAAAACACGCATTGGACACTAAAAAAACATTTTTTTTACAATAAGAACTTAAAACTTAATAAGTTTGTTATCTTCAAAATTTGAGGGACTAGACGCTTTATACGTCTTTGGTTCCAACAGGTGAGGTGTGTTTGCTAGTGTACAACATGTCAATCTCTAACAGACTACAGAATATTATCATTGGCACATGTGATCCTTTAATAGTAGTAAAGAGTGATCCTTTTCATTTCTTAGCATCTTCTAAAGTAATAAAATAGATTGTTAACCACTTTTTTTTTATTGTGGTTGCTATATGATATATGACTTGGATATGTGGTATAAGTTTTGTCAAAACTGATATATGATGGAACAAGTTTGAAGTTGGAATTTGATGACAACCAATCAGTATAACAAAATCAACAACTTTGAATGTATTCCTTTGGGATAAATATATTCTTATATATATTTATATTTATATTTATTAACAAAACATAACATATAATTATTATCAATCTATAGCTTATAATACTCACCAATAAACTCTTTAATTGCCTATGCGATGCATGGGTATAAAATCTAGTTTTATAACATAGTCAAATTTCTATCATTGTGAGCAATTTATGTTGGTGCATCAGCCACTAGAAAATAATAATTTTTCATGTAGTAATGAAAAGCATATTCAAAAAGAAGAAAATGACATCTCATTAGTTTTAACTGAAAAAGTATTTAAAACAATATGAATAAGCTTTTTGGTAAATTAAATAATTGTTTCCATAAAAATCCAGAATTTGAACTATAACACTTTGTTAGAAGTACTTAAGATATGATTTTTTTTCCTTCTAGTTTCGAATAAGGATTTGGAGCTTAAGAATTATACTCCCCACCATCAAGTCTCTTGTGAAATTGGCAAAAAGTAGTTCAAAAAGGTTGTTTATATATAGGTCAGTTTGATTTATGTTTAAAGCAATGCAAAAAAACTCGACTTGAACTAGCCGATTCAACTGGGAATCAGAGATGTCACCAGTCCTAGCATAGGGATGAAGCCAAGATTTAATGGTTGGGGGGCCAATTATGAAAAATAAAATTCATCTAACAAGGACAAAGCTAGGATTTATTCGTCAACTATGTCATTTGTGATTAACTTTTGTGAGTTGATTATAATTAAGTTAGGGATGAGAAAGACATACATTAAAGTTTAATATTCAAAGTTGAATGAAAGCGTTTTTAAGAACTATTTTTTAATGAGTTAGGAATCTTTTTTTAACAAAAACATTTCTAGAGATTTTTCTTAAACTCTTATCGCTTTCAAACTATCATTTTCATCTTTATTTCAAAATTGAATTTCAATAATTTTTTAAATAAAATTATTAATAATCAAAAATAACATTATATCACAATATAAATTAATTATCATATGTCTAAACTATAATTTATATATTTAAAAATATTAATTATTATGAATTTTAAGTATAATATAATTTATATATTCAAAAGCATTTATTTATTATAAATTTTAGTTATATAAAATAAATATTTATCGTGTGCATTACATACAATAAAATATTAGTATGCTATAATTCTATACCATTTTGGTACTTCAAGTTTGGGTTGAACAACAATTCCAATTCAAGTTTAAACTAATAAAAGTGAAAGAATAGTAATTTTAAATAAATATTTATCAATAATCACATCCTAGTTTTTCTATTAAAAAATATAAATATATAACATTACTCTTCTTCACTCTACACTTCCATATTTTCTATTTTAGACACAAATAATGTGTATGTATTAATTAGTATTTATACACAAAACATATTATTTCGAAATAATTTTACAATTTTTTGTTAATATTTACTTTGTTATAATTATTTTCGTAAACAAATGTAAATTTCTTTTTATCATTTATCTTTAGAGTGATTGGTTAAGTTCAATTTAGTATGTGTCAGCATAATTCAATATTAATAGCGTCATTATTTAATTTTTTAAATTATCTCTTTATTACTATAAATAAAATAACGATGTTAATGAGTGCTTGGTTTAATTTTAGGTAAGTTTTAATTTTTCATTTGGTCAAGAAATAGTTTACTATGAAATGAAAAATTCAAAAAAAAATAAAAATCTTGTAATTAAAATTTGACAAAACATAAACTAAGATTTTTATCAATTTTATAATTCTAAACATTTACATTCGTCTAAGCACATTGTTGGATCAAATATGCACTTAACCTAGTGAGAACTGGTGCAGCTCGGTTGGTTTTATGGTTAAAATGGTGACCTAGACTAATCTCGCTCTAACCAACTCTCGTTGGCCTTTCTAGACAGTCCTTGTTGTCCTACCGTCCATGCACATAACAACTTCCTTTTTGTGGCGTAGTCACTCCAAGATGAACCGGTAGAAGTTCTCCTTTATAGCATAGTCACTACTCTTCTTTGCAAACTCGTTGCACCCCCTTATAGGCTTGCAGCACTTGCTTCTTAGGATTAAGCCATTGACCCTTAGATATGATTAACCCCTTTTGCAATTTGATGTAATCAACAACTGATGTAAAAAAAAAGGCTCAGTCTTTCACCATGTAGCAAGATTTAACTCCATGTGACTTCTCACAGAACAACACCCTTGCTTTTTACCTAGTATTGTCACGTGGTGAAGGTCCAATACTAACAGTTAAGCAGGTGTTTGTGTTTATACATACATACATACATACATACATATATATATATATATATATATATATATATATATATATATATATATATATTACATGTTCTAAAAAATAATTTTAAAGAAAAACACAAAGCATATGAAATTTATGAAAAAATAATTATCTTTTAAAATAGATCAATTTAAATATATATTAGTGAATAAATTTATTGCATGTTTGAACAAAATAGTTTTAAAGAAAAACATAAAGATACAAAATATATGGAAAAATAATTTTTTAAATGTTAATTTAAACATATATTAGTAAAGTAAATTAAACTTACTTATATGGCCTTTCAATAGTTAGGAATGCTTGTGCACACCATATTGGTTAAGGTTTACATGTGAATTGAGGTTAAAGGATTATGTTAATTTTGGTTATGAATTGTTTTGGTATTTTTTAAGTTATGGTATGAATTTTTTATAATTTTTTTAACTATAAAAGTTACTTGCTATATTTTTTTGAAAATATTTAATAAAAATGGAGTCACGAGATTCAATTAGTGACTCAATGGTTTGACCAATGACCCATTGACCTAGTGCTGTGATTGCGTCGATGACTAGTCTAGGTTTTAAAACACTAGTTTAAAGCATGAAAAGAAAAAACCTTAGAATTTAATTTGCTTAGTTAGTTTCTTTCATCTTTGTTTTAGACTTTGTAAATTACCAAGTCGCACATGAATGTTACATGTAGTTAGACAAGTCAAAATCTATCCATAATTAATCATATTTTCCTCATAATTCTTCCCATGATGCTAGGATCTAAGATGAATGTGAACATAATAGTTGAAGCTCTACTCATTTGATTAACATAGACTATATGCATTAAAATGAAAGCTAGCTTCTCTTTTCATATTTGTTTTTTTTATAAGCAAATAAATTTATTAACAAAGGTGAAAATAGATGACGTACAAGGAGTGCTCATCCTTGCACCATAAAGAAAATGAATACATACATTTTGCTTTACTACCTATAATGCACACCTATAGCCAAGTAAGGAATCCATCATATAACTACTATACTAAACATGAGAAACATGATAGTACCCCACAAAATAAAAAACCCAACATGAAAACAAACTTTGTCATTTTAGAGAGATATACACTCCAAGGGATTAGCGTACCATTTCGATAGCAGTAAGCTCACATTCCCTGATTTTGTTTTGAACCAAACCCATGAGAGAGCTTTAACAGAATCCATCAATTGTAGGTAGTCAAAGTAAGCTTATTGGAAAATAATATTTTTTCTCTTAAGCCATAATGTCTAAACCACCACACGCAAGAGTAACATTGAAACCCTTTTAATTTTTCTCCTTGCACCATCTTTCTATGATGGAGGTAGTGAGCAATACTTGTAGATGGAAGGACAACTTCAAACCAGTCCTTAACTTCAAACTCTTCCATATTTGTTATATAACTAGTAATAAAAAAAATGAGTACAAAATTCATTTTATAAGGAAAACTCACCTAATAAAAGTTATATATAACATTCAAACATATATTAGAATAAATGTAATATCCCTAATTTTGGGTAGTAGAAAATCATAAGGAGATCCCTTTTATGACCTTGTCCTTATATTATATTGGTTAAGGAGGCCATAGCCATTGTGTTAATGGTAACCCTTAGGAATTAATACCAATTAGATATTAAGGTCACAATAAGATTTAAGAGCACAAAGGGGTTGAAACCCCACTCACCCCCATATGTTATAAGAAAGAAGGGGAAAGAAAAAGGAGAGAAAAGAAAGAAGAAGAATAGAAAGGAGGAAAAGGAAGAAGGAGGAGGACAAAAGCTTAGAGATTCAACCCAAAGCTGATCTTTATGCATTTCTCGAGGTGAGTGCATTTTCTTGTGTCTTCTCCAACCCCTTTTATCCTCTAAATGATATCTACTTTCCCCTTTTTTCTTTTGTATTTTTGTAGGTACTATTCATGGTTAGGGATTCTTAGGTATTCTTGAGGTTTTTGGATGATTAATGGGTTTTTAGAGTATATCTAATATTTAGGAGTGTAAGGGATATGAATTTAGATCATGACCTTGTATTTTAAGCCCATGGGAAGCCATAGGTGGCCACTTAGGTTCACATATTAGTTTTTTGCGACCTACTTTTCATTGCTCCACGCTATGCGCCCTGAAGTGGCGTAAGTGCAAGCAATGCAGAACTTAGGAATAACCTTCTAGGTTTTGGTGGTAAGTGCACCTTGGTCGCACTCAGTGCTGGAACTTAGAGCACAATGTTTAATGTGGAGCACTAAATGATGTGATCGTGTTGCAAAACGTGTAGCCCCTAAAGATCTGTGCTTAATGTTTGTTATAATGCACTAAGCAAGTTGGCACTTTCATTAATTGCGAATCCCCGAGAGAGTTATGTTGGTGTGTTACTCAAGGGTGTTGAGCATGAGTCCACGTGCACTAAGTGTAAATCCATAGTTGAGTTCTGATGCTAAGCTCAAGCCCTTCCAAAGAAGGAGAACTTAATGCCTCTAGTGAAGTGGCGCTAAGTGCCAAGGGTTAACACTAAGCGCAAACCATTTATAATAAGTTTTGATATCCCAGATTCAAGATTGAATGGTCAATGTTGTGTGTATTGATTTCCTTGCTTTCAATCTTCATTCTTATGGTTGTTTGTGTCAATAAAAATGACAGGATCTAAGAGGGGGAATGAATTGGATCTTTAAAAAATTTTAGGTCCTTTATACAATTTTCATAATCCTTTGAAAACCTTTTTAAAATTTATTGATTCAATTAACATTTGCAGTGGGATGTGGATGAAATTAGGCCAAATGTAGAACTTAGTTAAGCAATCACATGATGAATGGATGATCTAATGCATAATGCAACACAAGTAATTGCTAAACAACAAAATAGAGACAGAGGGATAAAGAAAAAGATGCACAAGCAATTTTTATACTAGTTCGATCACCCCACTGTGATCTACATCTAGTTTCCCAATCAAATCGATTGAGAGTACCACAAGTAATTCAAGTGTTTACAAACACACAACACAAAAACACATGAATCACACATAATAAATAGTTAAAAGCCAAGGTTCTCGAACCCCTTTCAAGACATCTTGACACAACCTTTGTATAAATCTACTGTAAGAACACCTTAAGAATAACCTTTCTAACCAAGAATCACGCAAAAGTTAGGGTTTGGTATCACCTTAGTCCGTGATAAAGGCACAAATTTATATATAAGACACATCTACCCATTTTGATGACTTCCTTATCCAAGATGATGATTCACACAAGAGCTTTTTGATTTGATGAAAATGATTTACAATCTTAAAGATTAGAGTTCCCTCAATGTCTTTTCCCTCCTAGAAAAACTCTTTCAAAATTTAAAAATATGAAGTCATATGAAAACTAAAGTGTAGGTTCGTTATTTATAGAGGAAACTGAAATAATCTGTTATTTCATTCTTGTAATCGATTATTTTGTTCTTCACAACTCTAGAATTGAGTCAGGAACAAAATAATTTATTATTTTACCTAATAATCAATTATCACTAGTGCAAAAAACACATACAACGACCGGCTTTTACATTTGTTGAAAAACACCAATGTAAACAAAAACTCGCTGGCAAACTTGTAAATAAAAGCAACAATTTTACATTGGTTATTAGTTGAATTGATGTTGAAACTACTTTCTACATCGGTTACAAATGTAACAGATGTAGAAAGTGCGTTTTTACATTGGTTAATAACCAATGTAAAAAAGTCTATATACGCCCCCCACGATCTGATTCCCCTTCATTTTGCGAAACTGCTTTCGCCTACTCTTGACCCTTAAACCCTAGAACCACTGCCCCTCCTCCATCACTACCGTGAGCCCTCCTTCATTGCCTTCGCTGTTAGCCTTTCTCTAGCACAACCATCATTGTTGCCAACACCATGATTTGTGTGCGGGTCATGCGACACCTTCGTCCCTAACCCCAACCACCATGGATGCCTTCGTTGCCGTTATGTCCTTCTCCACCGCGAGCCCTTTTTCGCCACATGCCTTTCTTTGCCGTGAGCCCTTATCGTTATAAGCTCTTTACACCTCATTTTGCCCAGCCCACAAGGTAAGTTTTCAATAATTGTCATTGTATTCTATCTATGTGACCTACATTGTATTTGTTTCTACTTATGTGACCTCCATTGTATTTGTATTTTGTTAATATTTTTTTGGTTTGTATAATTTTTTTTTTTTAATTTGATCATGGTATGTAAATAATTTATTGAAGGATATTTATTTGAAATGTACAATTGTTGAAGATTGTCATTGTGTTGTGTTTGAATGATTGGCTGCATAGAGTTTAGTTAGGCCTTGTGTGATATTATTGGCTATTGATTGAATTGTTGAATAGTTTTACTAATGTGGTATATATTGTATTGGTTACATAGATGTAAAAATATAGGAAATTATTAGAAAATAGAGGAAATATTGTTGGATTTTCCATAGAAATTTTGAATTAGATTGTCTAATTTGTTGGTTAATTAACAAGGAATAAGAATGGCCATATAGAGCTTAGGTGGTGGGCCTTGAGTGAAATTTTCATATTTGGTAATTTCATATGTATTACTCTTGAGGATGTGAAATACACGTCCTGTAACCAATATGAACCCCTTCATACATTTTAAACAAGAAAACCTTTTTTCTTTTTCTTTTTGGGAACATGTTAGATGATAAAAGTTGTTTATAATTTATAAGTTTTTATAGTTAAGTTTTTATAAAATGTTAACTTTGAGATATATTTTGAGTTAATTAAGTTAATAAAATTAAGTTTTCTTTATTTTGTGAATATATATGGTTTTTACTTTTTTTATATGTTATTTTGCGTATATTAAAAGCCCAACAACAACTTTATGGACAACTAAAGATGAGAACCCAATGAGTTGAAGGTCCAGCCCGAGTTTATCAAGGAAAATCAAAGTTAAGTGTGAGGGCTTAGCCCGCTAAGCGCGTAATGGCTAGAAAGGTTAATAGTCAGATGGCTAAGCACTCAGCTCAGGGGCTTAGTGCCTATCTACCAGAGACCCCTCAAATTAGTGATTAAAAGGCACCCAACGCACAAAGCAGAGTGTAACGACCCTCTATCGCTACAACACTACATAAAAGATTTTACTTCATGAAGTTATTCAGTCATTTATATTAAATATCATCACAATCATCATCTCATATGTAAAATATACATATATGATGTAGAATCAAGCAAAATATAAATCAGTTTATATATATATACAACTTCGTGGAATATACAAAATTCAAAGTTCCATATAACTGGTCAGCTATAAAACATATACATCAAATCCAAAAGTAAACTAAAGGAGCTTCTAAAAAAGCTCTACTCAAAACAAAAAGGGTTTTCCACAATCTCCATCTGAGACCTCTCTCATCAATTTTGAGAAGATGGATTTGTAGATGGCTCTCCCTCTGCTCCCACGCCAAGATGACGTGATCATCACAGTCACAGCAACACGGCAACAGTAACAAGACAACCCAACAACAACATAACAAGGCAAGGGTAAGCTTACGTAAAATAATAACTATAACAACAGTATAATCATAACAACAACAACCTTCAACACAACAACATGCCTTATATCAACAATACCTTTATCATTACCATCACCAATCATAACAATTTCAAACAGCCACAATAAATCAACCACAACAATAATATTGCCTCCGCTACTAACACGTAACACCACCATAATAACAATTGCCAAGTACTCATAGCAACAACAGCATTGAATAACCATAATGACAATTTCATCATTATACAAGTTTGGATTCCCATTTCATCAGAAAATGAGTTTGTATACATACAACACATCTCATCATAATACATCTAAAGTTCTCAACATCTATGTACTTGTATATATATATATAAGATACATTCATACAAAAGAATTTTCAACTCAGGACTCCACGTCACATCACAATCATCATAACTATGTCAATGCATGATGACACGGCTCTCGAGAGATATTCAACATTCTAGGCGTAGGCACTAGGGTGGAGGCCCATTTGAGTTCCTACTCTGGTCACCATATAGGCCCATCTGAGTTCCTACTCTCGTCACCATACAGGCCCATCTGAGTTCCAACTCTAGTCACCCTTTAGGCCCATCTGAGTTCCAACTCTGGTCACCTTTCCACTTTACATGCCTACCCACATCACGACTTGAGGCCCACACAACTTCAGCCCACACATATGCATGTATGCATGATCCACGATCACAACTCAATTGCAATAATCATTATCAACCCATGCAGGCCTAATCCAGCCTTTTGCATGGTCAAAAAGTAAGGTAATATTTTTCATTATCACCTCATTCTACAACTAGTGGAGGTTCCTACTTAGATAACCTTCCACCCAACTACTACCTTTCAACAATTATCAACCAATCCATGACAATAATAAAGTATACAAATAGCCAAGTTTGGAAGGGTAATAACAACACACATAAACAATAACGAAGCTTATAAATCCAGGCACACATGACAAGTAGGTTTTTCTTTTAAGGCTAAACATTTTTCCAATGCTTCAAAGGAACACACCTAAACATCAAATCCAAGGTAATCAACTACCTTTCACATTCTTACTTGGATTCAAGTCTCACTCAACTAAAATAACAAAATCACACGCTTTTTTTTTCCAACATCTTGCCCGGCGGCGTTCTTCTAGAAATCCCATTCTGGGCTCGGGTAGAACGTTGCCCGATGCCATTTTTTGGTCGCCTAGTGACAGAATCCGTTGCTATAGGCAAAATTTCCGTCGCTAAACTAAAAATTCCGTTGCTAATTGACAACATTTTGTCAACTGTCACCCAGCGCCAAATCACGAGTTTTGCAGTTCGCAAAAGGATGATCCATGTCGTTTTTGACCAAATCAATCCATCACAAGCATCACAAAATAATTCTAAACACTTTTAGTACGTTTCTAACCGATTATATAACGACTTTATCCACCCATCATCAAAATTTTCCAAAACCCCTTTCAAAACCCATTTTTCCCAAAACCCACATCCACACAAGCAATCACCAAACCAACCAATTTAAAGCAAGGAATCAACATATCAATGACCACAAACATGGAATCAAGCAATAGTAAGCTTCCCTTACCTCAAAAGCTTCCAAATTTGAAAGTTGGGGAAGATGAGAATATGAGAGAAAAGACTCTTGAGCCAATCTTCCAAGAAATCCATCCTCTGCACTTAAGAACACGAAATCGGGGTTGAGAAACCTTTAACACCCTAACTAACTCGAGAAATCTTGAGAGAAATAGAGAGAGATGAAGAAAAAAGAGAGAAGGGATGAGAGAGAAAGTGAAGAGAGAATGAGAGAGAGGAGAATGTGAGAATGAGGGGTCCTCCCCTCTTTCTCCTCCTTTTATAATCCGAGCTTCTCGGAGCTTTCGCATGGACTTTGGGCCAACTAAGGCCCAAATCTCACCTAACCACTCACCTTGTCCTAAAACTGATTTAACTCAATTGTTTTTCTCTTAAAACCCAAAATCACTCTTGCAACATATCCAAATTGGCTCAATCACATATCTCAAACTTCCTAAGTTCAATCTAGAATTCAAACAGAAAATACACAACCATCATCATATATTACATATCATACATCAAAACAATTCCATTTATTTCTTTTAATCACCTAGATTACATATCTAAGTTCCACTTTTAGTTATTAAAACACTTAATCACGCATTAGGAAAAACAAGATGTTACACAGAGCGCTAAGCATGCATTAATGAGAAGTCCTCTTTATTTAAAATGACTTTTTAGAAGAATTGAGGGGACTAATCAATTCTTAAGGATTTTGCTACAAAGTGAAGGGGAGCTAAAAGGTTGGAGACTTATTCTAGAGGCTTTGATGATCAAGACCACAAGGAAATTCATTTGGGGATTGTAAGATGATTATGAGTGGCTAGTTTCGTAGTTGTTTGGGTGTACGTTAGCTAGATTGATATCTCAATGTAAATGGTATGCTCTGTTTGTATTTGAATTCCAATGCTATATGTTAGTATTTGATTTTTATGCTTAATGCTTTCTTTAGCCTAATCAACCTTTGAACGATTTAAGAGTTCGATTGGTGATTGGAAAATACTAGTTGAATTTTGAACTGAAACCAAGTACCTAATGAGACATATTTCAGGAATAAGATTTACTTCATTAGAGAAAAATAGAGCTCTTATTCTTAATGCAATTTCTACAATTGAACTGCTTAAATGATTAGGGGTTGATTGTGGAAATTAGGCTTGTGGTTTAAGGGATTGAATCATAAGTAATAGTTTAGACTCTTCTTAACATTGAAACTTGGAATTTAAATAGATAATCTTTTTAAGCATGAGATGAATATTTAGGCTAACTGAATCGCCAACACTTTTCATATTTGAAAGAATCTTTTTTAATTTTATTATTTTCTAAAATTTTGAAAAAGAGAAAAATTGTTAGTTTTTCAATTTTAATATTAAAGCTTAAATTTGCATGTTTAGAGGTAGACTGAAAAATTCCATTTAATCGTCTAAATAGTGGTAAAACTAGGAATTGTTAGGAACTGAGTCAAGTCTCTGTGGGAACAATACTCTTATTCACCCTTGCTATAAATGCAATTTGGTGCACTTGCCAAGTGGTAAACAAGTTTTTGGCGCTGTTGCCAGGGACTTTGTTCTTCAATACTAGCAAATCCAAATTTTTTGCTAATTTGGACATTGTTTATATATTTCTTATTTTATTTAATTTTAATTTTCTTTTCTTTTTATTTGCATAATTTGTTTTTAAATATTTTGTGCATGTTACCTTGATCTTTTAGTTTAGTGTATATGAGGTATAGTTTCATCGGATTAATTGTTGTTCAATCCTGATATTGACAGAATAGAAAGATCAAATAGGTAAAAAAAAATCCAAAAAGAGATGATCTGCTGAAAAGAGGAAACAAAGAAAACAAATAAAGCAACAAGAGACTATGGCAAGAAATGAAGAGCAACAGCCGCCAAGAAGAACACTAGGTGATTGTGGTCGGAGAAATGGACCACGATATTTTTAAAGCATTGTCAGACCTCCTGTAGCTGCAAACAACTTTTAAATGAAGCTAACTTTGTCAGACTTAGCCATGAAGACCCTTATGAGCACTTGGCCATTTTCTATGAACTCTGTGATACTGTAAAGATGAATAGAATCACAGAAGAAGCAATTCGTCTTCATTTATTCCCTTTTTCCTTAACTAGCAAAGCAAAGACATGGTTACAATCACATCCAAACTAGAGTTTGTCATAGTGGAAAATGGTTGACGAGAATTTTCTAACCAAATGTTTTCCAGCTTCTCATTATGTAAAGGCAAAAGGAGAGAATACAACTTTCATTTAGAAGGAAGGTGAACCCTTATGTGAGGCATGGGAAAGGTACAAGCAATTGTTGAGGATGTGTCCTAATCATAGGATAGATGAGTTGACTCAAATGCAAATTTTTTGCCATGGATTAAGGCCAAAAATTAAGTTAATGTTGGATACTTCAGTAGGAGGATCAATGGATATAAAGACAGCAGAAGAAGTAATAACTTTGATAGAAGCAATGGCTTCTAAGGATTATCTGATTCATCATGACAAGGCAACAATACCAAGGAAAGAGAAAGGTTTGCTGGAGCTAAATTCTCAAACAGCTTTGTTGGCTCAGAATAAGATTCTCACTCAACAAATTGAAGCATTTACTAAGTAGATTTCTCATATTCCTCAGCAAATTCAGGCTATACAAAACACTCCAATGCAATAGCATCAAGTCATGAAATATGATTTTTGCGGAGGGGATCATTTGAATGGTCACTATGAGACTAATTTTCAAGAAGATGTGAATTTTGTAGGGAATCAAGGAAAGCAAGGCAATCCAATGAATTATCCTTTTTCCCACAATTATAATCTAGGTTAAAGGAATCACCCTAGTTTCAATTGAAGGCCAGATGGGCATCCTTTTAATAGACCACCCTTTTAGCATGTCTAGAATTCTTCTCCTTCTATAGATTGAACCATGAAGTTGGAAGAAACCTTAAATCATTTCCAAGTGTCTATCACTAATCAGAAGAACATTGAGGCTTTTATTAAGAATTTAGAAGTGCAATTAGGCTAGCTGGCTAAGCAATTGGTAGAACATCTAAATGCATCTCTTTTAGGGAACACTTAGACAAATCCAAAAAAGCATTGTAATGCAATCACAACAAGGAGTGGAAAGGTGTTAGAAGAAGTGAGTGGAGAGAAAAATAGTGAGAAAAGTGATGAAGAAATAAATGAAGAGAAAAATGAGAGTGAAAAAGAAGATAAAGAAGGAAAAGAAAAAGAAGTTAAGAGAAAAAAGAGTGAAGAAGAAAAAAAAAAGAAATTGTTAATGGAAGTGAAAAAAAAGGTAAAACAATGGATGAAGGAGTCTCTGTTCCTGTGAAGTTGCCCTATCCTCCATTGGGGAAGAAGAAGGATAAAGAGGAAATTTTTGCTTGTTTTCTTAATATTTTCAAGAAGCTTCACATTAACATTCCATTTGCAAAGACACTAGAACAAATGCCTACATATGTAAGATTCATGAAGAAGCTTTTAACAAAGAAGAGAAGATTTAAGGAGAATAAAACTCTGGCTTTGACAGAAGAATGTAGTGCTATCCTTTAGACAAAACTCCCTCTAAAGCTTAAGGATCCTGGTGGTTTTACTATTCCTTGTAACATAGGGAGCCTGGTTATTGGAAAGGCTTTTTGTGATTTGGGGGTGAGTATTGTAATGTTGTGTTTTCTTAATGTATGATTTAGTGTTCTGATAACTAAAAAGTGGAAATTAGATATGTAATATAGGTAATTAAAAGAAATAAATAAATTGTTATTGTGTATGAATTATTGTGTATGGTGATGGTTGTGTGTTGTTTACTTGGGATTCTGGTTTTGATTTAGGGAACTTAAGATAAGTGCTTGAGCCAATTGGTTGTGTTGTAAGTGTGATTTTGAGTTATTGAGGGAAAACAATTGATTTGGATCAGTTATGAGTGATGGGGAGTGGTTAGATGAGTTATTAGCCTCAGTTAGCTTGAAGTCCGTGTGAGAACTCTGGAGGGTTAAAGTATAAAAGGGGGTGGAGAGAGAAACTTCTTTCTCATTTCTCTTATTTCCTTTCTCTCTCTTCTCTTCATCTCTCTCTAAATCTCTCGAGTTTATTAAGGGTGTCGAAGGATTTCAAGCCCAAATTCAGTGTTTTGGTGAGAAGAGGGTTGATTCTTTGAAGATTTGGCTCAATACAGCATATTATCAAGGAACCAAATTCAAATTTGGAAACTTTTAGAAGTAAGGAAGCTTACTTTGAATGTAAATTTGTTGTAGAATGATTGTTGAGTATGGTTATGGTGTGTATTTGTGTTGACATTGGAATTAAATTGAGTTTTGTTGGAATTGATTTATAAAATGGGCTTGGTTGAAATTTTAAGGATGTGTTGAAATGTTTTGTGGATTGTTGTATGATGTTGGTATGTTGACATGTGTTGTTATGGGATCGTATTCAACCTTAGTGGGTTGATTTGGAGTATGAGTAAGTAGAAAGTTGGAATTTTGGGGTTTTTCAAAAAGAGTTTCTGCTACTGTTGTCTAATAGTTGTTGAGCAACTAAGAGCCTTGCTGAGCAAAAGTGCACCTGGGACAGAGGTGAGACTGTCAGTTGAGGATTTGCTGAGTAACTATTGTTGTCGCTAAGCGAGTGTTCTTGATGTAGGATAAATAAGTGAGGAAAAAAAGGAAATTCACTGAGCGAAAATTGATTCGCTGAGCGAATAATCATGAGAATTCTGGAAATTTTCAAAAAAGTGACTTGCTAAGTGATTATAATACTCGTTGGGCGAGGGGTGAGTGTTCCAAAGTGCTCGAAAGGAGTTTGCTAAGTGAGACTTGTATTCGTTGAACAATTTGGAAGGCTAGAGAATTGTTCCTCTCTGTTGCAAGATGTTCGCTGAGCAGACATTAAGTTCGCTAGGTGAGAATTATCTCTAAAACTTGGCTGCTCTCTAGAGTGGCTATTCGCTGAGTGATACTCATACTCGTTGAGTGAAGTATGAGAAGAAAGCTCGAATTTGCTGAGCAACCCCTGTTGTCGCTAAGCAAGAACCCTGGGTACAGAGAAAGGGGTAACTCTGGAGTTGAGTTCATTAAGCGGGGCTTATACTCACTGAGCAAGAACCTTCGAGAGGGAAAGTGTGCTCTCTGTATGGAAGGCACTCGCTGAGCGAGCATATGAATCACTGAGCGAATTTGGTGTTGAGGTATTCAAGAATTTGCTGGAAAATGGTAGTTTGGTGGAGGGTTATTTAGGTAGAACCTCCATTAGTTGTATTGTGTTGTGATGGTGAGACATCTTATAGAGGGTGTAGGTTGCTTAGATAAGACCTCACCTAAGACGTGTGAGATTTCTCACGAGGTATGTGCTACTTGGATGGACCATTACCTATTGACTATGCATGGGGCTAGATTAGGCCTGCATGGAGTTAGTAAAAATTGTTGGACCACAGGTAGTGCTGAGTAAGCCACATGGTGTTATGTTGCTATATACATAAATATATAGATATTGATGAATGGTTGTAATTGAGTCGGTGTTGTGGTGATTCATGCATTTGCATGCATATGTTGTTGGCTGAGGTTGTTCAGGCCTTAAGTCATGTACGAGTAGGCATGTAATTCGACTGGTTGACAGGAGCTGCAGCTCAGACGGCCTCCATCCTAGTGCCTGGATAAGACGTGGGGTCGAAAGATGGGCCTTGGGGATGAGTGGATGGGTAATTTCGCAGGGAGCTAAGGCGGTGCAGGCCTTGTATCACGGTAAGCCACCATCCACATACACTTATCATGACAACCACTAAGCTTATCCGTAGATCAGAGTTTTGGCAATCCATGAATGGTGCTTGGAAGGCCATGGTAGAGGGTGAGACCTAGCTAATCGCTCAAAATGTAGAAAATCTCTCTAGAGTCGTGTCTTTTATTCATTGACATGTTGGTGTTAAAAGCGCAGTGTATTGTGTAGTAACGTTGTGGAAACTCATTCTTTTGTGAATTCAATTTCATATTAGTGTTAATGGTTCTATGAAATGAACTTTTGTATATTATATGTTTGTCTTTGTTTTGTATGCTTACCCTTGCCTTGTTATTTGTTTTATTGCAGCTGCTGTTGTTGCAGTTTGTTGTTATGTGTTGCTGTGACTGTGATGATCAAGTCGTTTGGCGTGGGAGCAAAGGATGAAGCTTCAGCAGATCCAGCTTCTTGCAATGGATGACAGAGATATCGGTTGAAGACATGAGAAAGCCCTAGTTGAGTAACTTTTTGATAGTTTTGTATATGATATATAATTTGAGCAATCGTAAGGAGTTTCTTTTTGTACCCCTCTCTCTTGAGTAGTATCATTTGGTGTGTATACCATATGGATTTTAGTTTTTGTATATATATTTCATACTATGAATGACTTCATAGCAGTATTTTATTGTCATTACTTAGTATATTCTTAATGTATGAGGTTATAATGTAGCACTATAGAGACAGTGGGTTGTTACAAGTATCAATTTGATGCCTCTTTCAATGTGGACAAAGCTTGAGGGAGGAGAGATCAAACCTATCAATATGACTCTTCAGTTTGCTGATAGATCCATAATATTCCCTCATGGAACCATGGAAGATGTACTTGTAAAAGTGGATAAACTTATCTTTTCAGTGGATTTTGTCATTCTTGATATGGAGGAGGACGCTAATGTACCTCTCATTTTGGGAAGGCCCTTTTTGGCAACAGCTAGAGCTCTTATTGACATGGAGAAAGGTCAATTAATGTTGCGTGTGCAAGATGAAGTGGTATCTTTTAATATTTTCAAAGCTATGCATCATCCGAGTGATAAAACTCAATGTTTAAGAATTAATGTTCTTGATGAAGTAATAGGTGATGTGAAGAAGTAGCCTTGGCCTTAGACTCCTTTTGTGAAAGCATATCATGACAGGAAGATCTTGAAAAGATAATTTCAATCTGGTCAACAAGTTTTGCTATTTAATTCCAGGCTGAGATTTTTCCTAGGGAAGTTGAGGACTAAGTGGTCAAGGTCTTCTACAGTCAAAAAAGTGAAACCATATGGTGCGGTAAAAGTTGAAGATCTTAAGTCTAAGAAGAGCTTTGTAGTAAATGGTCAGAGATTGAAAATTTATCTTGGAGGAGATGTTGAAAGGCTGACCACAATGATTCAATTAGAAGATCCTTGTTAAGGAAATTTGTCAAGCGAAAGACGATAATAAAGCACTTACTAGGAGGCAATCTAGGATTTCTAACTCTTTCTTAGTGTTTGATTTTTGAAGGTTGTAAATTGCTTATAAACAAACAAAATGTTATAGACTAATAGGGGCTTAACGCCAGTTAAGAGGGCTCAGTGCCCAGGTCATTTATAAAAAGTTAAGTCTGAGGTCATTGAAGGCTTAACGCCTAAGTAAGGTGCCAAGCGCCTTTAAGTAAATAAGTCTCAGGAAGCTGAAGGCTAAGCGCTTATGTTTGAGGGCTTAGCGCGCTATACATAAAAAATTAAAAAAATTAAAATTTAAAAATTTAAAAATTAATAATTTTATTTTTATTTTTAATAATTTTGAGTGTGGGAAAATGAAAAGTTGTGGGCCTTGTGGGCTCACTAGCGCGCTTAGCGCTCTTGTATGCGTGCCCAGTGCAATGCTACAGTTACGCCTGAATAATAAAGGCATGAAGCACTTCAGTTGCCTCATCCTCTACTTAAAATACCCTAGCCATTCTCTATTGTCCGCATTACTCTTTCTTTGTGCTCTTGTGATTCCTTCTTAATCCCTCTTTCCAATTATCTTCAAGTAAGTTTTTATTATTATCTCTTTATGTCCTTATTTTGTTAGTTTTGTCTTTTCCATTGTCTTTAATTAGTTTAATTCTGTTTTTGGTTTTTAATGATTGAATGAAGTTCTAAATAAGGTTGTTAATGAATGCATGTTGTTATCTAATTTCTTTAGGTGATTGTAAGTAGGAATAGTGTGATTTAATGTATATTTGTATATAGTATGCCATGTGTTCGACATTTTGCTTGAATGAAATTTTTGGAAAACTGATAGGGCGCCCAACGCCTACTGTCACACGCCCAGCGTGCTTTGAATGGTCATTGGGATTAAGTTCTACAAGGCGCCTAGCGCCCATTGCAGAGCGCCCAATGCGCAAATGTCTAACACCTACATTTGAGAGCGCCCAGCCCGCGGGAATGGGGGCTAAGCGTTGGCTCATTTGAAAGTTCTTTTTGTACTGAAACTTAGACAATTAAGAGAATGAATCTTCTTTTGAGTTTTATTGATAATTCAAAGTTTAACATTGTTTAACAATCTATTGGTTTTCTTAATTTGTTTCAGGATGGGACTTAAGAAGCTACCAACAAAGAGGTCAAGGGCATCACTTGTTGGAGAATCTTCACAACCTGTTTGCCTTTTTGACAACTATCATTTTCTATCCTTGCAACATCAAGAGAGGTTTAATGAGATTGAGAAAAGAACCTGCTTACTGAGAGGAAGGTCACTTTACAGGTTGGAGAGTACCCTGCTTTCCAAAATGAGATGATGAGGAGAGGATGGGAAAAGCTTACATCATATCCTGAGCCACCTAATATGGCAGTGGTGAAAGAATTCTACGCTAATGCTTACACTGTTTCACTGGGGATCAATTTGAGGAAGAGCTTTGAAAGAGGATGCTTTGTGAAGTTTAATGACAGGATAATTAACAGGTTTTTGAGGACAGAGATGAATTTAGGACCCCATGATTGTGAGTATGTAGAGTGGTGTAATAGGGCTTATAAGGATTATTCTCTGATTCTTAGCATAATCTGTGTGCCTGGAAATGATTATGAGTACACTGCAAATGGATAGAGGAAAAAGATCTTGAGAAGAAACTTATTGTCTTTGGCTTAGATTTGGATGAGCTTTCTTTATTCTAACATTTCTCCTTGCTCTCACACATCTGATATCACTAAAAAGAGGTCTCACATGCTTTATGGTATCATGGCAGAAAAGTCTATGGATGTAGGAAGTGTCATGTCACTAAAGATTCAGCTGGCAGCCAACTCTACTAAGAATGCCATTTTAAGGCATCCATGTTTGATCACTGAATTATGCAAACAGGTTGGTGTGTATGTTTCTAATCCACCACATTTGGTTTTGAGGAAACCAATTGATGCTAGGTTTATTCGAGCTCACTGAATGAACAATGGACTAGTTGAACGGGAGAGATCTCCTCCACCACCACCTAAATTATCACTTTTAAAGCGATTGAAAAACATTGAGCAAGATCAAGTCTTGACTCAAGAACAGAATGCTGCATTGTTCAGAGGCCAAACTATGCTGATGGATACATTACACAACCTCTCTTTGCACATTCTTGTTGTTGCTGGAAGCAGGTTTGTTTTCCTGACTGCTAAAGAATTTGCTACACATGTTGACTAGTTGGGTGGTGGTGACTTTCATGGTGAGAGGCAAGATGAGAGCAGTGAGACTACAGGAGCAGAAGGTGAAGATGAAGAGGAAGAAGAAGAGGGAACTGAAGATGATGATGAGATGGATAATGAGGAGACAGATAAGGATTGAAAAATGGCTTTTTGTAATTTCTTGCTTTATGTTTACTGTTTACTGCTTTTTGTTATGTTTGATTATTTTAGAACATTTTATGTTTGTTTACGTTATTTTAATGTTTGAGGTATTTTGTTTGTTTGCTTACTTGGAATAGTATATATCCATGAGTGGTCAAAACATAAATAAATCTTATTCAAGCATATAAAAACAAATAAATATCCACCTTTTTAATGATAAGTGTTTTCTCTTGAGACAAAATTTCTATGAGTGTTTGGGATAGGAATTGATGAGAGAGTAAGGTGAATTTTGTGGTTGATTTTAAGAGTTTCTATAACTTTATTGCATTTTGGAAATTGTTAGAATTGGTTGGTATGGTAAGATAAATTTGAAGTAGATTATTGGATACATTAGCTCACAGCTATGTAAGGAATTTGAGCCTAATTGAATATTTTTCTTTTCGAGAGAATGTAATCAGGGGAATTATGCACTTGATTTTGCTTCAATCTCTTTGTACATATTTGCACGTTTGCATAGAAATGATCAGGGCAATTTTGTTTCTTTAAAATTTATATAAGTTTGAGCCAAAAAAAGCCTACCTAACATTATAATCCTTTGTTTTAGCCCCTTGAGTCTAAATATGATTTTTTATTGTAATCCCTTAAGCCTCCAAAGAAAAACCATAATTACCATTGCTTGGATGAGGGAGCATTTGTAAAGGAAGAATTGCACAGGTTGGGAGGGGGGGTAGCTTTATCAAAAAGGAAGCCAAAATATATTGGATTAGAGTGTACAATTTTCCAAATTAAAAAAATTAAATTAAAAATTAAATGTTTGCTTATTGGAAAATTAGTTGTGTTAAGTGTATAGAATAACAGTATACAAAGTAGAAATATTACACAAAATGCTTCCTTATTCTAAGTGATTGTTTTTGTAATCCATAGAAAAACCAAAAATATTCTTCTAGCCTAGCCACATTACAACCCAAATAAAGTCCCTAGAGATCTATGTGATGTGTAAATTGTGTGCATAGTGAGATGAAAAGCAAAGTTGGGTTGTGTTGTTCTCTTTGGTTGGCTATGAGTGAAACATTTACCCAAAACTTCTGTGTGCATGAGTGAAACACATATGTGAGGAGCTAGGTGTTCATGATTGGATTCATAATTTTGATTACCACGCTGGCTTTGTTTTGTGATTTCCACTTTGCAGCTAGTTGTAGTTCCTTTTGGGAGTTCCATGAGATAAACCAAAGTCTTAAGTTAGGTTTTATACCAAATGCTTAGTAAATGAAAGAGGAACATGAGTTATCTTTGTAACACCCACTATAATAAGACATACATTCATTTTATTTTATTATTTCTTAATTTTTTTGTTAGAACATCGACTGGATTTAAAACTAATACGTACTTATTTTTCGCAAACGTTTACTAATTCCAAAAGACATTATATAAAGAACCATGATTATGAAATAGACGTCAAGTCTTCGTACAAAATCAGAGTACATATATAAAGAAATACATAAGCAATTACAACAAAAAGTACATCCTAAATACCCTCCCGTAATTGTACAACAAAATGACCCATGTCAGAGTAGTATAGGTCTATACTAGGCTACCCCATCCTATTAAATCTATAAAAGTCATATGTAGAGTCTCCATCATTGAAGTCTTCAGAGTCCATCTACTTGTACCACGATCGTATATGAAAAGAAACAAACAAGAAAGGAGTGAGGTTTTTATAAAAGCCTCATTCGTTTTCTTAATAGGCTGCAAACAATAGATTAAACAACCAATTGGGGAATTCCTAAGGTCTGACCTACGTTATTACGACTCAATCTTAACCTTTACCAAGCGTATGGATCCATACTCATCTCTGATGATTTACTTTAACCATTAGGAATCATTGGGAAGCGATTGGGAGTTCGTATAATCCCTCATAAGGTACAGACATCCATGTCGTAATCATCATCCTCGAGGAAAGGGCCACATGCCCATCAGGGATATACACTACACCAATCATGGTGATGCTGAGCAGGCGTCAGGGTTACCAAGTCAGTTTATGTGATTTATCCCGGCTCAGGGCACTATCCTGACCATTGGGACATTCATAACTTGGTACCTTTACCCTCAAGACCTCAAGACATTCACAACTGTTACTTCCCATACACCGGAACTCATGCTTCTCAACATGGTCCCATCTTAACCGGGGGTTTCCTATGACTTTGTTTCTAAGTTTCTAGGCATACTTTTGGGTAATCCAGTAGAGTTTCAGAATCACTTTTTACAGAGATATTCATCCATCATTCATAATAACTTAGAAACAATTCGACTAAGAAATATAGTAAAAAATGTCATCACTTACAGTTGCATACAAAAATTCATTTTTACACATACATACTTTTAAAATAAGTTTTCAATTTAATTTCTTTGATTTGTCCTTATCCTTTTCTAATTTTTTAAATTAGACTATTTTAAAGAAAAATTTTCAATCTACCATTATAACTAGGACGTGTTAAATAAATTTGAGGGAAGTTCTTTTCTGATGTGAAAGGTCAGGCTGTGCTGCAACCACAGAGCATACTTAGAGTTTCTCTCTAGTTGTGTCCTTTTATTAAAATTTGGGGTGTTCATCTTACAAAACCAAGACTTCTAATTTCTTGAAGAAAATCATGTAATTGCATACACTTTTCCAAAACATTTGTTAACTTTATTTGAACAAGATTATTTATTTATTTCCATACTAGCCATAATTTGTTCAAAACAATAGTTGAATGGTAACAATTTTAAAATTATCCAATAAGGTCTTTATTTCTAAAAACTCTTCCTAGTTTGGACCTAAAGTCCATTTAGTTGATTTTGACAAACTTTATTTCTTAAATTAATCTACAAAAATTTAATAGAACTTGCTTTTTCAAGAAAACATTTTCTTCAACTTTTCCTAAGATTCATTTTTACCAATTTGAACCAATTTAAGTAATTATCAAAAATGCTTAATTTTAATAAAAGAAAGTCATTTTCTTCCTTACTTTTTCTAAAAGGTCGGAGTCTATTTTGTATAAAATTTTTACCTTGTCACTTAGATTTATATTATAAAAATCTAATTTTTTGTATAAATAATTTTTTTTCTTCATCTTTAATGGGCCGAATGCCCTTTTTAGAAAAAGCCTAAATTATTTGTTTTTCTTTCTAGAAATTGAATTCATTCTCTATGTGGTCCAAAATTTATTTTATAATTTATTATTATTTCTCAACCATCTTACTCATTCTAATAAGTTAATTGACATAAAAGAAATATTCCTTATTCTTTTCTTTATGAAATGGCCGAGAGCCCCTAAGAGAAAAATGGGTTCCAAAAATTTATTACTCCAAGTGATCTTAATTACGGCTTTAAATTGGTTTTTAAGAAAATAGCTAGCTTGCATAAAAATAGGCTCATTGATGGTTATTTATAATAGGATATTAACTTATCATATGATACCAACAATACAAATAAAATTAACATAAAATGAATAAAAATAATTAAGATGACAATAAAATAAAGCTTAAGTAAATAATAATAGAATAGACATAACAATTTTAAGCAACAATAAGGTAAATGACAAAAATTTAAATGGGCAAAATATAAATTGCAATAAGTAAAGCAAGAAATTAAAGGGCAAGAATTTAAATAGCAAAAATTAAACAATAAGGTAAATGACATAAGGTAAATGGCATAAATATAAATGACAAGAAATGTAAAAGGTAAGGGTTTTGGGGGAAAATCACTCCAAAACCATCTACATAAATAAAAATAATAAAAAGAGCAAGAAAATAAATAACAACAAATTAAATATCATTTAAGTAAAGCAAGAATTTAAAATGAACAAGAAAGTAAATAATTACTTATATATATATGGATAGTAGTAGGATTAATATAATAATATGGGTTTAAGGGATAACCCAACACACACACACCCATTAAGAAAACAAAAATTAGAGGCTTAAACCTCACTACCCCTTACCTCTAAATAAGGTTTGTTGGTGGAAGATTAGAAGAGGAGAGGAAGCTTGGAGGTTTAAGAGCTTAAACTGGGTGGAAAGCTTTTAATGGTTGGAAAAATTTCAAGAGCTTGGGGGAGAGGGGAGCTGCACGTTTTCCAGCAGCTGGGAGGCAGGGAAAGAGCTCAGATTTGTGAAGGAAAGGGAGCAACATTGAAGTGGTTCAATGGTTCTATTTATAGGACAAAATTGGTATAATTTTGGTTTAATTTTTTTTCCACTAATCCTATTTGAATTTATTGAAACTGAACTGTCCCAACTACCAGCCTAAAACTAGCATGAAAATGGTGCAAAAGGGAAGAAATAAGGGCTGCTTTTGTTGACTTGCAATTCACCCATGTGATAGTTATGGTAAAAAGATAAAATATTAGTTTATGGTAAATAATTAGATTAAATTATTGGGTCAGTTTTAATTAATTCTGACCACACCATGCATTCACATATATTTTTATGAGCCTAAAATTTTTTTTCGGATTTTTCTCATATATATATTATTTATAATAAATTTTTCACTAAAAAGGACATTTATTAAGCTAATAAATCAAATTTTTATCAAATAATTATATTTTTCGTTTTTTCACCATTTTTTTTCAAAATAATATTGGTATAATTAAAATATACTCAATATAAAATTGTCAAATTTTTTTGAAGTTAAAAAGGTCTCCTGCTTACTCTCACAGTCGGCTAAGGGTATACCAATTATTTCTCAAAAATGTCTTAGAAAAATTTCCAAAAATTTCTAAAATTATTATTAATTATTTTGAATCTAAATATGATTTAAAAATAATTTTTAAATCTCTCTAGCTAATTTTTACTATTTTATCCTATTAAGCAAGTTTTCAAGGATGAATCAATTGTTTTATCGCTCCCGGACCCTAATCCAAATAAAATATTAAAAATATAAACTAGATAGAACTTTACTAAGATGAATATAACCGTGAGAATTATACCCCTAAGATTCCCATTTGATTTTTCACAGTTAATCATAGAATAATTAGAAAAATAAACGAGTAGTTAAAGCGGGGATGTTACAATCTTCAGCTGGATTTTTATTTGTAAATATTTTAAGTATCTAAGTTACATTCTTAGGTCATGCTTGGAGACAAGCATGAGTCTAGGTTTGGGGGAATTTGTTAGATGATAAAAACTGTTTATAATTTATAAGTTTTTATAAATTTTTATAAAATGTTAAGTTTGATATATATTTTGAGTTAATTAAGTTAATAAAATTAAGTTCTCTTTATTTTGTGAATATATATGGTTTTTATTTATTTTACGCGTTATTTTGTGTAGATTAAAAGCCCAACAACAACTTTGTAGACAGTCCAAGATGAGAACCCAATAAGTTGAAGGTCCAACCCAATTTTATCAAGGAAAATCGAAGTTAAGTGTGAGGGCTTAGCCCCCATTTCAAAAGGCTAAGCACACAATGGCTAAAAAGGTTAATAGTCAGAGGGTTAAGCACCCACCATAGGGGGCTTAGCGCCCATCTACCAGAGACCCCTCAAATTACTAATTAAAGAGCACAAAGCAGAGCGCTAAGCGCGCATTAATGAGAAGTCTTCCGTATTTAAATTGACTTTTTAGAAGAATTAAGGGGACTAATAGTTTCTTGAGGATTTTGCTACGAAGTGAAAGGGAGCTAAAAGGTTGGAGACTTATTCCAGAGGCTTTGAAGATCAAGACCACAATGAAATTCATTTGGGGATTGTAAAATGACTATGAGTGGCTAGTTTCTTAGTTGTTGGGGTGTAGGTTATCTAGATTGATATCTCAATGTAAATGTTATACCCTGTTTCTATTTGAATTCCAATGTTATATGTTAGTATTTGATTTCTATGCTTAATGCTTTCTTTAACTTGATCACCCTTTGAATGATTTAAGAGTTTGATTGGTGATTAGAAAATACTAGTTGAATTCTGAACAAAATCAAGTACCTAGTGAGACATATTTTAGGAATGAGATTTGCTTCATTAGAGAAAAATAGAGCTCTTATTCTTAATGCAATTTCTACAATTGAACTGCCTAAGGGATTAGGGATTGATTGTGGAAATTAGGCTTATGGTTTGAGGGATTGAATCATAAGTAATAGTTTAAACTCTTCTTAACATTGAAACTTGGAATTTGAATAGATAATCTTTTTGAGCATGAGATGGATATCTAGGCTAACTGAACCCCCAACAGTTTTCATATTTTAAAGAATCCTTTTTAATTTTATTGATTTCTAAAATTCTGAAAAAGAGAAAAATTGTTAGTTTTATGATTTTAATATTAAAGCTTAAATTTGCATGTTTAGAGGTAGATGAAAAATTCCATTTAATCGTCTAAATAGTGGTAAAACTAGGAATTGTTAGGAATTGAGTCTAGTCTTTGTGGGAACGATACTCTTATTCACCCTTGCTATAAATGCGATTTGGTGCACTTGCCAAGGGTAAACAAAACGTAAAATTGTTCCTTTTTCCTCTCTTGCTCTCGTATAGTAATAATTAGGATTTAGGGAATATTAGGATTTTAAATGTGTTAGTGTGATTCGTTAACACTCGTCCCTACTTGTTATGCGTCCTACTGGCAACAACATGAGGTTAATGAAACATTCCAAACAAGAAAGCACTTTTCTTGTTTTTTCCTTTTCCAAACACAAAATTATTTTTTTTCCATCTTAAGTGAGCGATGGAGAATGCGGAGTCGCCAATCCACTCCTTACTCTTTCATAGTTAGGATTGAAAAAACAATAATTAGAGGACTAGCAGTATAGGCAATATATAGTTCAATAATTGACAACTTTCGTCCTTTTTCAATAAAATTTTCTCATGTTTTGTTTTAACCTTAGAAATAAAACTAGGTGGTGGGTCATAGGATCCTCCACCCTCTTTTCCACCATTGCTACCGCATCTTGATGAGTTTGAGGAAGCCGAACTCATGATGGCTAAATGACACACTATGAAATTATTGAAACATGACACAACTAAAAACTTATCACTTCGAACCTTATACTACACATTTGCTACATTGAGCTTAGCAATCACTCTTTCAAACTTTTCAATCCGGCCATCAAGATCATAGGATACTACACCTTCTTTCCAACACAACCATCATATATGTCTCCTTCCTTACTTGGTTTTGATTGACTTCCACTAAGTCAATCAATATTAGCTCACGGTGAGTTAAATGACACATGTGAGAGCAATTATATCCAAGTAAGGAAGCTTTGCAAGGATTTGATACTTTTAATGTAAAAGAACCAATTGAGAACCTTGAAAGAGTGCTTGCTCAATATACTTTGTTTTGTAAATTTTTCTTATTCTTTTGCTTTTTAATTTTCTACTCTTTTCTAGATTGTTTGCAAAATATACTAATAATGTCTTCATATATTGCTTGGCGTTTGCGAAGCCAAGTTTTCATAGCGACGATGATGTGAAACAAATAGGGCAAATAGTATGTTAGCTTCTATTTGGGTCAAATAGAATGTCTTCTCATTCTATTTTGTCCCATCTGTTTCACACTAATATTGCCATAATGACTTGGCTTCACAATGCCCTAGAATATATGAAGACATTATTAGTAGATTTTGCAACCAATATAGAAAAGCAGAATTTCAAAGAAGTTATAGTTATAAGATTAATTTTCATAACAAAGTTTAATGGGCAACCACTCTTTCAAGGTTCTCAATTTGGTCTTATACATCAAAATTTTCAAATCAAGACAAGACTTTCTTGGATTTAATTGCTTTCACTGTGTGTCATTCAGCTCATCATGAGTTGGCCTACATCAAGTTGGTAGAAGTAAATCAAATCTAAGTAAGGAAGGAGACGTATATGACAGTTGTATTGGAAGAGGGTTAGGTATGTTATGATCTTGAAGGTCAGATTGAGAAGCTTGAAAGATAAATTACTAAGTACAAAGTAACACAAATGTGTCAAATAAGCTTTGAACTAATAAATTCCTGCAGTGGTGTCATGTTTCAACAATTTTACCATTTTCCATTTAGCCATCATTAATTAGCCTTCTGAGGCCTCATAAAGATGCGACTATGGTGGTGAAAAAAAGGGTGGAAGATCTCGTGACCCACGACTTGGTTTTACTTCAAGTTTAAAATAGTAAGGATAGAATCTTGTTGAAAAGGAGAAGTTGTCAATTATTGAACTATTCAGTGCATATACTTAAATTAAATGTTTTGGTGATAAATAATTTGGAGATGAAAAGGCTTATACTACCAATCCTTTAATTGTTGTTTTTACCAATCCTAAAATTTTGCGACTCACCATTCTCCATTGAACATTCCACTTTATTGTTTTAACTAACATTTTATCCTCTCATGTGAACCATCCACATCCATCCTTCGACTCCAACTTGGATTACATCTGCACATGTGTATTTAGGTAGTTTATAATTATATATATTTCAAGTACTTTAGAATTTTATTTTCTTATTAGTTATAGATGAAATATATGTTTATAATGGATTTAGGGACTTTATATTCGAATTGAATTGTGTTTAGGAGTTATCTTATATAATTATGTTTTAATGTATTTCGAATTTAGCCTACTCGCATGTGATTGTATTGTACACTGCCTGCCTGGTGTGCTTTTACTTTACAGGTCTTGTGAAACTTACAAAACAAACAGAATATTAAAAAAAATATGACTTTTTACATTGGTTATGACCTTAGCTAATAGTTAAAGCCTCAACCGATGTAAAAAAGTCCCACCTTTTGCATCGGTGAGATCTACATCTGTTCATAAATCGATTTAGATTGCCCGAAATAACTAATATTAAAAGCTCCTATTGTAGTAGTGTATTTGCACAAGACTTACCTCTGGCCACTAAAATAATCGATTATATCACCATTTAAGAAATTATTTGCGAGTTTAACTACTTTTCAAAACCAAAGTAACGAGAATAATTGATCAAAGACTCACAACAATAGATTAAATAACTTTCAACATAAGTTTGAATCATTTGAAGACTTTCACAAAAAATATTTAACTTTTTAACAAAACTAAATCATATTTGAATCCCAATTGCTTCTTTAGTTCAATTTTAGATTCTAAAAACATGTTATCACTTTCTTAATTCATTAAGTCTTAACTTTTAGAGCTTATGATCAAATTATCACAAGGATAAGGATCATGCATAAGACACACACACACACATATAAATAAGCAATCCAATTTGCACTTATCAAGTGAGACTAAATCATTTAAACTCCATCAAAGCTGCTTAGGGGCAAGCATGATTCTCTTCTTGCATTTACATTATCCCCTTTTTTGATGATGATGACCACTTGATGATGTCTTGATCAAACTGTGTGCTATAGGTGTGTCTTGGTCATCATTATGGCTTGAGCTCAAGAAACTTGTTTAAGACCCATAATTTGCAAAGATAACAACATACCCTTCTCCCCTTTTGGGCATTATCAAAAACATACAACCAAATAAAGTATAGAAGCCCAAGTACAAGTAGAGAGGATAAGACTTTAGCAATTGCAACAATCAAAATAGCTAAACATAAATGTATTCCATGGAGCAACAACAAGGTCATTACATTAGTTTAGGTAATACCAACCATAGGAACAATGATTACAAACATCAAGGAAGTCAAAAGCATGCTAATCATGCTAACAAGTTTAATATAACCACAGAAACATACTAATCAAAGATGCATAACAGAGATAAACACAACAAACAACAATAAGGTTCAATAGTCCTAATGTAAAAGCAAACATTCTAACATCTTAAGCAAGCTCTCTTAATCCTCCTTAGGAAAGCCCATGCATTAAGCCTTTCCACAAAATCATCAAGGCATATATGAAGAGACTAAAATTGTTCCTTATTGTAGTCTTGAGTGGCATGTTGAAGCTCTATAAGACCATCCAATTTGGAGAACACCAAACTCTCAAATTGGGAAAAAAAGGTTTCAGCTCAAGGCTTACAGAAGAACCAACTTGACTCTCTTCAATTGGATGATGAACTGCAACAATCTTGTAGGTCCAATGGTTACCCTTCTCCATAAATCCCATTTGATGAAGTGAAGACTCTTTCACCCTATTGGAACTCCTCAATATCTCAAATGTCTCATTAGTCATATCAACATCATAGTAATTAAACACCTTTGAGATGAATATGACATAGAGAAGATGAAAATCAGTGAGCCTTTCCACCTTCAACATAGTATCCCCAATAGTACTACACTAATTAAGCTAAATCTGCTCCTTAATCACATACAATAGCTATAGATCATCAATGAAGAATTGTTCATGGTTGCTCCCCTTAGATGTTAGCAACCTTTCTTCTAATTTCATGCCATCTATAGAGAAACATTCGAAGTGGCCAACAGGGTTCACCAAGGAGTCACGGTATACCTTTGTTTTGTCAAATCCTCCTAAAGCACTCCTAGAGGGTCACAGACCTTCAAATCTAATGCCTCTAATAGCATACCATATAGTGGGTGTGAGAATAATGTACTTCCCTTTTTGATCAAAGACAAACAAGTTGTCTTCAGCCTACAAAGTGGTGTAGGAGACTTTAACTAGATTAATACAATAACTTCCCTCAAGTTCAACAAACTTATGTGACCCTTGAGCTTAGAGAAGAGTAGGAAACTCAAATTTTTACCTAACAATCCATTTGAGAGATAGTACCTTTAGAAGAATGATATTGCGACGTCTAAAGAAGTGCTTGAAGTTATGAGCATCGTCCAAGTTTTCAAACCAACATTCCAAGCCCGGTATCTTCTTGTCCGTTAGTGGTTCACGTTGGGTCTCTGTCATTGGATGCTTGGAGCCACGAGTTTGCATCTTTTTAGGGAATTTGGAGGAGTTGGCTGAAGAAGACATGGTGGGAAGGAAGAATGGAAGAAGAAAAGAGTGTAGGTAGGAGAAATGGAAGAAAGAGAGAGTTAGGGTTAAGGGATTTGGTGGAATGTGAGGGTTAAAGGTGAAAAAAGGGTAGGTTTATTAAGGAGGTGAGTGACTAGGTCTTAAATGGGGGTTTAAAAAGTTGAGATTCATGAGAGGATAAGGGTGGGTGATGGTTGGCATGTCTAAAAAAGGTTTCGATACTGGAAACCTTGGTCCAATCAAAATAATTGATTAAGGAAGTGATATAACCAATTATGTTGTGCAGCAAAAACCTGAAACCAACACTTGCTGATAGAAATAATTGATTATATCTCTACATAATTGATTATTTGCGCAAGCAAGAGGGAATATAGGGCAAAATAATCGATTATCCTAACTATGTAATCGATTATTTGCGTGACTAGTGCACACAAGCATTTGAGATAATTGACTATATACATAAATAATCAATTAAGTGCATGTTTGATGCATATAACGAGTGCTAGATTAATTGATTATGGCCTATGATAATTGATTATATGCCCTGAACAACCATATATCCACTCAATTTATGCAATGTTGACCTAGATTTAAGGCATCTTAACAACTATTATGCATGAAATGCACCTAAACAACACTAGTGTGCATGTACAAAGCTAAAAAACCATTCATGCAAGTATATAAACACTTTAACACACATCCAACTCAATTTAATTGTCTTTCATATTAATCTAAACAGAGAAAATGATCAAACAAACTCAAAAACACTTATTTAGACATTTAATATGCAAGTACACACTTCAAGCATTCATACAAGCATTGAATCAATTAAACATATATTTCAATCAATATAAACAACAAAATTGATCACAAGCGCTCAATCATTCAACTAATTCAACAAGCTAATTAATCATATACATACATTCAAACATATCAAGCACTTGAGCATTCAAACACACAAAAAAGAATTCAAGCAAGGATTTAAGCAAAGCTTAACTAACACTAGACTCATCTAGGATACCTAATTCATTTCTTATTAGGTAGAACCTATCTCTAGTGAGAGGTTTGGTAAAAATATCTAGTAGTTGCCTATGTGTATCAACATCTATTATAAAATTACCCTTTTGGATATGGTCTCTAAGGAAGTGGTGCCTTATCTTTATGTGCTTGATCCTAGAGTGTAAGATGGGGCTTTTGGTAAGGTTTATAGTGTTAGTGTTGTCGCACTTTAAAAGGATGTGGTCTAAGTCAACACCATAGTCTTTTAATTGTTGTTTCATCCATAAGAGTTAAGCATAACAGCTCTCAGCTACAATGTACTTAGCCTCAGCTGTGGATAAGGCCATACATGCTTGTTTCTTACTATGCTAAGAGACAAGTGCATTCCCTAGTAAGAGACAAGTCCCATTAGTGCTTTTCTTATCAAGCTTACAACCAGCAAAGTCTGAATCCAAATACCTTACTAAGCTTAAGGAAAAACCTTTGGGAAACCACAAGCCTACATTACTATTCCCTTTTAAGTACTTCACTATTCTTTTTATAGCAGATAAGTGAGATTCCGTATGATTCACTTGATATCTTGCACACAAACAAACACTGAACATAATATTAAGGCGACTAGCAGTAAGATACAATAGAGAGCCAATTATACCTCTATACTTGGTAACTTCAATTGATTTACCTTTTTCATCCAAGTCTAAGTAGTATGTGGTAGACATTGGGGTGACTGATTCCTTACAGCTTTCCTCCCAAATTTCTTTAACAATTCATTACAGTACTTGGATTGACTTAGGAATGTACCATGCTCCAATTATTTCACTTGTAGCTCCAAGAAAAAAGTCAACTCCCCTATCATAGACATCTCAAATTCACCTTGCATGGTCTTAGCAAAGTTTTTGCAAAGAGAGCTATAAGTAGATCTAAAAACAATGTCATCAACATAGATTTACACTAACATAGTTTCATGTCTAGTCTTTTTAATGAACAATGTATTGTCTATCTTTTCTCTTTCAAAATTTTAGTCTAGCAAAAATTTACTAAGTTTTTCATACCAAGACCTAGGGGCTTGTTTTAGTCCATACAATGCTTTCTTAAGTTTATAGACATGGTTTGGATATTTAAAGTCAACAAATCCAGGGTGTTGAGAGACATATACTTCTTGAATATAGCAATTTAAAAAAGCATTTTTGATAGCTAGTTGATATGGTTTGAAATCCATTAAACAAGAAAAAGCCAAAAGTATTAGCCTTTAGTTTGGCTATAGGTGCATAGGTTTAATCATAATCAATGCCTTCTTCTTGGTTATAGCCTTTAGCTATTAACCTAGCCTTGTTTCTCACTATACCCCTAATTCATCAAGTTTGTTTCTATAAACAAATTTAGTGCCTATTATTGGATGATCATTGGGTTTTGGAACCAATTCCTATATTGTATTCCTTTTAAATTGGTTTAATTCTTTGCATTGCAAGCATCTAATTTTCATTCAAAAAGGCCTTTTCAATGGATTTAGGCTTAACTTATGAAACAAAATCCATAATACCATAAAAATTTCTAAGAGAGTTTTGAGTTGGTACCCCTTTTGAGATCTCATCAATCACATTGTCTAATGAGAGGTTTGTAGTTGTTTTCCACTACTTAGGCATCTCACTTGCGGCCTCTTGGCTTGATTGTTCAAGTTCATCCATCCTTTCTTATTGAGTAATGTCCTCATTTATATTTGTAACATTATTCGAAACATCCTTTTCCTCTTTTTGAGGGTTAGTTTCATCAAAGGCAACATGTACAGATTCTTCAACAAGGTTCTCCTATTATAAACTCTATAGGCTTATTATTTAGTGAATATCTTGAAAAGATAGCTTCATCAATCTTAACATCAAACTTGCCAAGTTATTCTTTACCATTATTCAACATAAAACATTTACAACCAAACACCCTAAGATGTGATATGTTAGGCTTTCTCCCCTTGCAAAGTTCATAGGGGATTTTCTTCAAAATATATCTAATGAGAATTCTATTTAACATATAACTAGCTATGTTTACTACATCAGCCCAAAAATATTTAGGCACATGACTTTCATTTAGCATTGTCCTAGCCAATTCCTTAAGTGACCTATTTTTCCTTTCAACAACACCATTTTGCTGTGGTGTTCTAGGTGTAGAGAAATTCTGGTCAATGTCATAATCTTCACAAAATTTTTCAAAGTCATGGTTTTGAAACTCCCTTCCATGATCACTTCTTATGGATGTTATTTTTAAATTGGTTTCATTTTGAATTACCTTGGCAAGTGTAATGCCCCAAGTTACATTGACTCTTTACCTAATACTTTTAAGCATTTATGTTCAATTGATTGATTTCATGGTGGATTTTAAATTTCATTTCATTTAAATCTTAGACAAAGGATAAAAGATATATGTCATATATATCAAGTATCAATAAGGAATATACATCACTATTGTTAATATGAATACAATCATTCGAAATAAGAAAATGTCATGTTTGTCCATACACATGCTTAATTAGGTCCTACCCATCACAGTCCTAAGTGAGAGCAATGGCTACATGTAGACCCTTACTTATTCTAAATAAAATATAAACATCTTCCATAGCTATGTCAAACCTTTTGTAGGGTCATCCTTGTTATCTGTCATCTTCTCTCGTGTGACATGGCCTTTCTCTAGGTCTCTTTTGATCTCGACGTTCTCATCTTCCATCTCTAAGCACTATTAGCAGTAATTTCGTACCATACACATGCACAAACAATGAAAAAAAAAAGTAAAATGAATGAGGTGATTTGTTTTCAAAATCTCATTTACAAAGATAGGTAGGAAGTTCTACCATCAAGCACATAGATAAAACATAACTGATTATAAAAATTGAAACCTAGGATTTTTTCTAAGTTGTACTAGTCTACCCAAGACTCTATATGGATCCATACTCCCTACTAATTAACAACATTCACATCAGAAGTAAGAAGTGACTGGGAGTACATATACCTTTCTCACACCAAGCTACAGTCCTCATCTTCATCGAGGAAACGAGCAATCTTTTAGCTTAGGGCATTCATAGTCCAAATAGAGGCATACTTTTAACCAGTCCTAGATTGTGAGCAATTGTCGAGGTTATCAAGCTGGTTAGGTGATTGTCTTGACTCAAGAGCACTACCTTGGCTATTAAGACATTCATTACTTGATACCATACCCCTAAACCTTAAATAAATGGGTCCTTGCCTTTCATCTTGTAGCGCACCAAACTATGGCTTCCTCTACACAAGGATTCATGCCCATCGCATAACCCTTACATCTCATTTGTTCATCTAACAAAAATTCATCATAACTTCATTTTATCTATTTAACAAAGGCATCGCTGGTCTCAACAATTTGTGCACAAATATACTCGTTATCACTATAACACCCTTACTTTTGCCTATTGAACTATTTTCCTAATTATTTAGTATTTATTTTTGGAGAACCAGATGGGAATCTTTAAGATTTGATCCCTACAATTATGTTTGTATTAGTAAGTAGTACTTATTTTAGATTTTTAATAAATTTTGGGGAATAAAACCCAGAAAATTGTTAAAATGACCATTTTGTCCCTAAAAAGCCAAACAATGGAATTAATACACTAAAATAGTTAGAAGTGTTTAAAAATTATTTTTTAGTCATTAGTATACTTAGAATAATTAATAATAATTTTAGAAAAATTTTGAGAATTTATTGAGATAGTTTTTACGAAATGACAAAAATATTCCTAGTTGACTACGGGAACCAACCAGAGACTTTTTGACCTCAAAATATTTTTAAAAATTTTATACCAAGTATATTTTAATTATTTTATTTTGAAATAAAAATAGTAAAAAATGTAACATCCCTATTTCAATTTTTTCAATTGTTTTTCTAATATTTGATGATTTATTTCTGAAAAATCGGGAAGAAATATCAAAATTCTGTTTCCCGCGATTAAATTTAGAATGTCAAGAGCTATCTAATAGTGATTTTTAATAATTTTTTCAAGCCAAAGCTCAAAAGAATTAGAAAATGATGATTTTGCCCTTATTTCTCTAAATTAAGGGTTGACAGAGAAAAAGATTCAATTGACATTAAAATATCAATTTGATCTTGGAATCATGTCATATATATTAAAATATAATTTTGAAAATTTTATGGAATTTTAGTGTAAAATGACTAAAATGTCCCTAGATGCCTGATAAGCCTAGCCAGTATTGGTTTAACATCCAAAAATGGTAAAAATGATAATCCCAATTCATTTCTAAGTAAAATATTTAATTTTAGAATTTTATAAAAAATTTTGTATTTATTGAATTAAAATGGATTTAATATGAATTTTTTAACTCAACATTACAAAAATAAATTAATAAAAATTCAAAAGTAATAATAAAATTTAAAATTTATTTTTGATGAAAAATAATATATATTTCTAGTTTTACATTAAAATGCATTATTTGGATATTTAAAGTTATTCAAGTTTAGACGATTTTATCGATACCGATTAATTTAACTACAGATAAAATTAATATAAAAAAAGTTGGGACAACACATATGCCACACATCTAGCTCTAAGGGCTGCTCACCACTCTAGTTTTGTTTATGTGTTCCTAAATTAGATTAAAAAAAAAATAGATTTATGACATCATGGATTATTTTACTTCGTGGACACATAATCCCCCTCCTTCTTCTATAAATAAGCAACTAAAATTCAAATGTCTCACCATCCATTCCTCCACATAGCTAGCCAAAATTCATATGGAGAACTTCTTTCTCTAGAAGTTTTATTTTACTTGGTTTTTATGCTAAAATTTTACTAGTTTTCCATCAACTAGTAAATTTCTCTTCCTAGGAGTTTTGCACCAATAATTTCATTCTCTTCAGCAACTACCCTTGTGGTAATGGAGGGAGTGGGGTTGATTTTAAACTTTACCCTTGATGTTTAATGCTAGAATTTAATTTTTACTAAGTTATTATGTTGTCCAATTTTATAATTAAAATGCATTTACTAAATAGTTACTCTGCTCAAATTTTTATAATTAAAATGCATTTATTAAATTGTTCTGCTGCTTAATTTTAGAAAATTAAACTTTAATTACTAAGCTATTATTCTGCTCAAATTTAGATGATTAAATTTTACTTATTAAGTTATTACTCTGTTCAAATTAAGATAATTAGATTATACTTATTAAGTTGTTGTTCTGCCCAAATTTAGATGATTAAATTCTGATTATTAAATTTTTATTCTAAAATTATATCAGAATAAATTATTATTGTGCAATTTTTACAATATAAGGTAGAAATATTGATTATACTGGTGCTCAAATTAAATGAGACTAGAAAAACCTCTACTTGAGAATTTAGAAATTGATAAGTTAGTGAGTAATTTAAAACAAGTGACATGCAGCAGTATTTTAGAACAAATTACCTCACTCCATTATTTTTTCTTTTATGCATGATATCGCGGTTAATGAAGATCCGACTGTTGATGGGACCTATAAGCCTAGTTTGATGGCTTATTATTGGGATAGGGTAGACTGACACTGCTCTGACTAAGATCTTTTTGATGCACTGGGATAAGTAGTATCTATTTTGATGTATATTTTGATCTTTCTATGTTACAGTTATTTTACTTCAATCAGTATGAATAAGACTATGACGTACAATTTTATGATGCATATATATGAAAACCTTTTCTTTTATCTCTTACTACCATTTCTAAATTCTATTAAATTTAGAATTTTTCTATTATAAAAATTGAAAAATCTTACTCGCATTTTCATCAACTCAAACTTAATAACTAAATAAGTAATTAAATAAGTACGGGTTATGTTCAATGTAAACAGGTGTCACAATCACTGTCTCTGCTTCACCATGCAGAGACTTAATTCTATCCACTCAATAATATAATAAATTGGAATTTAAAACTTTTCAAAGATACTATAAGGCTCAAATTTAAATTTCTAACACAAAATCACATTTAATCAAGTTTAAAGTATAGCTTTCAATAATTAAAAATGCATAAAAATATAATTTGATAATAAGATAAAGTTTTAAAACATAAACATTTCTTAATTTTTAAGAAAGATGGCCCTAAGCCACCACTATTGGGAAACTAGTAAGATTTTCTATTTTTCTTTCCTAATTTACTTGCTTTTATTCTAACAATTTTTATCTAACTAACCTAGTTATTTAAACAAAGATTAAAACCCATTAGGTAATCAAAATTAGTTTTAGTTGCCTTCTTCCATGAGAAGGCCACATAGCTTTTTAGGTAAAACACCAAGTTGCTAAATTTTCTTTATCAAAAGTCATTAAGCAAGGAAATCATGTCTAGTTTACTTAGGTTTTAAAACAAGAATTAAAGTTAATTAGGAATTTAAGTACAAATTTAATTTGATTACCTATTTCTATGGTGAAACCGAATGGCCATAACACAACTTAACCAACCTTTTAGACAAAATTTCAAAATGAACTTATACTTGTTTTTAGGTTGAAATAAGTATTCAAAACCAATGGTTAACCACAAAAATTTTAGGGAAAGATGTTGAAAAGTTTGTTTGGAATAGTAAGCAGAATTTCAGTTTGATCCTTAAGATTAAACAACTAAATGATTTTTATAAAATGTGTTCCATAGCTTGTTGACAAAATAATTTTGCCTATTTTATAAGATATCCAAGGTTACATTCAACAAAAATCTACAAAAAAAAGATACAAAAATACTAAGCTAGTGAGGTTAGACTGAACCATTAGATTACTAGCAAAACCATTTTTAGTTTTTCTTGATCATTTAGAACATTTAACAGTAGAATAAATTTTTTTCTCTAAAATAAATTCAATAAGCTTTCCAAATTAAGCAAGATCATCAAAAAAAAGTTCTATACAATTTATAGTAATTTTTGAAAGATGAGAGTTCCAAAAAATGTTCTCCGTTAAAATCAGTGCATAACCATCAGTTTCCAAAAATTGGTAAAAATAATAAATGACCATAAAAATAATCATACCATATGTCACTAGAAATCTTAAGAAGTTTATTTTTTACTTGTTCCAGTAGTTTCACCAAATAACCAACCAGAGATTTCAAAATCACAGAAAGATATACACTGCCAGATCTGTATTTTCAAACAGCTAGTTCAATTTTCAACAAGCATAACTTTTTCATTTCTTTATATTTTCAGGTGATTCTTGAGCCTATTATAAATCATATTGAGTCTAGTTTCATACAAAAAAATAAGCACTTAAAAATAATAACTAAATCTCAAGTTATAAGCAAAACAATCACAGGTGTCAAATTTGAAAAATCCAAGTAGCAACACAACCATAACCACATGATTCACAAAATCAAAACATCAAAGATGGTAGGTGGGTTTTGGAGGCCAAAACCTCATCTAATATCTTTGTGAAAGAGAGTGTATCAAGAACCACATACCCCTTCCTCCTATACCTTCAGAAAATATGAAGAGGAAATGGAGCTTTGATGGTGGCTTTGAGCTTGTTGATTGATGGGTGTTGATGGGTGATGATCGGTTTTGATGGAGTGAAATTTTTAGTGTTTGGAAGAAAAATAAAATGGAGGTGGGAGCAAAGGGAGGGGTTCGATCAGACTAGCATAAAAGATAAGGGAGAATTGTGTGAATAATGGGTTTTTATAGAGTGGTGAAAGTGATGTCACATAGGTGACATCATATATGGTGAAATCGTTAATCTTAGTTCTTTTTCTTTTTAATTCAATTAGGCACATGTTAAGCTTGAATCAAATTAGTCCATGAAAGTGTAAAGCCTTTCTCGTGCAACTAAATCTCCCTCTCTCTGTGTTTTATTTGATTTTTATCTGTTAAAATTAACTTATACCTATAAATACTATTTTACTAATTTAATTTATTCTTATATTAAACTAATGAAATTTTCCTTGAAACTTCATAGACACATAAAATCAAGGTCCTAGATGATTTCTAAAAATTAAAAATAATTATATATGGATATATATATATATATATATATATATATATATATATATATATTTCTTAATTGTTATTAATTATATTGTATTTTTAGGTCAGAAATTGCTAGTAATTTCATTTTAATTTAAATAATTCTAAAAATTATTAGATAGTTATAAAAAATAAATTCTTCACATGAAAGTGAGCTTACACCAAAACTCCCCCTTTTATCTAGTCAGAACATTATCCTGACATGCAAACGTCTCTAAGCATATTAGAGTGGTGGTGGTAGGCTTTATAGTGAAAGTTCCACTCCACCTGCAAATCATGTGCAACTTTCCATGCAAATTTCTCTTATGTGAGGAAAACATAAATAATTGTTTTAATATAAGTTAATGAAATAATAAACTAAAACGACATATTGATTAAATTTAAACTTGTAACTTACCCAAAAAGAATCAAAGCATGACCTCTTATCTTTTTCTTCTAACTCTTCACATCTAGTCCAAAGGGATTAATACTGCCTCTTGATAACCTAGGTGATGGCTTTCGATGTCATCTTCGAAGGAAGGAACCTTTACAATAAATACATATTAAACATAAATTTCTTACCTGCTAAAATTTGTACTAAAAATGGAATGAATTCATTTTGAATATTTCTTACTTGTTACCAGTTGAATAAATAAAAGTTCAACCATTAGCCATGACCTCACAATCGTGGTCCTTTATAGGTAGGGAATAGCTACCATCAATCTCCTCCTCCTCACGATTATGTCGGGTCTCAATCATCTCTAGCTGCGTGTTGTACCCCTGGGTAGGCATCATAGAGATACTTAGGAATGTCCTTAGCATAGTAAATGTTGTTGTTGCTACAACTATAGGAGTAGTTGATGGAGTTGTAGTCGACATATGCACAAGTACAGTAAGGATGGGCATTTGTTGCAGTGGATGTACAAGCGATGGTCATAGAGTAGATGATAACATAGTAGATGTTAATAGAATGGACACAAATTCATCTTTTATATGTGAGTCACGAGTTACGGTCTAGTACGGTGATGACTCAAAGAATCATTATTGATAACCTTGCCTCTATCCTCAGTACCACCATTTGGTGATTGGGCTTAGGGTGGGTCACCTCCTCCTGATGCCATGTTTATATATATATATATATAAGAGTAAATTACACTAACACCCTCTGAGATTTTTTGAAATTGTACAAAACTATATATTTTTTTAACCATTACAACAACCTCCCTTATAGGGGTGCACAGTTTAATGTTTTTCAAACAATTAAGAGGGTTAATGTAGGGATAAAAAAAGAAGGGGTATCGGGTGTAATTTGACGAAACTTTAAGGGTGTCAATGTAATTTATTCCATATATAAGCAACTACGATTATTATTCTATAATTTAATTTTAATATGCTTTTATTATAATTATCAAATTTATTAATAATTAGTAAATTTTTCTTATTAATTTATTACTAATTATTAAATTTATTAGTTTATTACATATTATTAACTTTATTGGTAATTATTATATTAACTAATTAATTTATTACTTATTATCAAATTTATTAATAATTATTAAATTTTACTTATTAATTTATTACTAATTATTAACTTTATTATTTTACTCTTAATATTAACTTTATTACTAATTATTATATTTTATATATAAAATTATTATTAATTTTAAATGGAAGTCCTATTTTTCTGCTAATAAAATTTTTAAATCAATATTAGACTCTTGAAGTTTGGTGTAACGTATAAAATACAATTATTATACTTCTAGTCATGTTCATATATATATAATGATAAGATATGAATTTCAATGGTGGTTTTGTAGTTGATTGGGGGTGGTTTTGTGGCGGTGGTTGTAGGGTTTGGTTCATGGCAGAGAAAGAATCATAAGAAAAAAGAAGAAGAAAGAAAGCAAAAGAGAGAAAGGGGAAGTAAAGTCGCAGTGGCTTATTTAGGCGAAATTTATGGACGGGTTTTACTGATAGCCTAACCATCGGTAAGGGAAAGCAACATCAAAATTCCAATAGCCACTTACCGACGACTTGATTGTTGGTAATGAAAAAAATACCCTTATCAACGGTGAAACAGTTGGTCAGCTAATGCTTCTGCTCCTATCCACTCCATAAAATAATCCATTGCTACCACTGGGTACTTGACCTATCTTGGGGCATTGGGGAATGGACTAAGTATGTCTATCCCCAACCAAATGAAAAGCCATGGAGATATAAGTGTACTGAGTTCTTCTAGTGGGGCAACATGTATGTCGAAACATCTCTAACATTGGTTACATTTCTAAATGAACTCAATAACATCATTCTCCAAAGTTGACCAATAATAGCCAACTCAGAGAATCTTCTTTGCCAAAGCTCTATCGCCTAAGTGTTGTTTGTAACATCCTTCATGTACTTTTGCCAGGACGTATTTCGATTCTACCTTTCTTAAGCATCTAAGGATGGATTGGGATAAACCCCTTTGATATAGCTTATCACCGATTATGTAAAAGTGTGGGGCTGAACTTTCTAGCCTTCAGGTTTCCTTTTTATCCTCTGGGATAACTCTATCTTGCAAGTATTCAATCATAAGTGTCATCCAACTAGGCTTTACATTTATCGCCATGAGGAGATTGGACTCATGAATAGTCTACTGAGTTATAGATCTATTATTGTCAAAGGATTTTGTGCTTGCAAACTTGAAGAGAATATCTGCCCTTATATTCTTTTCCCTGATGATGTATACAAAATCAATCTTTTCAAACCCCATGCTAAGGGATTCAACCTTCACTAGATACTTTTGCAACATCAGCTCCTTGGCTTAATATACCCCATTAAACTGCAAAATCACTAATTGTGAATCACTGCATGCTCGCATCAACTTTGCTCCCACATTGGTGGCCATCATCAACCAAGCTATGCAAGCCTCGTTCTCTACTTGATTGTTAGAAGTGGGGAATGTAAAGTAAAAGCCTGCTTTAAGATAACCCCATTTGCTGATTCTAATAATATTCTAGCTTCATTTCCCTTCTCGTTCGATGATCCATTTACAAACAAAGTCCAAGTTGAATCTTGAGGTACGAGGTCAAATAGCATTAACTCAGCAACAAAGTCCACCAAAGTTTGAGCCTTCCAAGCTTGCCTTGGTTCGTACTGTATGTCGTGCAATCATCCTGCCTGTTAGCTTAGGCTTGTGTAAGATTTGGTGAATCGGTTGATCTGTCCGCACCACAATCTGATATGATTAGAAGTAAGGCCTAAGTCAATGAGCCACCATGACAATGGCAAAGACAATTTTCTTTATTTTTGGATATCGTGATTTAGCTCCTTGAAGTACCCTATTAATAAAATATAATGGTTTCTAACTCTCTTGTGTTTCCTTATTAGTACCACGCTAACAACTTCTTCTACTATGGCTAAATATAAGTATAGCACTTCCCCTAGTTTAGGCTTAGTGAGGATAGGCAGTGATGAAAAGGTCTCTTTCAATCTTACAAATGAGGCTTCACATTTTTCTATTTAATCAAATGAATGGTCCTTTCTTAAAAGCAGAAAAAAAAAGGCTTTTTATGCCGATTTTGCTACAAATCTCGTCAAAATGACCTAATGACCTGTTAGCTTTTGGACTTCTTTCACGTTCCAGGGACTCTTCATTTCCAAGATAGCACATGAATTTTTTTCGGGTTAAGCTCGATGCCTTTTTCTGATAGCATATACCCTAGAAACTTTCCTGTTGTTACCCCCGAATGTGTATTTGTTGGGATTTAGCCTCATATGATATTTCCACAATTAGGCAAATGTCTAATTCAAATCTTCAAGATGTTCTTTCAGAATAGCACTCTTGACTATGTCATCCACATACACTTTTAGATTCCACCTAGTTTGTTTTTCAAACACTTTGTTCATCATCCTCTGATATATAGCTCTAGCATTTTTAGCCAAAATGACATTAGCTTATAATAGTAGTTTACTTTCTCTGTCATGAGAGTGTTTTCTCCTAATCTTCGAGATGTAGTGGGATCTGGTTGTATCTAGAGTAAGCATCCATGACAAAAAGCAAAACCCAGATGAACCATCCACTAATCTGTTAATGTCGGGAAAAGGATATGAATCTTTCGGGCAGTGCTTATTCAAGTCAGTATAATCAATATACATTTCTTCATTTACCGTTGTGCTTTTTTGGCAACACCATGTTGCCAAGCCAAGTGGTGTATTTGACCTCCTAGATGAAACCAACTTTTAGCAATTCAATTACCTGCCACTCAATTTCTTATAGTCACTCTAGGGCCATCTTCCTCTAACGCTGGCACATTAGCTTCATTGAAAAGCCATCTTCCTCTGACACTAGCACACCAACTTCACTAACAAACTTCATGGTAAGGTGTGAGATCAATATGATGACTCCTAAGGCATTAAATGTTGGTTTTCCTAGGATGGCACGATAGGAAGACTTGATATCTACAACAATAAATAGGGTGACCTAAGTTTTTGTAGTAGGAGGCTTCCCAAAGGTGGTGTAACACCTTGTTTTTCTAATGCATGATTCAGTGCGTTGATAATTAAAAAGTGGAAATTAGATATGTAATCTAGGTGATTAAAAGAAATAAATGAATTGTTGTTATGTATGGTACGTGGTATGTGGTGATAGTTGTGTATTGTATGTTTGAAATTCTAGTTTGAATTTAGGAAACTTAAGATATGTGCTTGAGCCAATGTGGGTATGTTGTAAGTATGATTTTGGGCTTTTGAGGGAAAACAGTTAAGTTAGACCCATTATGGATTATGGGGAGTGGTTTGATGAGTCATGGGCATCAGTTAGTCCAAAGTCCATGTGAGAGCTCCGGGAGGCCGAGATATAAAAGGAGAAGAGGGGGAAGAATTACCCATTCTTACATTCTCTTTCTTTCTCATCTCTTCCTTTTCCCTCTATCTCTCTCTAAAACTTCTCAAGCTTGTGAGGTTGTAAAAGAGTTTTAAGCTGAGTTAAGTGTTTGTGGCGAGAAAAGGTGCGGATTTGTGAAAGATTTAGCTCAAGACACCGAATTCTCAAAGAACATAAATTTGGATTTAGAAGCTTTTAGATGTAAGGGAAGCTTACTCTTGGTTGATTTTGTGGTTATGGATGTTGATATGTCGATTTAATGCTTTGGAATTGGTTGATTTCTGTGAATAATTGTGTGTATGTGGTTCTTGGAAAAAAAATGGGTTTGGAAATTGATGATTTGTGGATAAAATTGTTATGTAATTGATCAAAAAAGTATTAGAAGTAGTTAAAATTATTTTGCGATGCTTGTTGATTGATTTGGTCAAAAATGGGTGTTGGTGATTAATTTGCAAAGAAAATGGTCGAAAATCGCACCCAACAATGGATGGCTCGCTCAATGACAAAAATTTTTGCTTAGCGACTGATCTTGAGGTTGCTAAAAGTTTGTCGCTTGCTTAGCGATGGAAATGCTTGCTCAGAGACAGTCACTTAGCGAAGGAAAAGCACGCTTAGTAATGGAATTCACAGCTCAGCGAGAGAAAAACAGAATTTTCTTTACTTTCTTATTATTTTTGTTGGTTGTTGATGACTTTATTGACTCCTATGGATGTCAAATGTATGTTTTAAGATAATTGGATGTTCAAATGGTTTTCTGAACTAGTTTTTGGTTTTTCTTTATTATTGTTGTGGATTTTGTTTGATAAATTGTTGGAAAGGGGTATTTGGGTGAAAGGTGACTTAGGTAGAACATCCACTAGTTATGCTGTGTTGTTATGGTGAGACATCTCACAGGGAATGTAGGTCCTAATGTTGTATGAGAATTCTCATGAGGTATATGTGGCTTGGATAGAGCCTCACTTGTTAACCATGCATAAGGCTGGATTGGACCTGCATAGAGTTGGTAGTTGTTGTTGGGCCACGTGAGATAGCTAACGATGGACCTCATGCTGTGGTGTTGCATTGTTATATATATATATATATATATATATATATATATATATATATATATATATATATATAAGTATATATGTTGACTCGTTGTGGCTGTGTTAATGTCGTGTTGTAAGGCATGCATTCATGCATATGTAGGTGGCTGAGGTAGTTGAGGATGGACCTCATGTCGTGGTGCGTGCGGGCATGTATATTGGATGGTTGACAAGAGCTTTAGCTTAGATGGGCCTCCAAATATGGGTTGGCTGGTTGACAGGAGTTGTGACTTAGATGGGCCTCCAACTTAATGCCTCCGGAATGTAGTAAATCTCTCAAGAGTCGTCTCATTTATTCATTGACATGTAGGGGTTGAAAGCATGGTATGTTGTGTTGTGGTGTATGTAAACCTATTTCTTGGTATATTAGATTCCAAATGAGTATGTTAATGGTTTGATGATATAAGTTGTGTGTGTGTGTATATATATATATATATATATATATATGTTTGTTTTTGTTTCGTAAGCTTACCCTTGCCTTGCTGTTTTGTTTTGTTTTGTTGTTGTTGTATGTTACTGTGACTGTGAGAGAGAGACTCTAGCAGATCTTGCATCTCACAATGGATAATGGATGTCCCAAAAGGAAGGGTTAAAGGCCTTTTTTGGGTAGAGCTTTCCTGGAAGCTCTTTTTGTTTCTTTTTGGATTTGATGTATACTTTATATAGTTAACCAACTATAGGGAATTTTGATTATGTATCTCTCGTGGAATTGTATATAAATTAACTTATACGGTGCATTATTCTATATCATATATGTATATTTTACATATAGAACGGTGATGAGATGATATTTAATATAAATGACTGAATATCTTAATAAAGTATGAGAATGTGGGTAGTACTGTAGCGACAGAGGGTCGTTACGCTTTTTGGTATCAGAGCTGGTCATGTCTTTTGGGAATGAACTTGTGGGAATAGGTCCATTGTGTCTTCTATTGTGTATGCTCATAATTGAGATTTATTATGGATGCTTGACTTTGTTGTGGATTCCTTCCCAAAGACCATGGTTATGGCCTACTGGGTTACCTGTTTTGTGTTAGATCCCTAACCATTGGTTAGGAAAAATGTTGTTCATGTTTCCTAATCTACTTGAAGTGGCTACAATATGATTTTGAGAATGGCCAACTCAAAATTGTATTTGAGCACTAAAGGTGGAAGGTAATGTTGTGTGTTAGACTCATGGATCGAGTTGAGTCATACTCTTTCTTCATTTATTCTATGATTGTTGCATGAAGTGTTGATTTAACCATATAGGTGTATATTGACTGAATGATTGTTATGTGGTTATGTGGTGTTGTTTGGTGTGGATCCTTCCATGAGTGAAGTGATCATGTTTGGATAATTGATAAGCTGTTGTTGTGGTTGGTTTTGTAGAATCCTAATGAGGAGGTCTAACCAGCCACCACCACCACCTCTAGTTGATTTTTCTCAGATAGCCAAAGCTATGGAAGCAATGGTTGCTGCTTTGGCCCAACAACAAAATATTGTGGCCCAGCAACTGACTACCATGGCTTAGCAGCAACAGGCTGCTATTGCTCAACTAGAGATGTCTCGAGCTACTACAAAAGTTGTTCATGTTGTTGTGCCTTTTAAGTTTCAAGGGTTGGCTGAGTTTAGGAAGAGTGAACCACCCTAGTTTAAGAGTGAGTCTGATCCTAATGTAGCTAACCAGTGGATACAGGAGATGGAGAATATCTTCAAGGCAATGGCTTGTTCGGAGGACAGAAAAGTTACATATGCCACATACATGCTTGTTGGTGAAGTAAAGTATTGGTGGCAAGGAGCTCAACAGTTGATGGAGGCCTAGGGTGAAGTTGTCACCTGAGCTAGTTTTCAAGAATGTTTTTTGGAGAAATATTTTCCAGCAAGCGCAAGGCATGCCAAGGAGATATAATTCCTGAGATTGTATCAAGGGAGCATGTCTGTGAGGGAATACGCAGACAAGTTTAAGTATTTGGCTCGGTTTTATTCACAAGTGACTATTGAGGAGTGGAGGTGTCGCAAGTTTGAAGAAGGATTGAGACATGAGCTGAAGAGGATCATTATCCCTATGACTATCAAAGAACTTCCTACTCTAGTAGAGAAGGCAAAGACAATGGAAAAACTGGAGTCCGACACTCAAGTTGTAAGGACTCCGAGTAGTGGATCATCTGCATCCAGAGAGAAGGGCAGTAGAGGAAGCCTTATGCCAGACCTCAGAGTTAGCCGCTATCCTCTAGACCCTAACCATCGGGAATTTCGAGTTCTCAAAGTCGTTCGTCAGTTACCCCTTAGACGAGATTTTCAGAGGTTAGGTGTTTCAAGTGTGGAAGACCACACTATGCTGGTCATAGCTCTTTTAAGAACAGTGTGTGCTTCAAGTGTCAGCAACCTGGACATATAGCCAGAGACTGCATAACTTCAACAAAGGCAGAGTCCACTATGAACGTTGTACGGGCAGTGATACCTACAACAACTGGACGTGTGTTTGCCATGAGTGGACCAGAAGCCGCTCGTTTTGATGACTTGATTCGAGGTGAATATGAGATAGATGGTAATCCCTTATCTATGTTGTTTGATTTTGATGCCACACATTCTGTCATTTCTTATGAGTGTATGGAGAAGTTACAGGTTCCTACTTGTTCCTTGTTGTTTGATTTGCTTGTTTCTACGCCGACTGCTACCTTTATGGTGACATCGATGATTTGTGCTACCTGCCCAATTGTTGTTAGTGGGAGAAGGTATAAGGTGAACTTGATCTATCTTCCTTTGACAAGTTGGATGTGATTTTGGGGATGGGTTGGTTGTCTTCCAACCATATCCTATTGGATTGTGCTAGAAAGGCCTTGATCTTTCCTTGTATAGAAAGTTCTGAATTCATTTCTACTACCCAAGCTCAGATTTCTTTACAAGAAAGAGATCAAGGGTATATGATCTTATCTTTTCTAGAAGTCAAAAGTGATCTGGATTTGAATTCAGTGGTAGTAGCTAAAGAATTTCTTGAAGTTTTTCCTAAGGATGTACCTGGTATAACTCCGCAGACAGAGGTGGAGTTTGCTATAGACTTGGTTCCAAGAATGGGACCAGTGTCCATGGCTCCTTATAGAATGGCACCAATTGAGTTGGTTGGGTTAAAGAATCAAGTTGAGGAGTTGCTAGAGAAGAAGATGATCCAACCTAGTGTTTCTCCTTAGGAAGCACCGGTATTGTTGGTGAAAAAGAAAGATAGTAGCTCACACTTATGTGTGAATTACAGGCAGCTGAACAAGATTACGATCAAGAATAAATATCCATTGCTAAGGATAAATGATTTGATGGACCAGTTGAGGGGAGCAAAGGTATTCTCAAAGATAGAAAACCTGGTGGGATGTTACAAACCATAGAGATACCTGAGTGGAAGTGGGATAACATCACCATGGATTTTGTTATAAGTTTGCCTAGAACGGCAAGAGGCGTTGATGCTATTTGGGTCATTGTTGATAGGTTGACAAAGTGTGCTCATTTCTTGCCTATTAACATTCAGTATTCCTTGGAGAGATTAACTCATATATACATTAAGGAGATTGTACGTTTGCATGGGGTGCCTTCAAGTATCATTTCTAATAGAGATCCAAGGTTCACTTCAAGGTTCTGGCAAAGTTTGCATCAAGCTTTTGGTACAAACTTTGAAGCTTAGCTCTGCATATCACCCTTAGACAGATGGTCAGTCGGAGAGGACTATCTAGTCTTTGGAGGACCTTTTGAGGACGTGGGTGTTAGACCACCTCGGGAATTAGGATGAGATGTTGCCTTTGGTGGAATTCACCTACAACAACAGTTTTCATGCAAGCATTGGAATGGCACCATTTGAAGCCTTGTATGGTAGAAGATGTAGAACACCATTATGTTGGTATCAAGGTGGAGAAAGCATGCTTGTGGGGCTAGAATTGGTACAACAGACAATGGAGAAGGTGAAGAAGATTTAGGAGAACATGAGGATGGCCCAGAGCCACCAAAAGTCGTATGCTAATAAGTGTAGGAGTCCGCTTGAGTTTGAGGAAAGCAATCATGTTTTCTTGAGAGTTACCCTAGTGATTGGAGTTGTTTGGGCGATTAAGTCTAGGAAGAATATTCATAATCCTACTCACGTTATAGAATCAGATTTGGTGCAAGTTTGAGAGGACTTGACCTATGTGACATTTCTAGTAAGGATTGTGAATAGGAGGACGAAACAATTAAGAGGCAAGGATATCCAGTTAATTAGAGAGGTGTGGAATGGCGTAACTGGAAAATCTACGTGAGAATTAGAGGTGGAAATGAAGAAACAATTTCTGAATCTCTTTCTAGGTAAGAGGATTTTCGAGGATGAAAATTTTTCTTGTTGGAGAGGATTGTAACACCCTGTTTTTTCTAATGCATGATTCAGTGTGTTGATAATTAAAAAGTGGAAATTAGATATGTAATTTAGGTGATTAAAAGAAATAAATGAATTGTTGTTATGTATGGTATATGGTATATGGTGATAGTTGTGTATAGTATGTTTGAAATTCTAATTTGAATTTAGGAAACTTAAGATATGTGCTTGAGCCAATGTGGGTATGTTGCGAGTATGATTTTGGGCTTTTGAGGAAAAACAGTTAAGTTAGACCTATTATGGGTTATGGGGAGTGGTTTGCTAAGTCATGGGCATCAATTAGTTCAAAGTCCACGTGAGAGCTCCGGGAGGCCAAGATATAAAAGGAGAAGAGGGGGAAGAATTTCCCCATTCTTACATTCTCTTTCTCTCCCATTTCTTCCTTTTCTCTCTATCTCTCTCTAAAACTTCTCAAGCTTGTGGGGTTGTAAAAGAGTTTTAAGCTAAGTTAAGTGTTTGTGGCGAGAAAAGGTGCGGATTTGTGGAAGATTTGGCTCAAGACACCGGATTTTCAAGGAACATAAATCCAAATTTAGAAGCTTTTAGATGCAAGGGAAGCTTACTCTTGGTTCATTTTGTGGTTGTGGATGTTGATATGTCGATTTAATGCTTTGGAATCGGTTTATTTCTATGAATAATTGTGTGTATGTGGTTCTTGAAAAAAAAATGGGTTTGGAAATGGGGTTATGAAATTTGTTGATGATTTGCGGATAAAATTGTTATGTAATCGATTAAAAAGGTATTAGAAGTAGTTAAAATTGTTTTTTGATGCTTGTTGTTGATTGATGTGGTCAAAAATGGGTGTTGGTGATTGATTTGCAAAGAAAACGATTGAAAATCACACCCAGTGATGGATGGCTCGCTCAGCGACGAAATTTTCGCTTAGTGACGGATCTTGAGGTCACTAGAAGTTTGTCACTCACTTAGCAACTGAAATGCTCGCTTAGCAACGGTCACTTAGCAAAGGAAATTTTGCTTAGCAACAAATACTGATGACTCTCTATAAGTCATTCGCTTAGCGACGAAAAAGGTCGCTTAGCAACAAAATTTGCGCTTAGCGAGAGAAAAACAGAATTTTCTTTAGTTTCTTATTATTTTTGTTGGTTGTTGATGACTTTATTGACTCCTATGGATGTCAAATGTATGTTTTAAGATAATTGGATGTTCGAATGGTTTTCTAAACTAGTTTTTGGTTTTTCTTTATTATTGTTATGGATTTTGTTTGATAAATTGTTGGAAAGGGGTATTTGGGTGGAAGGTTACTTAGGTAGAACTTCCACTGGTTATGTTGTGTTGTTGTGGTAAGACATCTCAGAGGGGATGTAGGTCCTAGTGCTATGTGAGAATTCTCACGAGGTATATGCGGCTTGGATATAACCTTATTTGTTAACCATGCATAAGGCCGAATTGGACCTGCATGGAGTTGGTAGTTGTTGTTAGGCCACGTGAGGTAGCTGACGATGAACCTCATGCTATGGTGTTGTGTTGTTATATATATATATATATATATATATATATATATATATATGTATGTATGTATGTATTATTGTAGAGCACAAAGATAACAGAAGAAGGGGGGTTGAATTGTGTTATAACAAATTTTCACAAATCTTTTGTTAACTTTGCATCGTTTGAAGTAAGATCAAAAAGGTTCTCAAAAACATTTTGTAAGACAGACGAAAGCTGCAAGACAAACTGAAAAGCATACAGAATATATACTGGTTCGTCTCACCCCAGAGACTACATCCAGTTCTTGGCAACAACCAAGTTCCATTAACTTTTTCAAGTTACAAGTATTCTTTCCACAAGCCTCTTTAGGCTCAACTCAAGTAGTCTTTCACTTGCATCTCCAAGCAAACACCCAAGTATTCTTTGAATCAAAGTCTCTTCAGGCTTTCACCAATCTTGTTAAGAACGCGTGAGTTACCTCACCGGGTTTAACGTCTTAATAGATGAATATACAATGAAGTATATTAAAAAAAGGATTTTACAAATAGAGTTTACAAAACCTTTTTCTTTTCTTAAAGCAAATATGATCAGCAATTATGACAACCACATCAACAGCAACAGCAACTTTCAAAAGAGGTCTCTTCTTCTATTTATAGGCTTCAAAAGAGATTTGTTGAGTGCTTTGCAGGAAACGGCCTTCGTCTGATGAAGAAAGTCATTGGAGCATCAAATGCAGCATTTAATGCCTTTCACCCACTTGTCATTTGATAAGATAAAGCAGTCTAATTATCTTTTCTCTTCTTGTACTCAATATTGTAGCAGTTGTCATGTCCGCTTTCCCGTTCTGACATACGCACATATATTCCTTCTTTTTCGCTGACTATCTTCGAGAGTAGGTATGTAGGCTTTATACATTTTGAGATAGCTTGCGCTCTAATTGATGTGCAGATCATTTTAGAATGTTGTCATCGTCTGTAAGATTTGTTAGTTACGAAGTTTATCTAATTAATAGATAAGACGATATTCATTTTAAAAACATCAGACGATTGTATGCGAACGTATGAACAGACGATTATGTAAGGACATATATAAGTTTAACTGTTTGTTATTATCAAAATATTTAAGGGTTATAAATTTGTCCTTTATCTTAACATATGTATATATATATATACACACACACACACACATATATGTGTATATATATATAAGTATATTTATATGTTGACTCATTATGGCTGTGTTGATGTCGTGTTGTAAGGCATGCATTCATGCATATGTAGGCGGTTGAGGTAGCTGAGCGAGCAGACAGTTGAGGTAGCTAACAATGGACCTCATGTTGTGGTACGGATAGGCGGTTGAGGTAGCTAATGATGGGCCTCGTGCCGTGGTGCAAGCGGGCACGTAACTTGGATGGCTGAGAGAAGCTTCAGCTTAGATGGGCCTGCAACTATGGGTGGGCTAGTTGACAGGAGCTATGGCTTAGATGAGCCTCCAACCTAATGCCTCCGGAATGTAGTAAATCTCTCAAGAGTCGTGTCATTTATTTATTGACATGTAGGGGTTGAAAGCATGGTATGTTGTGTTGTGATGTATGTAAACCTATTTCTTGGTATATTGGATTCCAAATGACTTTGTTAATGGTTTGATGATATGAGTTGTATATATATATATATATATATATATATATATTTGTTTTTGTTTCGTAAGCTTACCCTTGCCTTGCTGTTTTGTTTTGTTATGGTTATTGTGGTTGCTATTGTTGTTGTATGTTGTTATGATTGTGATGATCACGTCATTTTGGCGTGGGAGCAGAGGAAGAGACTCTAGCAAATCCTGTATCTTAGAGTGGATAGCGGATGTCCCAGCAGGAGAGGTTGAAAGCCCTTTTTGGGTGGAGCTTTTTTGGAAGCTCTTTTCGTTTCTTTTTAGATTTGATGTATATGTTATATAGTTGACCAGTTATAGGGAATTTTGATTATGTATCTCCTGTGGAATTGTATATAAACTAACTTATATGTTGCATTGTTCTATATCATATATGTATGTTTTACATATAGAACGATGATGAGATGATATTTAATATAAATGACTGAATATCTTAATAGAGTATGAGAATGTGGGTAGTACGGTAGCGACAGAGGATTGTTACAGGTGGCATGCAGCTTGATATGGCCCACTGATATGATATGATGTCTCAAGAATCCTATTAGGTCTAGGCATCAACTTGAATTCTAGGATTTTGAGCTTCTTAAAAAGCTAGTAGAACATGATGTTGGCTAAACTACTTATGTCAACTAATAACTTGTGGACTTCCTTGTTAGCCAAAAATGCTGTGACAATGAGAGGGTCATCATGGTTCTATAATGTGTCACCGAAGTCAAAATCATTCAAAGACAAAGGCAACGCTCGTCTTGTGGTAGGGTTAGACATGTTGGTGTAAGCCCTAAAGGTCAATACCTTATGGTTTACATTTGTATCTTATTTTGTTTATTTATTAATGATATAAGGCATTTCATTTATTACGTGTGTATTAGAATGTAATAAGTCCATAGAATAATTTCTTCTTAGATATCCCTAATCAAGTATTATTGTCAATACGAACAACAATAATACATTGAGACTAGTATATGAATGAACTGATGACTGCGTATCACGGGTCATGAATATGAGATATCAATTCTTCATATAGGTAAATGATTAAGTGTAATGATGTATTAGATTGACCCACTATGAGAACACTATATAGAAGAGTTATAGAAGTGTCATGAACGATTCTCAAAGTGACTATAGTGTATACAATCCTTAGAGCTGAAATCACTATGATTCCTACATAAGGAATTGTATGTTTTAATGTCATCAAACATTGCCTATGATAAGGTGATTATAAATCTAGTTATTAGACATAAAACAAATCGTGAAAAGGAATATGAGTGATCTAGATAGGATTTATCCCTCTTTTGTAACAGGAATAATATTTATGGCCCTCTTGACAGAGTACGACAGTTATGCATAGCCGTGCTAAATGAGTCAATATGGAATATCGATCTCATTTGTTCTAATGTCATCTCAGGTATCAAGAAATAAATAAATTGAACTATACAAGGATGACATGATGTATGCCTTGTGTTTAATTTTGATATTTGGACAAAGGGACTAAGTTACACGAGAACATATGTCATAGAAAGGTTATGTCAAATCACAAACATTCTTATTACTTGGGTAATAGTCATGTGTTGCTAGATACTACTCACTATTTATAATATTAAATAAGATTTAATATTATTGTCAATGTAATGAGAACCTACAAGGGTCACACACATAGAGCAAATTAAAGGAGAAAAAAGAAAGAAATATTAAGTACAATTGTAATATTTCTTAGGGGTTGGGCTGATAAAGTATGAGCCCACTTAAAAGAAAAGTCCAAATAATGAGGAACAGTACGTCATGTTTCTTATGGGCCAAACTCTTAATGTAAGAGTTGGATATTGCTAGGTTAAAGTGCTAGGGAGTTCCTATATAGGTAGCGCCTGAAGCCCTAAAAGGCATTATTTCTCTAGCTATACTATACTTAGTGTGCTTGAGAAACTATAGTCATTGTAGGCATTTTTTAAAATGCAGCTAATATTACCCTCCCTCCCTTAATCTTGAGACAATTGAGGAGTCTGCTCATATGGACTCAGTAGAGGTTCAACTCATGATTGTTAAACTATGTAGCTGACAACAGTATCATGCTCCAAGAGGTAAACTCATAAACACAGCTTTATGCACTTTCACCTAAATCTAATGTTAGGAAATTTTTTCACCGCGGTTGTTTTGGTCCGCATTTCCTAACAAGATGCTCTTATACCAGAAGAAGTAGTCAAGACCTCCTTGGCATGTCTTTTTTGTCACTATTCGAGGGTCCTCCACTAGAAAATTCATCCACAATAACATATATAATCTTGTGACTATAGGATGGAGAATGAGTCGACAATCTGTGCGACAACCATGGTGACTATTTGCATGGTGAAGCATACAATACCATCTATATATCAAAATCATCTTGTGCCAACCGAGGTGGTGTATAGTTTCTAGTAGGACAATGTCAATACAAAGATCTTCCCCTTCTTTCGTTGAGCCAGGGCTAAATATTAGCCTCCCTGTTTAATTATCCTTTGCTAGTCTCCTTGAGCCGAATTTCATCTGTTCTTTGAATTACCTCGTTATAAGCCTAAAAGTGAAAAACAATTTTGTCCCTCTTGATTGGAATTAAGAGATCTGCTCTTACATGCTACTTATGGCTAAATTCTAAGTTTGGGGTTGCTTAAGGATAAGCAACAACTTAACTTTGAGGTGAGGGTACAGTAACATTAAACTTTTCCCGTCTATATATATGAATGTGCAAAAAAACAAAACAAAAAAAAAAGAAAAAAAAAAGAAGAAATTTAACTTTTTTTACATTTACGTTTTTTGTTACTATAAACAAATGGGGATGAAAAGTTGGCAAGCAAAAATATTAATGCCAAGCAATTAACAGTAGTGATGATATGACTGAAATTATGCTTGTGGTAGTCCCTTAATTTCAATAGCTTAGCCTAGTTCTAAACATTCCTACCCACTAGTGACCTTAGCCTTATTACAACCTAGAAAGACCTTTTGAGTGTGTGCACTTGTTTTGTAATATTAATTTTAGACTCTTGTCAAGCATATGGTGGGAATAACATGTGATGATGTTGAGTGTAAACAGAACCCAAATATTGGTGAGTTAAGTAAAAACACTTAATCCTGAGGAGAGTAAAGCAGGTAGAGAGTGCAGGCAGCAGATTTACTATCTTGTGTTAACTTGTTTTATTCTTGGAGGGAATTATGACTCTTAAGACTAAGTTGGCTAAATATATGTCTAAGACTGTTTTGGAAAAAAGAGCAATTATTAATTATGATTGATTGGAAATGTATTTGAATTGAGGCTGAAGGATATGCTCCAACCCTTTTTGTGCAAAATATTTTTTTGCTTGAGGACAAGCAAAATCTTAAGCTTGGAGTTGTGATAAATCTATATTTTATGTAGATTTATAGAACAAGTTCACATGATTTTTGCATTAGCTCATAGAAATCTTGTGAGAAAATAGACCATTAATGAAGAATTTCATATGATGTGCATTTCTAAGCTTTTTATTTAAAATTACATAAATTGCCTTAATTTTGTTGGATTTTATGAAGGAAGTTAGTTGAGCAGAGAAAAGAAATATAGTCCACAAGCATAGAGAAGTATTATACTTATCAAAGTGGACCTTAAAGAAGCAAGAACCAAGGTGAGGACTACAAAAAAAGCCTATAAGCACAAGAACGAGCCAAAAAAGAAACTTGAAACGTAAAACGGAGTGCACAAGGCTGCATCCGCTCGGCAGGCATTGCTCTGGAGCTATCCCACCCTGCGTGTTGTGCAGCCTGCCCAGCACCAAAACAGAGCGAATTCTTTTGGAAAAATCGTCCAGCGAGTTTCCAACCTCGCTCGCTATGCGGGTTCAAGGTCCAACTTTTAATTTTATTTTAATGTCTAATGGCCCTAGATTATGCGGAATGGACCGGGTTAAGCCTCATGCTCCAGAATTCTAAAATTGTATTACAAATAGTAAGGAGCAAAGCACAATGGGGATTATCTCTATCTTATCTTTACTCTTTTCATAATTTTCCTTTTTTGTCTTTGGCTTTTGGAGAAGGATTCTTGGAGGGCAATAGGATACTCAGAGTCAATAGGGGAAAAACATTTTCTTGTAAAAGATTTCTTTTTCTCTTTCCTTTGATGTATTTCTTTGAAATTATGATTTCTCTTATTGCCATGAGTAGCTAAATTCCTTGTTAGGGTTGTGGTGTACTTAGTGTTTGGAACCCCTAAATGTTTAATTTTAATTGAATTCTTGTTTCTATTCAATCAATTAGATTGCTCTACTGTTTTCATCTTTTTATTTGGAATTAATCGTCCCTTGTATGCTTCGAATCGATTAATTGAACGGCAATCGTACTGCAATTAATTGGTAGACGTGTAAGGTAATCAAATTAGGTTTTGTCGTATGATCAACCTTCATTCCTAATTTCCAATTAGATTAAATAATTAATTGGGAAATTAACTTAGAAAGGACTATTGCAATTTATGACCAACAATTGACAATAAAATGCGTAGGGAAATATTGGTAATTGACGAATAGTACAAGGTTCACTTAGAATTAGATGTGAAGGAACTTAAGAGCACAAAGGAAACAACAACCCTAAGCCTATTTTCCTCTAAATTTTTCTCTACTTGCCATTACTTGTTTTGCAATTCCTGTTTTACGTTTATCATTATTGAATCAACCTACTACCTATTTAGTTTCACCTAAACAATATAGAATCTCTGCAAACTTATAATCATCATTTAGTCCTTTGGGTTCGATATTGGGACTCATGTCCTTTTGTTACTACTGCGATAAGGGTACGCTTGCCTTTGAGCGTATTTTAAGCACATCAGTCCTCTCCTCGAGCTTGGTGTTCTCTCCTGCCTTGTAGGTGAACGGCAAGGATCACTGTGACGATTGCCGCCTTGATTGTAAACGAAGCGTCTCAACCTTGCTCACCTTATCAACATCTCGATGGTGTCTTTCAACTGATAGCACTCATCGGTATCATGTTTAGTTGCCTTATGATATCGGCAATACTTAGAGTGGTCACCCACTGCATTATTTTTTAACATTTTAAGAGGTTTCACGCCTTCTTCCTAGAACTCCACATTCAGCACCTCGTTCAAAATCCTTCCTCTCGAGGTGTTCAATGAGGTGTACTCCTCAAACATCGGTCCTTCTTTGTATAAACCCAGGTCTTCATGACACTGTGACTTATCATACTTCTAAGTTGGATTCTTTTTGTGCCCTTCACCATTTGTAACCTTCAATTTTTCGGCTTCTAAAACATTCTCATAATTAATATACTTCTCGACCTTTTTCAAAAATTCCTCCATAAAAGTCGGAGAAGTTTTAGCAATCGACGCAAAGAAAGGTGAGCCTTACTTCACTCCATCTTTGGCCAACATCAATACTACTCTGGCCTGTAGATTTTTAGCTGCCCTTGCTTCTTGGTTAAACCTGCTAATGTATTCTCTTAGAGATTCGTCGGCTTCTTGACAAATCCTTCTCAAATTAGCCTCCATCTTTGGTCTAGCCTTACTAGTTGCAAAGGTAGTTTGGAACTTCTCCCTTAGATTGATCCAAGAATCAATGGATTATGGCTCTAAGGATTAGAACCACTTGAGCGCAGAACTCTACAACGAGAGCAAAAATGCTCTACACATCAGCAAGGCGGAAGCGCCTTTGTAAGACATAGCAAATTCAAACGCAAATAGGTGATCATTCGGATAAGTCAATCCACCATAAAGCTCCATAACTGGTAGCTATTGTAACTACTTTGATACTTGTAAATTCAGAATCCGTATAGAAAATGGTAGAATGAATGAAATTGCTTTATCCTCAATACTAGCTCCGACAACGATGATATAAACATCGTGTGCAACTTGGACATTACTAGGCTGCATTGTTAATGCTACTGAGTGCTCACTAAAATCACGGTGGTCATCACAATTTTTCTCTCTCTCACGCTCAGCATGAAGCTTTGCAATCAACTTCTCTTGTTCCTTCAAAGCTTCTCTTTATTGTTGTACGAGCAGAGCCAAGTCTACTATAGAAATAGATGGGCAGGAACGCAATTAGAAAAGGCTTCTTCTTCGGTGTGTGGAGGCATCTTTGTTGTCGACCTACAGTGGTGAAAGTAGCAGTGGTGACGGCACCGCAATAGACTTATGGTTTCTCATGCTAACCATTCCTGAGATGTAGAATCTCCAAACAAAAATGAAGGAAGTAGTTTCCCACAGACAGAGCCAATGTTGTGCGGCAAGGCACGAGAGTTGTGAGAATTGGTTCTCGGATGAGCTCTGACGATGATGACTTGACGTCTCTAGTGGTGGCATCTGCAAGGACTCTAATGCCAAAGTTAGAAACTGTAGGAGAAGTTATAGAATGAATGGTTAGGTGCATATCTATTAGGAGGAATCCTTTACATAGAGGCATCTAGGGTGAAAAGTTGTTGGGGTTGTTTAAGTGCCATATAGGATGCTATGTGGTTGGTAGCGTTTGGGTGCCAAGTGTACCAAGTTTATTAAGTGTTGGTCCTTATTTCGGTGTGGCTGGGTTAAGAACAGGTGCCGACATTAGGTGCTTAAGGGTTGTTGCTGAAGGCAAACCAACTTAGATAACCGGGGGCCAAGATAACCTCTAGAATAGTTGCCCTCAAGTTGGTATTTGCTTGAAGGAAGCAATATCGGCTTAGAAGCCTAGAGGCCATTGTGACCTCTAGAACAATTGGTATCACCATTATAATAGTTATAGATATTATATGATTTTTTTTTATCTTAAAAGATATATAATATTATTATTTTATATTAATTTAAAATTTCAGTTAAATTTACTTTTATAATTTTATTCTTCCATTACATTTTATAATATTAAAAAATATATCTAAATTTTATTGATTGCCAATCAAAATAAATTAAATTATACTCTAATACTTTTAGGGTAATATTTAGAAGAATGTATTTGACTTATATTAGTGTCTTATGAATTTTTATATATCTTTTCAATTTATTTTAATAAATCTTTCAATTAATTTATAAATAAATTCTCATTCAATATTTTTTTTAAAACTAAACAGTTAATGCAATTACGCCCTTCATGATTTGATAATCAGTTTAAACTTAAAAATCATTGTCCATAATTATAGCTTTGCAACTATGACCAGTGATTTTTCAGCACGTTGATCATGACCAAACCACAACGTGCATATGTAGGTTCCTTGCCACGTTGAATCACGCTCAACTCTAAAGATGGCGAAGCAGAGTCTTACGCTGGCTTTCGTAATCGGATCCACACCGACACTGACTGCTAACCTTTGCACTTTTCATTTGTTCCCGTTTTCTCTCTTTTTTGTTTTCAATTTTATAAAAAGAAATAAAACAATAGAGGACTTTGCTTTTCTCCCCACATAGTTTTGTCCATGCGATGGTGTGCTAATAATCATGATTTGTAGGAACTTGCTAGTGGAAAGATGAGTAATGTCTTACTCGGCCAGAATTATAATAATAACGTCATTGTGAACTTCAATTCGTATTTCTAGAATGAGATTATAATAATTTTGGAAAAGGTGATAACTAATAAGGGCAATTGTACACACCATATTATAGTTATCCAATTTTAATTCCCTTAAAAGCCTGTAGTTATCAATTTATTATTAACCTAAACGCACTCCTATATAGTCTAAAGGTACATGTAGTTATATGATTACTAATATTTCGTCCAATGGCATTGTTGTTATGTTTAATTAAAGCACTGGTGTTTAAATTAAGATTTTCAAGGTTAAAATAATAACAAAATCTGGAGAAGTTTATCCGTGCTTAAAGAACAGTTAAATTACCTTAAACATATATTATTTGTTTTTACATATTCTTAACCTAGTAACCCTGATTTTGTCTTTTAGCTACATTTTTTTATGAGGTTATATATATTATTTATTGTAATTCAAATCGGATATAAAAAATAAAATTATTAGTTTAGGGTAATTTGGCCCTAAATTTTCGGTGTAAATTAAAAAAAAAAACCACATATTATCATGTAATTGTAAGTAAATTTTACTTATAAATTTTCTAATAAATGAATATGAAAGATTCTAAACTTTGAAGTGATCCAGTTTTGAATTGACTTGGTTTGAATTATATTTTTGTCATTAAAATTTTCTTAAAATATATAATCACTATTCCTTTTAAAAAGGTAGAGCCTACTACATTTAAAAAAAAAGGATTAAAATCTAAATTAATAAAAAAAAATACAGACCAATACTTTAATGGTAGAGAACAAAATTCAAATAAATACAAAAAATAAGAACTAATATTAAAAACAATATAAGATCCAAAACCTAAATAAACAAAAATTATAAATATCAAAATCTTATTTGAGACAATTAATTTTTTGATATAGGACTTCAATTTTGGATTAGGAATATTGGTATTTCTGCAAATATCTCACATCAATATTTTGGGTGAATCCAATGCATCTCTTAGCAAAAAGCTAAGAATTAATCCTTCGAGGTACTGAGTTCCATTTAAGAGACTAACATCTTTCAAAAATGTTTTTTCATACACACGGACATAAAAGTTGAACCTTTAATCACATACTTAAGGGGTATAGGTATTTGCCAACCATACCACATCATGTTGATTAATTTCTCAAATAAATATAATACATTTTTAAAACATACATATCTAGGATTGGCAATAAGGCAAGGCGGGGCGGGTTTTCCTCCCCTGTCCCCGTTCCCAACTCCCCCAAAAATCCACGACCTCGTCCTTGATCCCTGCTGGGAGTAAAAAAATGAGTGCCCATCCCCTCCTTGCCCTTGCCCCCATAGCGATAACCAATGATGCTTGAATGGTTCTTGAAGTGGTGCAACAAATTGGTCTTGGTAATAATCAGAGGAGACAATGGAGAGGGGTTGATAGAGAAAAGGAAAGCAAAAAAAGAAAGTTCGTAGGCCCTAAGCTTAGCAGTGATAGAGATCAAAGAAATAAAGAAGGAAAAAATGTGACTGTCATGTGCAAAGTTTCAAAGGATGCGCTCATAGACATAGCAGAAGGTGAACAAAAACAAAAAAACGATGGTTGCCAAAAAAACACAACTCAATGGCAAAGAAATCAGAGGAGGGCGAATCTACTAGAGGAGAGAGCTTAAGGGTTTGGGTTGTTGAAGGGAAAGGGGTGTGTGGAGATGCTGAATGAAAGAGGGGTATAGAAACAGACACATACACATATATACTATAAATAAAGATAATTTTGTAATTTGGCTATTAGCTAGGTGGGTTTGAGTTCGAGGACAGTGCAATACCAACATCCTCATCCTTGACTTTAACATTTAAGGAAAACCCAACCCCTTATTTGTCTAAACTTAAAAAAAAAAAAAAAAAAGAACTTAAGATACAACTTTATCCGTAGATTTTTTTCAAGATATTATTTTTAGAGTAAACCCTCTCATTAATCTTCTAAAATTATATTCGTCATTACATAAGATTTTAAAAAAATTTGGTAACTAAATTAGTCCTTAAAAATTTTATTATCTAACATCAAATTAGTCTTTTAAAGAGTATTTTTCGTGTTAGTTTAACCCTTCATTTTAGATAGTTAAGTGACTATTAATTTGGTGAAAAATCAAATTTTTGAGAAGTTAATGTGGGAACAAAATCTTTATAAACTGTAACATCCTATTTTCTCTCCCCCTACTTTAGCTATATGTTTATGTAATGACAATCTTCATATTTCTAGAAAATATGTATTCTTGTTATTTGTTAAATTTATAGATGTTATTTGATATTATTATCATTTTAAATAAATATATCACATTTATATTATTTTGTTTGAATTGGTAACATTATTATTATTGTTATTATTGTTATTATTATTATTTGACCTAAATAGAAACTAACATTTTATTTGACCTATTTGTTTCACACTAATATCACCACGAAGACTTGTCTCGACAATGTCATGCAATAGAGGATGAGATTATTACTGGATATTGCAAACAATATAGAAAAGTAGAATTTCAAAGAAAGTTAGTAATAAGAGAAATTTTCATAATAGAGTCTATTGAGCAATCACTCTTTCAAGCTTCTTAATCTAGCCTTTTACATAAAAAGTATCAAATCATGACAATGTTTCCTTACTTGGATTTAATTGCTTTCACTGTGAGCCATTTAGCCATCATCAAATTGGTGGAAGTAATCAAATCCAAGTAAAGAATGAAACATTATATGATGGTTGTGTTGGAAAGAGGGTAGAGTATCCTATGATCTTGAAGGTGGAATTTAGAAGCTTGAAAGAGTAATTACTAAGCACAAAGTAGCAAATGTGACAAACAAGGTTCAAAGTGATAAATTCTAGTTGTCATATTTCAACATTTTCACTGTGTCATTTAGTCATCATGAGTTGGCTTTCTCAAATTCATAAAGACACGATTGCAGTGCTAGAAAAGAAGGTGGAGAATCCTATAGCCCACCACTTGGTTTTATCTCCAAGTTTAAGACAGAACAAGCAAAGGATTTTGATGAAAAGGAAAAATTATCAATTATTGAATTATCCAATGCTTCTACTAAAATTAAATGTTTTAGTGATGAAGAAGTTGGAAATGGAAAGGCTTTGTCTAGTCCTCTATCTATTGTTTTTCCATTATCAAGTGTTGAAAGAGCAATAATCAATATCCTTCCACACAATTCATAACACAAGCACCAAGTTTTTCGTAGCATGTTTCCTAATTCATCAAAATTTTATTTTCATTTTCATTTTGAAACACTTCAAAGTTCAAACTCAACCCCAATATTCTTACATTACAATGTCCCCAAAATTTCAAAATTCCCTACCCTAGTCACCCATCCAATCCTAACATTCCCTTCACCTTCACAAAAACCCCAAATTCTATTTTCGTCATACAATAGCGCTTAACTACTATTATGAGAAAGCAAAAAGTGGATTAGTTCTCCTCCAAGCTTCACGACTCTGCATTCTTCATTAATCACTCGATAGGAAAAAAGGAACAATTTTGCGTTCACAAAAAGAAAAAACAATAAAAGTGCTTTCTTATTTGAAACGTATCAAGGGGTTCATGTTGCTTGCAAGATACGTAGCAAGCATAGAAAAGTCATACAATTGAAATTAACGATACCAAAATAGCACACAAGGCCCAACTAAACTCTATATGGTCATTTTCATTCTTTGTTAAACAACAAATTAGACAATCCAATCACTATTTTTATAGAAAATCTGATAGAATTTCCTCTATTTTTTGGTACTTTCCCATATACCTATTTACAAATATTCAATCAATTACTATACCACATCTAAACATGTCAAATAATCCAATCAATAACCAAAAATATCACACAAGACCCAACTAAGCTCTATGTGGTCAATCATACAAACACATCATAATCATAATCCTTAACAATCATACAATTCAAATATCCTTCAATTAATTACTCACATCATGATCAAAACTACATTTTATCAAAATAAACAATTAAAACTCACAATGATTCGACAATGCCTCAACTATATGACTCTGTAGTAGTGGTTGAAACCTAAATAAAAAAGAAACAAATAAATTCATTTAAGGATTCAATCCATTAAAAAAAACTAAAACAAAATTGAAATTGAAATATTTTGGGGATTTTAGGATTACTAGCAAGTAGCACACACATGCAAGGTCAATGAAACTTGAACTTGAACACCAAACGACAAAACCCACAGTCTGTTTAAACCCATCACAAAAGCTACGAGTTCGAGTAATCAAAATAGAACAAGCTATGAGTTTGATTTTTACCAACAAATGCTATAACAGAGTTGGGGAAAAAATGACTTACCTTTAGGAGTGTTGGTGAGTTTTGGTGGTAGTGTCAATGATGGTTAAGGTTGGACACGAATGACTCGCATGCATCAATGGTAAGGTTGTGAGTTAGGGACGAGAGCGTTTTGAGTTAGGGTTGGGGTTGCAAATTAAGGAAGAATGAGGAGAACCTCGTTGTCGGTGGCGATAATGGAGGCGTTATGGAGGTTCGAGGGTATGGAGGAGTTGCATTATGCTTCGGCTGGTCGAAAGCATTTAGGAAACAAAAGGGAAATGGATCTCAAATTGTAGAGGTGCAAATATAAAAGGCTTTTTTATATCAGTTATATTAATAACCAATGTAAAAAGATGCTTTTTTACATTGGTTATAAATCTAATTGATGTAAAAAATCATTTTACATTGGTTATTCTATAACTGATGTAAAATATTCCCAATTATTTATAAAAATGCCATCGCCTTGTCTTTTATATCGGCTATCTTATAATTGACGTAAAATTTCGTTGTAGATTACTTTTTTGCACTAGTGAGAGCTTCCATCATATGTGTGCATCTTGCCAATAAAATTTTATAATTTATTTCAATTTTGTTTATTTTTTGTGATTTTAGCAACCTACTATGTTTAGATTTGATTCTATTGGAAAATAGCTTTTAATTAAGATATCTAATGACCATATAAAATTTGGCAAAAAAAAAATTGAGAGTAGGAAGAATAAGGTTCTAAATAGGAAAAATTCATGAAGATTTACCACCATTTGATAAAGAAATAAAGTGGAGAAAAAAGGTTTGGAAGGTTAGTAAAATAAGGAGTGTAGCTTAAAGAATTGAAAACAAATATAACACAAGCTACACGTATCCTTTTTGGTAACCAATTTTGTTTGGAAGATTATTTGCAGTACTACTAAAATGAAAAATTTTAGGATTTTACAACAAACACAAAGGTCCCTGTAAATTCATAAATACAATTATCTTGCTATAGGTGCTAATACAAACTAATTCCCTTTGGAAGATCATAACCTGAGTTACATGAGTGATTTTTATAGTAGACCAATTACATTTGTAATCTTAATTGTAAAAGTTTGTGACTGTAAAGTTTTAGAACTTTTTTACTTTTTGTGAGTTTAGGAAGTTAGTTGTCCTATAATGGTTTTTGATATGAATTAATGCATTTAGGATGTGTGGAACTTGAGTTATACAAATGATTTTGTTTACTAAACCAATTGGATTTTAAAAGTATAAGTTACTTAAATTATAAAATGGAGAAACACGTGTTGACCCAAGGCTAGCTTATAACCTAAGAAAATGAAGTACCTTGACTTATTTAATAGCGATAGAGTGACGAATGAGTAGGGTGCCACGGTACCAAAGAGTTAAGACATGATTGAGAAGGAAATATTGAGAAAGTAGGACAAGTCAAAAACTAGTTTAGTCTAATTAATTGTTAATAAAGCATTAAAGACACAAAGCATATTTAAAAGGGAATTATGAACCTAAGTACATGTAATAAGAGTTAAAATCATTTTAATGAAGTCGTATATAAAAGAAAGAAGAAAAAGATAATTATGGGATCTATAACACCCTAAAGGGTATTGCCATAACTACAATACATCTTCTATAGGAATAAAAAACACAACATACACATGGGTAATAACCATTACCCATAAACAATAATCTTCATTACAAATTGTATCTTGGAAAAAGAATTCAAGATACTATGCGGGTCTTTAAAAATAATAATAATAATATATACATGGAGAGGACCAAGCCCTAAATATTGGAGGTTCGATAATACAAAACATAAATATTTGTGCTCAACATTCAAACCTATAAACAAAATATACATCAACATATCTCCATGTCAACCACTTAAAGGCTTTTTAACCTACTTAATTTGGAACATGAAACTTAAACTAGTGAGACGAGGTCTTAGTGAGTGCCTTACTACTCAACAACATAAACATATGCCATAAATATATAAATTATGTGAATCTTTCCTTTATGGGATATAACTTGGTACTTAAATGAAAAACTTGTTTCTTAACAATTATACATATAGAATGCATTAAAAACATTTCTTATAAACTTAGCATGTATTATCTTTTATCTTTATCTTTCCATATTATGGTCAAATTGAGCTCAAATTCTTCAAGAGGCATCCCTCTTGTTCTTTGCCATACATTCCTTTACCAAAAAGCATTTCTTACCATTCTTTGAGAATTAAAGGGGATAGAAACCCTTCCCTTGTCAAAAAAGGTATAAATAAGTCTTAAGCATGCATTTCTTGTTAACTCTTATTTATTGTCATCCTTTGTGACCGAAGGGGTTATTATCCTTCCCTTACCAAGGAAGATTCTTAATCCTTCGTACATAAACATCATTTACCATCATGCATTCATAAATGGGCATGCTCACCTAATAATAACAATAACTTGAATAAAAACACATGTTGTTTTAGGAGTCTCACTCTTAGCACTAGTATAGTTACACTTAACATATCAGAGTAGCGCTTAGCATATCAAATTAAAGTGCATTTAGTGCATCAGAGTGGCAATTAGCACCTCAACCTAGAGCACCAAACACCAATCTCTAGAGGTCATTCATTTAGTGCAACAAGGCCACGCTTAGCATCAATGCGCAAGGTTCTGAACACCTTTTTTGGAGGTCATATGCTTAATGTAAACAAGGTTACGATTAGCGCCAAAGCACAAAGTATCAATCCTTAACTTTGGAAAGTTTATGCTTAACATAAATAGGATTGCGCTTACCGCTACCACACAAGGTGTCAAACTCATGCCTTTGTGAAACACATGCTTAGCACTAAAGAGCTACACTTAGTGTGGATTGACAAATAACAAATTGCAAAAATTGTAGATTCGAACTCATTAAGGCCATATATGGCCTTGCAACCCTCCAAAACACAAGCTTATGCTCAAACATCACTCCCATAAGTTTTCAAACAATGCAAAAAATCAACATTCTCCCTAAACCATAAGTAGTGCCGGCGAAAATATAAACCAAAGGGGAAGAAAAATCAACAACTAAACACATGGAAGAATGGGAGGACAAGGGAGGGGATGCAATCACCTTGGAATGAGATGAACAAATGGTCCCTATGTAAGGTTTGTGCTCCTCCTTCTTCTCCTTCCTTTTTCCCTATTTTTCCTTCTAAGCCAAGTGGATGTGTATGTTTCTCTTCGAGTTAGAAGAATAAAAGCCTTTATTGGGCCCTAAAGGGACTTTCCCTCTTCTATCTTCTAAGGTTATAATCTAATACACAAATAATTTATAAAGCATTCTTAAACATATGGAAAAAGCATCTTATTTATTTATCTAATTAGTTCTAATTTTTAGGGATGCTATAGGATCACATTAAAAGAAGTCTAAGATGTTTGATAAGTTGATTAAGTAGAACTTTAAGCATTAAATTAAAATTAATTGGAATCTTTAATTAACTTTGAGAAGCCAGTGAATGAGAGATCAATCCATACAGCTTAATGTATTATTTAATGGATTGGAAAACTCAAAATTAAGGGAAAAAAAGTGGATTGAATTTAAAAGTGTAAAAAGATTCAAAAGGAAAATGACTAAGAAAAGTTATAGATTGGTTAATTGAACTGATAACTCGAGATATGATGGAAAACTCACCTCGGATGCGAATGATATGTTGACATTTACTAAAACATAGTTGTGTTTGCTATTATTTGTGAATTGTTTGGCGCTTACAAGTGACAAAGTGAAGGACTCGATACTAACCTTGTACAATGTGGTATCAAACACATTGGACTTTGCCAATTACGTAAAGTATATTCTAGGATATATCTTATGTCACTTGAATATCATGTCAATCCCTCTTGTTGATTGGAAGTGGGATGGATGAAAATCATTGAGATATTAGGGTCTTAATGAAATGTGGTTGGACCTCCAATGAAATGTTGTCCTAAGAATTGTTAATAAGAGAAAATGTGAATGTAATTTTGATGGATGAATATGGTCCTTTTTACACTATTGATAATGGACACCTTAAGGCATAATGATTGATTATGATTATTGTGATTAAAGACAAATAGTTATAAGTTGGTGCATGCAAGGAATAGAAAATGTCCTAAGTGGCTCGGTGTAGCAAACCTAACGCTGAGGAATCTTATCTACCAAAGCCTAACTATCCCAATTGATTACTCCTACATTTTGAGATTGGTCATGAGAAAGTGTTGTTAAAGTATCATTGTTGAAATTTTGAAAAATAATAATGACATTGATATTAGCACCGCCATGATTACCTTAGTCTGCGGGTGTGACCTCCTAATTGCTCATTTGGTGATGATTGTTGTGAATTTCCATGGAGTTTTTGTAATGAACTTGTGTGTGTTTATTTTTGTAATTAAGCTTGATGTTGTTTAATTATATTGATTATGTTACATGTGAGACAATATGGTATATCTATATATGTTTATAGTAATGGATGATAATGCTTTGGTTAGTTATGATACTTTAGTTTACTGTCTTTTATCCACAATGTTTTGTTCTCTCACCCTTTCTAATGCCTCCCTTTTGCCATCTTCATATGCTAAAATGGATATAAATATGGAGCGATTTTCAATAAGATTGAAAGCAATTCTTCTGACTGAGAATGGATGGTGACAACATGTGGTACATGCTACATGGGATATCAGTAGGATATTAATGAATCTTCCATACCTCTGACGACTACCTTAGAGTGACAGCAAAACCTTCCCTTTATACGAGTGAAGTACTAGCGTTTAAGTTAGTATCTTCTATATGAGTTAGAGTTGTTCTACTCTAACTTTGAGAGATACATTGTTAGATTTATTAGCGAGCTTGCAGTACCATTGTACATGTAATGTATCTCCTCCGATTAAGGTTTATAATTTTAGTTGTTTTAAAAGAAAAAAAAAAAGAGTCAAGTTTTGATGTTCATATTTAATTTTATTCATATTGGTCATAAAAATATTTATGGATTATGGAATCTGACTTGCATGATTTTTATTCATTCATAATCAAAATAGTTTGGGAGTTTTATTTTGTTCCAGAAGTGAATTCACTTGAGTATGAAAGATTCTGAGTTTTTCGATGATTTATTACAAATCAATTTGAGCAACCAAAACCCTTTTAAAATTATGGTCCTCTTGGGGTACAAGGGGGTTACACAAGCTTTGATGATGTTATAAGTCTTAAAGGGACAAATATATTGATTAAATTTTTTGGAAGACTTATGTAATAACGCATATAATTTTGGAAGATTAAATTGATGATTTATTCTTAAGTTAGTTTCAAAATATAATTAAGTTAGTTTCTTAAAAAGATTTAGACAATACATTAGTTTGGAATGATAAGTAGAATTTTAGATTATGTAATCCTCACTTAATCATGTGTTTCATACTTGGTAATTGAGATTGTACCAAAAAAAAAAACTTGGTAATTGAGCTCGTATACATGATGATATATCAAACATATAAAATATCTTATGTTGTCGATAATTCCCTTGGTAAACTAAAGACTCGGGTGATTTCATCTTAACAAGAGGAATCTTCTAAATTAAGTATTATTTTGAGTTTGATATATGTTGGAACTTCTGTAAACATATTTGATTTTAAATCTGAAACAACTATATAATATCTATTATTTTTTGCCCAATAAGTAAATATTGGGCTAAACTTATCTTTTATAGTTATTTGTTTATCATGTTTTGTTCTAATACCAAAAAATCAAGTTGTTTGTTTGAACAATTGATGAAGTATATCGAAGACTAATCGTAAATGTCATGTGTAATAGGTCGCAAAAATTTGGAAAAATTCTCTATTCAACACTTTTTTAGAGAATTTTCTTCTCACTTTAGTGTAGGAATTAAAACCTAAACAAAACGAAAGTATAGGAATCAAAACATATAATCGGTTAGCAAAAAAGACTTGAATTTGATTGTTCTACATAGGCAATTTGATTCAAATTTGTGTCAATCGGTTAACATGTTTCTTATTCGTGATAATCAATTAAAAACTCTTGTTAATTGATTAATAACAAGAAGTTTTGGGTTAAACATGTTCCATTTAAAGTGTTTTAGCATGGGGAGTTCTTTCGAACAATATTGAAGTAAGATCTAACTTGAGGAGAAGAGGAACTCTATAAACAAAAAACTGATCTCAGATTTTTCTTTTCGTCAAAATACCCAGAGTCAACAATTCATTTATTCTTCTTTTTGTGTTGTTTCTCTTATGCCATACGGGATAAAGTTTATGCTTGGCTTGATTATGTTATTGTTCTACCAATGGATAATGCACATCTATTTGTTTATAATATATAAATTTTGAGTTGTGAAACAATACGCTTACACACCAGCAACATATATTTCGCCACATAACATGTTTTGCTAATGTGTCATTTCGTCTCCTCCAATTCCTTTCCTCTCCTCTCCTCTCACCTGTACTATGTCTCCTTCAATTCTCAACTCTCACTCAACAAAAATCTTTAAAAGCTAAAAATACTTCAGACGAAAACCGAACCTAAACGTATTAAACGATGCCAGGTGGCATAATTTCAAACGACATAACCTTCATATATTAATTATCATTAATTATTAAGTTGAAAAAATTCTATGTCTAAAATGGTATAGAATCTAAATTTCATTATATTTTATCCATATAAATTGAAAAGAGAAATGACAGTGTAATAATAGTTGATACGTTTTTTACCAAATAGTTTAGGGTCATTATTTGATTATAACTCAAATTATAATATTGTTATACCCACTATAATGTTTAAAAAAAGGGTCTAAAAAATACAAAAAAGGCAAAAAAGTTATATTATAAAAAATTATTTAGACTTATATTAATATTAAATTTCACCCGTACACGGCACAGGTCACCAGCTAGTTTTATATCATGTTGGATTCCATAGGGGCAAGGCCAAAGAGGTGTGGCATATGTTATCATGTTATGGTTCGGTGTTAATTATTTGGTCTTTTGTGGTTACATAGGAATGAAATAATTTTTAATACCCGGATGCATTAGATTTTGAAATTTTGATTAATTTGATAATGATGCATTCTCGGACATGGATTAAAGCAAACGTGGAAGGTGTACTATTTTTCTTTTGAGCATTGGATTAATAACCCTTTAGACTGTATTTTACAACGTATAACAGGACATGATATTTTAGATGTTAGGGTTGGAGCATCCGTATTTCTCTTAATCGATTAATCACTCATGTTGATTGATCAATATGCATATGCTTCTAATATTATGTTACTCGATAGCAAATAATCAATCATTGACCAAAACAATTAATTACAGAGGCTTTAAAAAAAAATTATGTCTCCTCACTAAACCACGAATTTGATAATTTTAAGTATGTTTCAGGTCTCACAACTTAAAACGATAAAATCTCGTTTTTAACATTTTTATCACCAAAATCACGAAAAGAGAAAGTAAAATAAAATAATGTGACTTTTCTAATTACCAATCAAAACATATCAATTTTAAAAATATATATATATATCCAAAATAATCTCTCAAGTTTTTTTGACCTTTCCCGTACTATCAAAAAAAAAGCAGAGTACTCCCTAGTCCTTCCTAACACAAAGTAAATAATGTAAAAGCAAGCCCCTTTATGCTTTATACCATGACAAAATAAAAAATTAGCACAAATTGATACAAACTACAACGATTCAAGATTATAAAAAACCTATATCTATAATACATTGAGAAAATAGGTTATGCATTGACAACGTAAAGCAATTTTACACTATCATCTAATCACAAACCATCATATATGATAAGTTTATTAATTTTTATAATAACTATCTTAAAAGTCATATTAATGATGATTTGTGATAAATTGATAATATAAAACTTTTTACACTAACAGTACATAACCATTAAACTCTAATATATTATTTTGTTTACATCTTCCTCAGCATGTAACATCCAAGCCAAAGTCCTTTTCCCCCCTTTACTTGGTTTTCCTAACATTAAATGTGTGGGGCACCCTTTGGTGTCGTTACCCAAGACGAACTGGTGGGTACACATGCCTTGTTTGTTTCATGTGTGTTCCGTCAATAATGACTCCTGCGGCTCCCTTTGCTGATAGGGTTGGCCATTTTAACATCATCCGCGACAAGGTTTTGTCTCTGTATTTGGACTAACATTTTAAACAACAAAAAGCCGAAGCACATGTTGGTGCTACGAGCTTACAACACTATGAAAAATCAGAATGGTATTATAATAGTCGTCTTAAATCTCTTATGATTATCTCTCTGGCCACCCACACTGCAGAACAATCACTTCAAACGAACTGGACAAGCTAGAGGTCCATGACCATGTTATTATTTAAGATCATCAATCGAGTGATCTCATTGAAAATATCTGTCGTCTATGGTAATATATTTTAAAATAGTTAATACCAATCCTTGAAAAATACTGCTGCATCTGTGAAAACTTAGAAGGCATAAAGCCACTTTTATGACAAAAAGTCAAAAATATTTACGGTGCATTTTGATAAAGTAATTATTTTTTATTTGTGTAGGTGGTGGTTAGAAGAAGGAGCTCTTTTGTTCCTAAAAGTAGCCTCCTTATTTTGAGAGAGTAAATTAATATATAGGAGTTTCTTAAGTATTTCTCTCATTTTATAGAGATGTATTCTTTTATATTATATAAGAGAGAGTGTGTAATTGTTTTCTCCTTGTATTTAGAGAAAAGTTATAATTTTTCTTTCACTTACTGAAATTATTTCTCTGGTCTTGTTCGTAATTTTTTCTTTATTAGTTGAGGGTTTTCCATGGTAAAATATCATGTGTCAATTTCTATTTTCTCATTTCTTATTTTAGTTGCGTAATATTATTCTGTCACTTTGGTACCCAACAACATCTATATTGTTCTATTCGAGATGGATTAGACTTCGGGTCTAGATTGGATGCAAGTTGATCCCGATTATAGGCTAGATAGTTCTAATTGGTCGATTGGTCATCCAAATAGGGATTTGGCCGAGCTTGTTGAGTTTGGTTGAGGCCTTTTAGGAAACCGAACTATACTAACAAATGCTTGTAAGGTCTTCTAACGTACACTCACTTATTTTTTAGTTGGAGTACATTAACAAATTATAATTAGGATTATGTTAAAATACACTAATGGTGTAGCTTACTAACATACTTCAACTAAAAACAAGTGTGTATGCTAGTAAATTATATCTATATACATATATGAGTTTAATGGTCATGCACTGTTAGTATAAAAAGTTTTACATTGTCATTCAATCACAAATCACCATTAATATGACTTTTAAAGTATTTATTATAAAAATTAACAAACTTACAATAAATGGTGAGTTGTGATTGGATGACAGTGTAAAACTATTTTACACTGTCAGTGCACGACCATTAAACTCTATGTATATATAAAGATGTCATATTTGGGTTAGAATCTTTAGCACAAGATCAAAGGTCCCTCTAGACAATTATACGTTACTTTAATGTGTATTTAGGGTTAAATATGTTTTTGGTCCTCCAAAAATTAACCTGTTTTGGTTTTAGTCCTTAATTATTATTTTTTGAATAAAATCCCTCAAATATTAAAAATACCTAATTAGATCCCTATACTAAACTCTATTTAAATTTTCTATTAAATGATGGTCACATCAGCATCTAGTCACCATTAATTTGATGATGTGGTCATCTATATCAACTGTTATGTCCAGGTCAGATTAGTAACATACTTTTTGAATAAAATTATTACATGATTAATCCTAAACCACATATTTTTTTAACCCTAAAACAAAAGTAATTACTTGATTTTTTTTTATTAAAAATTATCACTGGGCACTTCTAGTAACAAAATATTTTACTTGGAAGCTGATATGACCATCATTTAACAGAAAAGTTTAGCAGAGTTTAGCACATAGATCTAATTAAGGTATTTTTAATATTTGAGGGACTTTATTCAAGAATTTTTTTTCTGAAGACTAAAACCAAAATAGGTCAAATTTTTAAGGACTAAAAACATATTTAATCCTATGTACTTATAACAACTTTAGTACCATGTTGACTTTGGTCAATCTCCATCGGTGCAATTGGGCATAAGACTGATGTGATATGGATTGGGCTTTGGCCCAGATTGTAGCACATTTTTTAACATATTTTAGATGAATGTCTTATAAAACAATAAAGAAATTAAATTGATAATACACTTTAGTAAACAGATTTAGAAAAGAATAAATAAACAAACGATGATAAATAAAGATAAAGTAAGTAATCATAATTGTTAATAATACAACTAGAAGATGTGTTCTAACACATGCATGATTTGTTATGCATTTGTATGTAATATCAACTATTAATTTTCTAATCAACAATTGAGATTACTTACTTTACTTTCTAAAATAAATTGCTTACTTTAAAGGACTGAATCCCGGCTAGTCAATGCCTCAAAATTATATTAATAATATTAATAGCTTAGACATAAGTATAATTATTTAAGAACGTAACGTTATTTACTTATTATTATTACGATAATGATGATATTTTGTATGCTTCATAAATTTTCTTAGGGAAATTTTCTTATTTTTGGAGATTTTAATTTTAATTTTTTGCAAATCATTATTCGACTAAGATTTATTGATTTTTTTTTTAAAGAGTATCATATTTATTTATTGTACCCTATAATACTGGTACCTACCGACATGTTAAAATATTAAAAACAAACTTCACATTAATCGGAAACTAATATTTTATGAGGGGTAGAAATCGAACCTTGATTAGAATGCTTAAGAGATCTAACAATCTATCAACGGCACTGTGTCAAACTTTACTGATTTTTTATTTTCATTTTATGAGGGATATCCAGTACCTGGTATGAATCGGAAGAGACAGGTGAAGGTTGCGACCCAGTGGTCTTGGTAGGATTAATTTGAAACCGAGATCAAGTAATCTCGTACGAGATTCACTTGTCGACATGCTTGAATTAAAAGAAACTCGATCTTTGGCGAGTTTTTCGGTTGTTTTTTTTTTTTTTTAATTCTGTTCAAACCAATTTATTTTGTCACTTTTTGTCCGGGTCATTAGGTTTATGCAAATTTGGCCGAAAATGAAAATGTCGTAGTGGACCTGCCAGTTGTCTACATCGACAGTTGGTACCGAAGCCCACCGGTCAAGTTATTGCAACTATCGCGTGGCGTGGTGGCACGAACCAAACGGAAAACAACTTGCTTTTTCCTTGAGGCTTGTTGAGAGAGAAACGTCCATAAAGTCAATGAGGTCGTAATTACGCAAAAAATTGGAGTGTGAACGTTGGCCTCAAAAGGGTGCAAAATAATCCAGGCTTTGATTAAATTTCCAATGTGGTGGACCAGTTTCCTTTGTCACTTAGGCTGCAATTGGAAATTAATGTATGTATCACCCTGAGCAAAGCTAAAGCTCAGCAATTCTTGGTCCACCTCCTTTCACATGAACAGTGGTGTGACTGGTGTCTAATGTAATTACTTCTTTCATCTCATATTGTTTGTTTTTCAAGGTAATGTTTATTTCTTTGAAAAAATTATTAATTAAACAAATTACAATGACGAAATAACTTTTACAAAAATATCCCTATTAAAATACTATAATATAGTTGTATAAAAGATATTAATAATTGACGATAGTGTTGGAAAAAATAATTAATTCTTTATTAATTTTTTTTAAACTGATACATATTTTGAGACAATCTAATAAGAGTTTAATGGTCATGTACTGTCAGTGTAAAAAGTTTTATATTGTCAACCAATTGAAATTCACTGTTGGTATGATTTTTAAAATATTTATTATGTAAGTCAACAAACTTACAATAAATGGTAGTCTGTGATTGGATGACAGTGTAAAAGTGCATGACCTCTTTTCTCATCTAATAAACCCAGAAGACGTATTAATTTATGAGACAGAGAGAGTATTTTACGTTTTTTAACAGGATCCACGTACGCTACAATTTTGTTTCTTTTAAATGAAAAGAATATTGCAAGCACTTTGTTTTGCCAAATATGGATGAAATATTTACAAATGGAAAGGAGGGAACTTTTTAATTAGTAAACTAAGATACGTTTTGGGATCATGTATAATTAAGAAAAAAAATTGTAATCAGAAAACAATTATGATAATTAATTAGCCAATATTCATCAATGTGTTATTTTCAAAAAAAAAATGTATTAAATAATAAGAAGCGGCCAATATTTAGACATCAAATCAAAGGATAACAATCCATTTTTTATTAGAGAAAAATTTGCACTAGGAAAATGACTTTTTTTGTTTTTCTTATTATCTTTGAATTTATTAGATACTTAATATCTGTATGAGTGGAAAAGAATATAATGCGTGTGTGTGTGGCTATAGAGGATGACCACAATTTCTTGCAATGGAAGGAAAGAACAAGATAAAACAAAACTTACAGATCTAGACATTAAGTCAGCTGAAATTGAGTGGAAAATAAATAATGTGTGTGAGTATGTGTGTGGCTATAGAGGATGAACACAAGTTCTTGCAATGGAAAGAAAGAACAAGATAAAACAAAACTTACAGATCTAGACATTAAGTCAGCTGAAATTGAGTGGAAAATAAACAATGTGTGTGAGTATGTGTGTGGCTATAGAGGATGAACACAAGTTCTTGCAATGGGAAGAAAGAACAAGATAAAACAAAACTTATAGACATTAAGTCAGCTGAAATTGAGAATCCAGTTCGCTTTGCTCTTTTATTGACTTCAATCATTTCACATCATGGTGCAAGTTGTAACCATAAGAAAATAATGAGAAAAATAGCCAATGGTAAAACCAAAATATTGCTTCTGCAATTTTAATGGTAATCAAAAGCATGAATACTAATGTCAAAAAAACAAAAAACAAAAATAATCTATTTTCTAACACTTCTTTGGAATTAAATGTAGATACCGTTAGGTTTGCTTTAGAAAATAATTTTTTTACACTCTAAAAGGATATATATATATATATATATATATATATAGGGAATGTTTCAAATGAGAAACTTTTACAAATGAAAAAATGAGAACTTTCAATGATAGTCCTTAGATTATAATTAAAACAAATTTGCAGCTGAGATTAAAACCTAATTAACCACCTTTTATGAAACCATCATTGTCACTACCTCCACCACTAGTGCCATTGTTGTTGCTGCTGCCACCACCACCATCGGATGGTGGTGATGGTGGTGGCGACAACAGCAATGGTGGTGACAGTAATGACAGTAGTGGCGGTGGTAGCTACGGTGATGGTGGTGGCAGCGATGACGACAGCAGTGGTGGTGGCAGTTATAGGGATAGTGACGAAAGCAGTGGTGGCGGCAATTGTGGGGCCAGTGACAACATCAATGGTGGTGGTAGCGGTAATGGTGGCGGTAGCAGTGGTGGTGGCAGTGGCGGTGATGGTGGCGGCGGCGACGACAGTGGTAGCAATGGTGGCGGCCACGACAGTGGTGACAATGGTGACGACGATGGTAGTGGTAACAATGGTGATGACAATGGTAGTGGTAACAATGGTGGTGGTAGTGGTAGTGATAGCAATTGTGGAAGTGGAGACAATGATGGTCTTATAAAAGGTATTTAATTGAATTTTAATCTTAATCGTTCATTGTTTTTAATTGTAATCCAATAGCTACTATTAATTATTCTTATTTTCCATTTTAAGAAGTTTCTCATTTGAAACGCCATATATATATACACACACACACACACTTTGGGATAAGAAAGAATATCTTTGGAATTAAATGTAGATATTGTTTGGTTCACTTTGACTTTGCAATTTTTACATCTCTAACTAATGACCAATAATTTATTTTTCTTTACATATTTGAATTAAGAGAAAAAAGGTCATACACTAACAGTATAAAGTAGTTTTACACTGTTATCCAATCACAAACCATTATGTATAGTAAATTTATTGACTTTTACAATAATAGTCTTAAAAGTCATACCAATGGTAAATTCTAATTGATTAACAGTGTAAAACTTTTTACGCTGACAATGCATTACCATGAAACTCTTGAATTAAATATGGCAAACTAAAAGGATATGCACTTGATGATTTGGCATGTGTATGTGGGAATCTAACAAATTATTAACAATGTGCAGGCAAGCTATAAATAAATTTTACAATGTAAAGTACGTAATGATGTTAATAAATTGTAGACAATAATAAAAATGTTAACAAAATATTAAACATTTAATTATTTATAATAAAGAAGTAAGAAAATTTTAAATTTAGCCTTTTTAATATTTATTATACATGACACCTGATACCCAAGACTCATGAACATTTTGTTCAAGCACTACACTGTCACATGCTGGACCTATATCAGTTGACAAAAATTACAAACCCGATTCTCCTGTAGTAAATTTAATATGTTATATTAATTGAAATTGTTAGGTATTTAATTTGATATTGACAGACAGAAATATTATATAACAGAGAAATCAAATTTGAAAATCTAAGAGACGTGTTGTATTTGTTTTTGCCAAAATAGAATCTGAGCTTTTTTTCTTTTTTGGTAAAGTATGAATAAAAGTAAAAGGACAAAATTACAAGACAGAAATAGAATCACGCACGAAACAATCCAAAGCGTCCAATGGAGGAATCTGGGCTTTATTTACCATGAGAACGAAATCAATTACTAAGGGTTTAGTTATTGACCAATTAAAATAAAGTATATGCATGAATATCCCATAAAAGGAATCAAAATTACTCTGACAAAATGAAAAACAGAAAAACTATTGAGTGTGTTAGGATTGAGTTGTATGATTATAAATTTTAGTATTTTTTTGTTAAAAATATTTATAGTTTATTTACTATTAAATGTAATAATATGCAATTATTCATGATTTAAAATATCTTTTAAATTATTGACAGGTACCCCAATATATAATTATATATCATACACCCAACTACTATATAACAATACAATTATACAACTCCTTTGAATTGAACTATAGGACAGTGATTTGACAGCGTTTTCTTTGGTCAACTCACGTGTCAATTTACTTTAGAATAATTAGATGAACTAGAAAAGGGACGTCTTTTTTACTCTCTTTTTTAACTAGTATTAGTACGAAGTATCTATCATTGAAAATAATGACTAATTTTTGCCAAAAAGCGTGAGCGCATACAAGATAGATATTTCCCTCCTAATATGGTTTATTCCATATCCAAAGTCAGAATTCAAACCTTGAATAACTTGATTAAGAGACACAAACCGTTACTACTTATCCCATTTCCCCTTTTCCTTAAGTCATAGCGCACCCGCCCCCATCTTTCTCTCGGTACCTCTTGCGGCTTTATCGTGGTTTTGTTTTCTTCTGATCCTTGTTTTCTTTTACCTTGGTCCTTGCCAATTGGCTCTTTGATTGAATACGAAACAATGATGGCTCTATGCTTAGCAAAGCACAGCCGAAAAAAAACAGAGAAGAATCGAAAGCAAATAGGAGTAATTTAAACGGAATGAATTCACACTAATTTTGACTTGAATGTATTGGGATCACTCGTTTTAATTTTAGAGAGCGAAGTGTAGAATTTTTTGGATTAGCAGCTTAGAAAGTTCAGAAATTGTTTAATGTAAACATTCTAGTCAATAAAGTTTGTAAAAGACTATATGCATCATGTGAAGATAATTGTCGTGCTTATGATAATAATTTTTATATTTTTTTACTGGATGATGATAGATAATACCTACATTATAATTACTTTTAGATTAACTGATTAAATTGAAAAACTTCATTAAAACATTTCATAGGAAATAATATGAAATACATAGTATAAAATATTATAAATATGTTAATTTAAAAAAACATATGACGGAAGATTAAAATAAATAAATAAATTACTTGATGATACGATTTTTTTTTCGACAAGAACATGCCAATCATGGTGGCTGCATTTTGTCCAATTCTTGACTTCTGTTTTATTTCTTTAAATTATTTTGTTAAGCAATAAATGATCACCACATAAATTCCTATTGAGATTCGTGGATTCAACAATTATAAAATAAGCAATTCACTTTAAAAGATAAAATAAATAATCCCAATTGTTGATAAAAAAAATAAAAAATAAAATTCAATATCGTCTTATCATTAATCAACAATTAAGATTACTTATTTTACCTATATTCACTTAAATTTGAGAGTTTTTGTTCTATATAACAACTCCCATAAACTATTTGCCGATCAATGTAAATGGTTTTATAGTACTCGTTTTGAATACAAATTCATGGATGAATATTCGTAACCATCTAGACGATCTGTTACGGATTGAAAGAATCAGATGCATGCAGCATTGGATAATTTTTTTTCTTTTTCAACCCTTTTTAGTTTAGTTTAAACATAAAAAAATAAGAAAAGGACGTATGAAACGACTCAAGGGAAAGAAAGAAAATATTGCTAGCTAGAAAATGACACCACTATTACTAGTAGCTACTTATTGTCTCTTCTTTATAGATATCATTGTATTTACGACCCTCAAAGTCATCACCATTAACATTATCACTATTTTGATCCACTACATTTTCGTACGCTTGTATCCATATATTCATTCCACCATAATCAGTTTCCTTATTATTGAACTTCACAATGTTAAATGTCACCAAGTCATTTTTCCACCATAATAATATTATATTATTTTTTAATTAGGTTGCTACGGCCATTATCATCGTTGCTGCCACAATTTCATCCATGATCAACAGAACTATTTGTCATGATCCTCAAATTTTCATTTTAGTTGTCCAACATCTAAAAGGTAGCGAACAAAAATTACCTTATGCAAAAGACTAAAATTCTAAATGACTTGTGGATTTGGCACTTGCTACATAATGTACTGCTTAATTATGAGAACAACATTTTATACTCAAGGAGATTCTGATTCATGATCTTAATTGTCGCCATGAGTAGAGGAATGTCCGAATTAGATTTACAAGTCATTTGGTGTCCCTATTGTGTTGATATTTGGTTTCTCACCCCTTAAACATTCGTTGTACCTAACTACCTAAGGATGACAATTTTACCATTCCTGTAGGGATAATTTCATTTGGGTCGAGTTTAAAAATTCTTTTCCTAACAAAAAAAGCGAGAACATAGGTCACCATATTTAGAGGCAAGGCTCATAATTACCATCTTGTGGATTCTTGTAAAAGTTAAATATATTATGAAACTAGTCAAAATTATAGGTGACTATTAAGTATTAACTAATCTAAACCCACTTAAATCGTGGTAACCAAATTGAAAAACTGAAAATCGAACAAACCAAATATTGAAAAAAAAAATCATTGGATTGGATCTAATTTTGGATCCAATGTTGAAAACTAACCAATTTAAACTAAATTGATTTGTTGTATATTTAAGATTATTCATTAATTAGTTATATGTTTATATATTCAATAATTTGTATGAATTAAGAATTTGCTATCTATTATGTATTTGTTCTTTGAGAAACTGTAGGATTATCTTTAACTTACAATTTGAACATATACTTTGAACTATGTTATGAATTATATGAGATGTGTGTTTGGTGTTGGATCAATTTGTTTATTTCATCATATATTTTAATATTTATAAAGCCTTTTTCAAAAATTGAAAATCAATCCAATTCAAACTGAAATAAATTGGATTTGATTTTAAAATCAAACCAATTGGATGATCAAAGAACAAAATCAAAGTGATTATATCCATTTTGGGTCATTATTAGAAGCACCTTGGCCTATATATTCGACTAAAGCAAACATATTGGCGTAGAGACTACCAAGCCTAATTCATCATTGTCCAACAATGTCCAATATCCGCCACCACTTGGTAACCTTCCTGACGTCACATAAGAGCCCATATGAATGTGAAGTATTGAAACATGACCCCAAATTGTTAGCAACAAGCACCCACAAATCACAAGATTCGATACAGAAGCATCTCTTTAGCTCAAGGAGAGATCTAGAAGCCTATTAAAGGGGGTTTAGAAAAAAATTAATAATAAATATTAAATATTAAATAAACATTAAATTATAATAATTAAATTCATCATATTGTTTATTTAAGTTGTAAATATTGTTCTTTTTAAGCCTATTTTTCACCATCTTCATAGTTGAAAATGATCTCTCAACTATAATAATTGAAACATGAAGTGTTAACCTTAATATATAGCAATATATAGTTCTTAAGGAGTGAAGAGCCCCCCCCCCTCTCTTGCATCTGTCCTTACCCTAGCTCAAAGAAAACCATATAAGTAAGCCTAGTAAGCACAAGGTACACATATTCTAATTCTTATTTACTTCATCATCACCTGCATACATTAACTTGGGAGTTAGAATCCTTCTAGGTGATCACATTGGAGTTTGGCTCATAGAAGACCACCAAAGATTCTAAATTCTAACTTGAATATTCCTCACCTTAGGCTAGTGTTGAATAGGATCAAACGGTTTTTTTTCCTCAACCTCAAAAAACTAATCAAATCCAATATGCGAAAACCCCAAATATATATATATATATATATATATATATATATATATAGAGAGAGAGAGAGAGAGAGAGAGAGTGAGAGAAATCAAGTAAGTCTTGGTAAAATTACTTCTTTTAATATCTTTGTAGATATTAAATTTTATGTGTATGTGTGTGTGAGAGTGAAAGAGAGCATGTGTGTAAGAGGAAGTAAGTTTTAGACATTTATATCACTTAAAATTTGTTCTAGAATACAAATTTAATCATTCAATATATGCAATATTATTGTAATAGTCGTATATACCAAATTTTAAACAAATTAAACATTTATAGATATATAATCTTATAGTCAACATTTACTTATATTTTGAAAGGTATAATATTCATTAAAATGGAATTAATTGATGAAATATTAACTATTTTTTAAGTAGGAAAAATGTGTTTTTGGTCCTTGTATTTTTGGTCAAACTTGATCTTGTCCTTGTACTTTCAAATTGATGAATTTAGTCTTTCAATTTTTTTTTGAAAATATGTGAATTTAGTCCTTCCTCACCAACTTCGTTATTGAACATGTTGACATGGCAAATGGTGCTTATGTTTGTAATTTGTGGCAATTAAAATATTGTTTCTGTCGGTTTGACCCCTCCTCCAAAACTTGCATTTGCAGGATATTTAAATTTAACATTTAGTGCCGATTTTTTACCACCACAAAGTTTTTCCCAACTCCTTCACCTTCACCTAAGCCACAACCACACAAGCCAACTTCAAAAATCAAAAATCATAACAAAAGAACAACATACATTACACCCATAATCTCAACCACCAAAACCATCCCTTCCTCTCCTCCACATTATTCATCATCAACATTTCTGATCTCAGCCCTACCCCACCCTTCATAATACACCAAAAAAACATGCACATAAAAGAGTTATCAGAGTGTGAAATGTGATGAGTGATGGATGGTTTCTAATTCTATCTCCCAAATGGCTTCAATGACTACAAAAATCTACACCCATATAACCTCCACATTCTCATAACCCACCCATCCATTTCTGCCACCACTAGACTTCTTGGTCATCGAGATTGCCTCTCAAAATGGACGTATTTTCTTTTACGTGTTTTCCTCATTGCCTTCATTGGTCGAAGCAACTTCTCCACCATTGACACTATATGCATGGTGGAGCAATCCCACAATGGAAGGTGCTAATCTTGATGACCTAACCCAAGATGGGGTCATGCGTTAAGCACACTAAATGTAAACATCCTAAGTTTTAACCTTAGGAAGTAAATCTCAGCCAAGTACCTTGTACCTTGTGAAGGGCAAGTTCTTGTTGCCACAAGAGCTTCTACTGTTGCAAGCTCATGAAAGTGCATGCCTATGCATGTTTAGCATTGCATGTTTTTACAAATAAGAGTTATATGTATGTGTTTTGAGGAATATAAAAGGATTTCCTATTTATTATGTTTTGTGGGAAAATGCCTTCTTAAGAAACTATTTATTTTGGTTTTCCAACTATTAAAGACTTGTTTTGAAATGCTAAGAATTGGCAATATATATTGAAGATGTAACATCTTGTTATGGGAAGTTTATTGAATGAAATTATTGTTACAACAAATTATTTGTTATAACAATTTATGGGGGATTTAATGAAGTGATTAATTGAGAAAGTGTTAAAGAAATTAAAATATGTCTTCTCAATATACTTATATATATATATATATATATATATATATATATATATGTATGTATGTTGCTCTTCCCCAAAATATATACATATAGTTAGGTGTTGTTATAGTAATTAAAACTATGAGTTTTAAATATGAGAGACCTTTATAAATAAATTATGAGTTTAATGGTCATGCACTGTCAATGTAAAAAGTTTTACACTATCAACCAATCATAAAATACCGTTGATATAACTTTTTAAGTATTTATTATAAAAGTCAACAAACTTATAATAAATGGTAGTTTGTGATTAGATGACAGTGTAACCGCCAGTGCATGACCTATTTTCTCATAAATTATTTACATTATATAAGTTGTTATAAGGCTTCTGGAAATATGTTTTTATAATGTGAGTTTTAATATATTCATATATCGTTATAACAACTGGTGTATAAGTTTAAAATATATTTCTTAAATTATATTATGTTGTTATAAGGTTTTAATTGCCAAGTTTAATTAAATGAGTTTTTAATTTATAATCATGTGTTTATAAAAAGTATGTATATTATATGTTCTAATTATAAATAGTTTTAATAAACTGCATGCATATGCAAGTAGAACCCAAACCACATTATGGCTATAGTTAGTGGACTTATTCCCTAATTATTCTACAAGGATCTGACACATTTATGGCTTATAAGGGATAAAACAAAACCTAATGCATACCCAAAATCATAAAATAGCTACCATAAGATTAATTTATTGATTTTAATGGAACCTTAAAACCACATAAGCTATGATCTCACCCTCTATACAATAAAATCCAAAACCTAAACACATTACCTAAACTCCTACATGTATAACTACCTAAACCTCATAAGCTTATACCCATAAACTGAGACATGTTTAAGCCCCCTTCATTTTATTTGCTCAAAACCCCCACTCACCCCCTGAAATCAACATGCCTTACCCCTTCCCTTTTTAGTTAAGTCGAGCAACCCCCCACTTATACTTCCCGTGCAAGTTCTTTCCCTTCCCCTTAAGTTCCATTAAATTCTCACTCGTGTAGAAGCCTCCTTCTTCCCCGAGTGCTTCCTCGCTCTCTTCCCCAACCTTTCAAGCTTTTCCTCACACCACCACATAAACCACCATGAGTACCACCATCTTCCCTCCCTTGCAGTCACCTTCAGACCACCACCACCAAAGCCACAACCACCATCCTCCATCACCACAAATCGCCCTCCATTCCATCTGCAAACACCCACCACCAAGAACCACCATCATACTGCCACCCCTACCATCGTGACCTTGCATGCAACCACTATCCGCCATCACCCTAAACGCACCAAGACACCGCCACACCCAAACCACCAACCACCACCTCTACGTTGTAGCCACCGTGGAAACCACCACCACTACACAAGCTTCCTCTCTCTCCCTTGCCAAAACCGTGATCACCATCACCCCAAATCGCCCTCAACCCTCTTGTATGTCAGGTTTCTTCACCTCCTCTAGAAAACTAAGCCATTCTCTACCCATGGGAAATGCTCAGAGGCTGCCTATAGTGCCCTTATAGTGTCGGATTAGCCATTTCACAACCCACAGTAAGTCACCACTACATAAACCCCTCCCTTTCTCTTCTTCTTGGGCATAACTTCACGAGTTTGCATTTGGGGCCTACGGCTGTCTAATCCCACATGTAACCCAGTTTATGTATAGTACTTATCTTCCTCTTCGTTTTGACAGGTCCTGATTGTCAATTGAGCCACCAAAGAAGAAACGGCACCGATCGTAAGATCAAAGGTCGAGTAGGAGCAAAGTGCATGAGTGCGCGTCAAGCAATGAATGGAGGCACTCTCACACCTAAGGTAAGGAGGTAGCGAGATGGACTATCAATGGTAAATGAGTAAAGTCAGTTAGAGACACACCACTCCTAACGACTTATAACTCCGAGTTAGTAATTGATATTGTTGCATTTGTGTACTAAGTTGTACTATATGTAGGGATGTCAATGGTGCGGGTACAGGTAGTAGTCCCTCCATACCTACCTGTATTTATACAGGTACTTATTAAGTAGGTATCCACAAATATTATATATATCTGCAAGTATCCATAGGTATTCATGGATATTTGTTAAAATGTAAAATTTTAAATAAAAAAGTAAAAAATAAAATAAGTCTAAAATAAAAATATTTGAAACTTATATTTATACTAAAAACATAATTTTGTAACATATATTTATACTAAAAATAAATAATTTAAAAATACATTTATATTAAAAATAAATTTAAAGTAATTTACTTTATATATAATTAAGGATTTTTAAATACTTATAAAGTGCGAGTGCCCATAGGTACAGGTACCTTACTACCCGTCCCAACCTCATTAATAAACATGTATCAATTTAATTATCCATTTAATATCCATGGCAAGTTTTACCAACAGGTATTCACGGATAAGGGTTTTTTGCCATCCCTAATAATATGATTGTGATGTATTGTGTGTTGGGTTGAGCCATAGGGATTCAAGAGGAATTCCTACGTGCTTCAGAGTAATAAGGTACGAGTTACTCTATAGGTCACACTTAAAGTCAAGAATTGTTGTGTAGAGGTATATGTATAATTGCTGAGTTTGTACTTGAATCTACCTATTTTTTTAAATTGTCATGTGATTTATTCTTGAGGAGTTAGCCCTTGATTTTTGGTAAGGTTGTAGTTTTGGGTATCATCTTTCAAATGAAAATGGGCTTGTATTTTTTTGAGGTCTGTAGAATATTTGTCGAATATTTTGGCAAGGTAGGTTTAGTTTTGTGAAGTTGCAACCTAGCTGCTAGTTTATGGACTATGTAAGTCCTATTGAGTTGGCCAAAGTTTGTAGGAATGTTTCCTGTGTGTTTATATGTAAGAAGTGAGTCTAGATGTATCCCTGGCCATGTGCTAAGCCTTACCTAAGGCTGAGGGAATTAAGAGGTTTCAATTATGTTGAGTATGTGGTTGTTGTGTTGGTTGGACAACAATTATCTTGCATTGTCTTGAGACGTGTGAATATTCTAGTTAAAGTTAAATCAAATCCTTTGGTGGGCATGTAGCCCCATATGTCTTTTTTCCAACCTATGTGGTTTGAAAATTTTTTGGAGTTTTGTAGAATATTCTGTGAATATTCTTTTAAGGGTTGTCAAAGTTGTTATAGGCAAGACAACTTGAGTGTTGTTAGTAGTTTTTAACATGTTGTGAAGTGTTGTGATGGAGTCTGTGAATGGGAATCAATTCCTAGATTTCATACACCCTAAAGGTGGATGGAATTAACCTTGCCCAAGTGTATGTCCATGTATGAGCCTAAGACAAGTGAAAGAGTTGAGTGAATTGTGAAGAAATTCTTGTAATCTCGCTTTACATAAGGCTTGAGTTGTTGTCAAGACTGATATTAATGTGGGAGGAGTTGGCCAAAACCATTTGATAGGCTTGTAGCCTTATGTGTTAGCTTTCAAATGAAAGTGATCTTACCTCAATTAGAGGCTTGTGAGAGTTGTGATGAATCCCTGAGTAATGTGAGTTATGTGAGGTTTGCTTTTTGGACAACTTGTGTTGATGTTGAATTGTTTGTATATGTGATTTAAGTTTACTTGGTAATGCCCATGTGTGATGTTATTAGATGGAAGCATGATGTAAATGTATGAGTCTAAATGATGAGGTTGTATGACTTGTTCTATTTGCACTCTAATAAAGGAGGTGTATGTTGTATGGCATTACTGAGATATTTATGACATATATATGTATATAATTAAGCGTTAGACATGATGAATGTATTACTCCAGCATATGTATATGTGAATGTGGATGTAAATTACTTGATGAGATGTATGAGTATATAATGATGATGTAGTTCCTTTCCTTACGGCGGTAGTCTATGAGATACATTGTGTTGTGTGTGGGCCAATTGGTTTCATCCAACGGCATAATATAAGAATAATGATGTGAAACACCCAAGGATGATGAGGGAGATGGTATATTTTATGAGGTATAGACTAGAGGGGTCTTTAAGTATGCGGAATACCAACTTTGGCTATATTTTTTAGATTGACTTTTATTGGAGGAGTTTGAGTAAGAAAGCCCTTTTCTATTATGGTTATATTTGATGAGATGAGTTATATTTAAATGCTTTCCTCACCCAACTATATATTTTAAAAAGTTTATTTTAATGGTTTCTTTAAAGCTTAAGAGTCTTGGAAATTGTATTTCAATTTGGAGCATGGGACTAATGAGGTTGATACCTAGACTTGTGCATGAAGTCTGGGCATCCCTTGTGTTTCATGATGCTTGAGTTTGAAATTCTTTTGAAGGAGTTTTGAGTATTTGGGTTTTCCTTGAGTCGCCCATGGCAGCCTAGAGAATCATTAATGGTTTCTAAAACCTTTTTGAGAACAAGATGTGTTTTTAAAATGAGGAGGAGTTTAGGATTGAGGAAAGTGATTTGAGGAGCTTATGGGCTTTTCTCTTTAAAATTCATCTTCGCTCCTCTCATCCCAACATTAGTAAGGGAAAGACATAATAACATTCATCATGCATCATGATACATATGAAGTTGCTACCTTTTGGGGAGCATGAATCCTGCATGGATTCCTAAAGTCAATGAAGGAAAATGTCTCATACTCAGGTGGTTGTCCCATATGGACTTATATTGAGGTAGTCTCACAATGAGTTGAGACGAATATTATGGTAGTCTCACAATGAGTTAAGACAAATTTGAGGAACACCCACAGGGTAGAAATGCTTCATACGGAGTGTAAAATGCTTGATACGGGCTGTATAGTGCTAGATTATGAGGTTATAGGTACCTGTATGCATTATAAGCACTAATGAAAGAGTAAAGATGACTAATTTGAAGACATGCATTGCATGCATCTGATTGATCAGCTTATGAGATTTAAGTAATTGTGTATGTGCTCGTGATGTTATTTGTTGTATATGATTAATTAATGTTTATGTGATGATGATTATACATGCTATGCATTGTGAGTTATGTGCTTATTGTTTATAATGGATATCTAAATTATGAATTGATGTGGTGTGCTAGCATGTGACATGTTATGGGTATTGATTGAGTATTTTAGTCGTAGTGTTGCCCAGGTTAACTTATATTGTACACGTATTTGTTAGTGGCTCACTGCCATTGAGTGGCATACCCTTGAGCTTATATGCTCCTCTTTTGCATTTGTCTTCATGTGTTATCTCAACCCCTTGCTTTTGTTTGTTTCTTGGTTGTAGCCTTACTTGTCACCAAGGAGCTGATGGTTGGACAAAGCTATATGTGGATCACCATCAGCGATGGCTACTAGACTAAGCATGGAGAACAACTAGATAGGCAAAAGTATCAAAGTGTGTTGTCTATGAAAATCACCTTCTGGTATGGGTACCCAAATAGCGCAAATCCTAGTCAAGCTAAGTTGGTAGTGCAGGATGTGCACTTGTCCATAATAGTGGACCGTCAGAAATATCAATTCCGGGCTCCCACTCCTTCTTCCTCCATTGCCACTGTAGCTTCTGCTTAAGGAGTGGAGGAGAGTTGCAATAGTTCTCGTGATCTTGGCTAAGAGACAAAGGAGAGGGAATGGTTAGGATGGATTGTAGGGCCCTCCAACCATTAGGCCAACGAGCGGAAGGACTCGCATGACTACCAAGCCATGCCTACCTTCTCGTGGACTGTTGGGTTCTTAAGAGCCCTTCAAGACACCGTAGAGTTTACAGCCCAAGCGAGCGGAGATAGAAATGGTAGTGGGGACAGTGAGGATTCCCTAGGTAACTCCCCAATGGTAGTGACTCTAGTTAGTCATACCAGGTTGGGCAAGGTGGTTTCACCCCTAGCCAATTGGGCTAGTCTTGGGGAGAGTCTACGATGTCCTTGAGTCCTGTGAGCTAATGTCAGTAGTTGGGGATTAGGAGTTCTAATTTCATTTGGAGTTTTGTAAATTACTTTATGACATATTTAGTTGGACTGTAAACCTATATACTTATCTTTTATTTTGATGTAAGCATGAAACTTTATTCTTGATAATTATGTTTTATGTTTCTTTCAATCCCAATACCCCGTATACATTATTATCAAGTATTGACAAATAAGAGCATTTTCTTTAGGGATTAGTTTTGGTTGCAGGTGATGGTATTTTTGGGGGGTTGTTTAATTGTTCAAAAGAAAGGGATAGGTTGGATATGTCCAAAAGAGGAGGAAGCATTTGGAAAATAATGAAGTTGGTCATGAAGAAGGAAGGTTTAAGGAATCAATGGGTGGTGTTTGTGGTTGTCCTTCAGCAGCTATTAGCTCCTCACTTTGTGGTAGTCAAAAACTGCTAGTAAAGTCTAAGTATAAACAACTTATGAATTCAAAGTTTTAGAGGTTTTAAACTAGAAAATGCATTTTAGACCGCCACAACTTACAAAAGTCAACACTGTTTACCACATCAGCATGTTTAATAACGAAGTTACTGAGGAGAGACTAAATTCACATATTTTCAAAAAAATGGAAGACTAAATTCAATAATTTGAAAGTACAGGAACCAAGACAAAGTTTGACCGAAAGTACAAAGACGAAAAACACTTTTTTTGTTTTTGTTTTTATATTATATGAAACTTTACAAATTTGATCTATTTAATGAGTACTTTTAATCTAACAATTGAAGTTATGAAATTCAATACAAATAAAAAAATATTAAGAATAATAAGTTCAATAACAATTATTCCTAAAGAACACATAATTGGTTTTTTTTTTTTTTTTTTTTGTAAAGAATCATACAACAAAAGGTTGTTATCCTAGTTCCGTTCTTGTCGATTGCATGATATAGGATGGCATGAATTGGAGGAACTTTCATTATAGAAGAAAAACTTAAAGGATAATATGAACCTTGTAGATCTTATTTTGCATCGATTAAGAAACAAGTTAAAATCACTAGTTGTTAAATTGGTGATATAATAAACATTTAAGAATAGTAGAACAAAGATGAGTCGGATTGTTTAAGGTATTAAACACCAACCATCTAAGCTTTCATATGATTTTCGAGAGTGGTACAGTCACGTATCTCTATGTTCCTTAATACTTGGAGTATAAGGTGTAACTTAGGTCATTAATTCTTTCACGAATACTCATTGAGTTTCTAATGCAATTATTATGATAGGGCATTTAATCAACATAGAGATAAAAAAAAAAAAAATCAAGAGAAAATGTAGTAGGAAAACCAATTAAAAAAAACATCAAACTACGCAATTCAAGTACTTGCATGGCAAAATTCATCGTAGATCTTAAGAGATTTGTTTTAAATTACAATCACTATTAATGTTTGGATTTAAGTTAGGTATCACCAAGAATTTGATCAAAAACTAGTAATGCAAAATCAAGATCTTGGCCTACTATTATATCTAAGTTAATTGATTTTAATTTAGTTCAATTAGGCCAAATTCCCAAATGTTTGAATGTATCTTCACTTAAATGGTGAAAACATTTCAGATTAATTTACCCTAATTTCTATTACTACACTTACAAGATCAAGTTTTAAATATACTCATATGTAGGTTAAGCAAAATCTTGCTTTCAATAATAACTCATAATTGAGTCAAAGAATAGGAGAGATTACATTTTGAAACATCAAAATTATGAATAGGACGTGATAAACACACTCTTGAAGTCCTCATATTGAATGAGGTTTAGTTTTCCATGATCATCTCCATGAAAGAAAATGAATAGAAAGAACAAGAGTGAGAAAGAAAAAGAGAAATTTTCAAAAATTCAATTATCCAAAATTAATTCACATACAATTTTGCACTCTCCCACTTTTTATAAATAGTAAATAACTTCTATTTAGAATTTTCTAACTTCCTATACTTCTAAAATAAAGCTAAGCCTAAAAGGAAAAAGTTGACCAAATTCCCACACAAATCAAACTTCAAATTACTAAGTTATGGATATTTTAAGTTTTCCCCTCTATTTTCTATCATCTAATTAGAAAATGCATATCAGATCCAATTTTGACCATATAAATTATCTATTCTCACTTTGATGTCTTCATGGAAGTTGTATCCTTAGGTGTTAGCTTTAACTTCGCACTGATTTCATTTAATTTGACACCTATAACTTGAGATATTGCCATAAGATTATACAATGGTTAGATTGTTAAATGATACTTCATTATTCAACTTGCTACAAAAATTTCACCCAAATGGAGGTCACTTTAGGTCTCTACTTCTGCATAAAAATTGTAGATCTTTCACTTGGATTTTCAAATAGACTAATATCACCTGATTTAGATATAACTCAAGATACGATCTACAAATAATAGAGAAGTGGATATAAATTTTGAAAATTGATACAAATTTATACACTTGCCTAATTAAGGTCAATGTGATAGAACTGATTAATAACCGTAGTCCAAACAAATTGAGAATGACATCAATAAGATGAGAAAATTATTTCTTGATCAACAATCCCTTAAACACAGGTTTTAAAGAAAATGTCATTTTAAAACTTCCACGAAGATCGCATAGTAGCGTTAGGTTAGTTTAACAAATGATAATAAAAGAGAGAGAGAGAAAGAGAGAGGGAGAGACATTTACTAGATCATTTAATTGCCTACGAAATTACAATTTAAATAAATTAGCAAATCCGGTGCACAAAATGGAAATCAGATAGAATTAATGTATTATGAATTCTAGATGAAATTACATGAAATATAATTCCACCATCATTTGATTTGAACCCAATTTCTTTGTGTGTTTTTTCTCTTAACTCTAAAGAAAAGGCTAAAAATAAATCTTTATTGTTTCTTTTTATTTTTAATTATTATTTCCTTCAAATCCAAACCTTTTTCTCTATGGTTCCAATTAGAATAGTTTTTGTGAACTGACTCACCCTTTAATTTTTATGAATGATACTCAAACTTAGTTTGTTTTAATTAATACTTGCAGCCATCCGGTATACTTGAAGTCTCGTCATTGACATCTGCCGAAGCAAAATTTTAAGCGTAAAATATGATTTAAATTCTTATAAATACGGTTAAATTTAGCTTTCGTCCTCCAAAATTTTGGTTGCTTTTGCTTTTTGTAAATTTTAAAACTTTTTAAAATAGTCTCTGTAATCACTTTGTGATAATATATTATGCATGTAGATATGTCACATTACATGTTACTTAAAAATAATTGCTCACCTGACGCATTACTACTAAGTTGTGACAAGAACTATTGTAACATTTTAAAAAAATTATAAAATTTGAAACTAAAAAAATTAGAGAACCAAAAATAAATTTCATCATATTTTAAGTTAAAAATTAAAATATAAAAAAAAAACCTTTACATCATATTCACATAATATATTTCAACACCAAAAATATTCACATTCACCCATCATTTGCTACAATCAATAAGATAAGCAAAAGTACTCAAACACGTACGCGCTGTGATTTAAATATATAAATAAATTGGGACGAATTCTTATCTAAACAATTTCCATTAACTTTATGAAGTCAAAGTTTGATGGTTATTTGAATTTATTTTATGTAGTGGGACGCAATATATATTTTTTACATGAAATACTCACTTCCAAAATAAATTTAAATCACTGAATATGCTGAATAATAAATATAAGAGTTATCGCTAACATGCCTTATTTGAGTATGAACATTTTTTATAAATTGTTAACATTTATTAATTGTTGATTATATTTAGGCTTGGACATTTTTTATAAATATACTAATTTTATTTCTTTTTAAGTGTCGGCCTTTTTAAAAGATTCCTTTTTTCTATATCTACCATTTTAAAAGTTTATGATTATAGTTGATTATATCTTTACCTTCACTTAACTTTTAATTATTTTATACCTTTATTATGAAATAAAAAAATAAATAATTCAAAAATTAATTAATAAGATAACTAAATATATAATAAGAAATTTGAAAGAAATGGGAACACACAAGAAGGAGGGTTGAATTGTGTATTAAAAGAAAAAAAAATCCGCAAAACTTTACCAACAATCAAAAAGACATGAATAAAAGGAATATAAACAAGGATAAGGAAAGAGAAACACACAAGGAATTTTATATTGATTCACTCAACTTGAGTTACGTCCAATACCTTTGTCTAGAAGGATTTCTATTAAGCAACCTCTCGGTTATAAACAAGAATTCTATCAGCCTCTTCAAGTCTTACAACAGTGATCAACCCAAGATCACTTAAAAATCCAAGTATTCTTTAGTCACCAAGTCTCTTCAGACTTTCACAACATAGATAAAGTGTTTAATAGAATACAACTCACAATGTGAGGATATGAAAGTATAAGAGTGTTTACAAAAATTTTGCTAAGCAAAGAGTATGAAAAATAGAGTTTGCATGATCATCCAACAAAAAGGTTTCTTTTTCTTTAGTTGCTGTTTCTCATTCTATCTACTTGAGTGTTATATATAGCCTTGAGAAGATAGCCATTGAGATATATGAGCTTCAATCTTCAGAGACACATTCTTAGGCTTTGTTATGCATGGTTGCACATGTTTTGAGTTTGCAGATGAGACAGAAAACAACTTTTGATTTTGCACCAAAATGGAGGGTGTAGTTCTGCATTTTGGGGTTGCTTTTTCCGAATGTTCCTTATTTTGATTTGACAGCTTGATAAGTTGACTTACTTTCTTGCAAAGCTATACTTATAGACAAAAACATATTTGCTTTTCATTTAATGTGAGATACTTGAACGTTGGATCTCATAAGAAAAGGATAAAACATAAGTTTCAAAACATACAAGAATAAGCCGATTAAAACTTAGTTGAATTTTAAGACATCTCAGATAAGGTATTTGGATTATTTTCGCACAAAGCGCGTATGTTAAAATAAGGCAAATAGACGATTGGTATAAAGTGACGCGTTGGACGCTAGTTTTCATAAAACATTATTGGAAGCTTTCAAAAACTTTTTACTATGTAGTGAGAGCAATTATTTACGAACTCTAAAATTTAATAATTTTTGTTATCTTCAAAACTTTGAGGGATTAGACGCTTCATATGTTTTTAGTTCCAACAAAATTAGATATAAATTTATATAAAAATGAAAGGATTAAAACCATGTTTGGTAGGCCATTTCAGTTAGCTTTAACTTTTTTTACTAGCTAAAAAACTTGTTTAATATTGTTAATAATGGTTGGTAAACAAGCTTTTTTAGTAGTTTGTAGCTTTTTTTTTATACACTATTTCAAGTAGCATTTTTTAAAATGCTAGCTTCTAGTTTCTAACTTTTTATATTTTTCTCCTTTTTATCCTTAAAATATTTATTAAATGTCCTTATTACCTTATTACATAAGGTAAGATTTTATTTTATTTTATTTTATTTCTCTTCTTACACTATTTATTTTAACCATTACATTATTTGTATTATTTATTATATTATTTTAACATTATTTTTCAAGATATTTTAACTATTACATTAATCAACATAACGAAAGCATGATATCTACTTAAGTATATTAATTTATTTTATTTTAAACTTGGTTAGAAATATTTTAAGATATAATATAAAATTAATAGTAGAATGCATAATACGAAAAAAAATTATAATTGAAACAAAAAATTATAATTAAAAAAAATTAATTTATATAAAAAATTACAAGAGTTTAAAATTAATAAAAAAATGAAATTATAATTATTCCAAAATATATTTTATCAATTAAATAAAATTAAAATTTATATAAAAATCCCATGTAATTATGTTCATTTATGTCATTTTACATTTATCAGTTACTTCAATAGATAATTTTACCAAACACTTATAATTCAATAAGCTAACTTAACAACTTTCAGCTACTAACTACCAATTTTTAGCTACCAACCACCTTTTTCAACTTTAAGCTATTTTTTTAGTTTTCTATTAGCTTTTCAACTAATTTAAATTATTTTTTTATTTTGGTGTCCTAACTTTAAAGGACACTTATTGGATAGGACGTTTTAATAAGAGAAAAAAATAGAATAAAGAAAAAGCACAAATATTAATGTATTTTTTTATTTATTTAAAGAGAAATAAAAAAGGGGGAAATAATTAAAATTTTTCAAAAAAAATCCATTTGCATTTTTTAATTTAAATTTTAAATTCTTTATTTTTCTTTTCCTTTATGAGAAAATTCTTTATTTTTCTATTTTCTTTTCTCTGATACAATCTTGGATAAGTTTTCTAATTAATCCTCTCAATAAATATAATTTTTTAAGGGTTAAATATGTTTTTGGTCCTCCAAAAATATATCTGTTTTGGTTTTAGTCCTCAATTTTTTTTTCTTGAATAAAGTCCTTCAAATATTAAAAATACCCTAATTAGATCATTGTACTAAACTTTGTTTAACTTTTCTGTTAAATGATAGTCACATCAGCCTCACAATCACCATAATTTGCTGATGTGATTGGCATTGTCAACTGTTATGTCTAAGTCAGATTAATAACATACTTTTTGAATAAAATTATTATATGTTTAACCCTAAACTATAAATTTTTTAATCCTAAAGCAAAAATAATTGCAAGATTTTTTATTAAAAATTATTACTAGGCACTTTAGATCATAACATATTTTACTTGAAAGCTGATATGGCTATTATTTAATAAAAAAATTAAGCAAAATTTAGTACAGAGATTTAATTAAGGTATTTTTAATATTTGAAGAATTTTATTTAAAGAAATTTAAAAAAAAAAACCAAAATTAAAATTGGTCCATTTTTAGGGTATGAAAAACTTATTCAATCTTTTTTTAATATATTAGTGACCGTGTATCACACATATAATGATGAAGTGCAGAAGAAATAGGCTAAGCCTTTTGGGGAGCAGAAGGAAAAAGTTCCCAAGACGCAATAATTGAAAAGCACGTTTACCAAAGTAGGGATTCCCACAAATCGATATTAAAGTTGAGAGGTAGTGGACTCCTTGTCAGCATTTTTGTTGTCAAATTGAAATTTATTAAAGTTCAACAAGTCTGCTGCACCGGTCTTCAAGTCCACACTGGATAATGTCCAATAGTTTAATACTTTAATTTACCTTGGTATTCATCACCATTGACCCCTTTGTTCTGCAAGTGTTTGATTTAGGCAGTTGATTGAATGGGCATATGAAAAGTATAAATATTGACGGTTGTTTTGATTAAGAAAATGTATTGTAGTTTTTTTTTTTTACAGTAATTATAAGGTAAATAATAACCAGTGTCTTGAAGACATTATTTAAAAAATAAAAAATAAAAAATTTTCATTAAAAATATCATTAATGAACATCTATTGTGGTTTTCAATGCATTCCTAATATAATTTTCAATAAAAACTTTTTATTCTGAATTCCTAAAGTTAGCAAGACCCTAATTATAAATAGAGGAATGCTAGTCACATTTTTTATAACATTTTTTAATACTTTTTTTATTAATGACTGAATTTATTAAAATCATAAGTTTTGATGGGTTTTACTTCTAAATTAGGAGAAAAAGTCATTAAATGAGAAGTGAGACTCATCAAAGTTTATGATTTCTAATAAATTTTAATCAATAATAAAAAAAAGTATTAGAAAGAGTGTTATTAACATTTCTCTTATAAAAATATGTTTTTTAATTTATTTGTTGCTTTCAAAACATTTATGTAAAAATAATAAAATTTTGCTTTTTTATTAAATCTTTAAAAATAAAAAATAAAATTAAAATAAGGTGTCATTATTTATAAAAATAAAAATAAAAACATATAACATTTTTTAGATAAAAAATATCTCCATTTATTCAAAAAAATTCTAACCTTAAAAATAAAACATGAACATCCTTCTACAATTTGAAGTTAGGGTTATACTCATTTAATTAAATTTGGTACCACGGTTAATAAGAATTTTTTTTAGAGATGACTTATATTCTTTATGGGAGGTCATTAGAGATGACATGTATTCTTTATGGGTTATACTCATTTAATTAAATTTGGTACCATAGTTAATAAGTTTTGTTTTTTTTAGAGATGACATATATTCTTTATGAGAGGTAATTTTGCTTTAGTTCGGATAAAATATTTAGGTTTAAATATATTTTTTGTGCTTATAATTTATTCACTTTTTGATTTTAATCATTGTAAAAAAATTTCCTTTTAAAACGTCCTTGGAACATTTTTTTGTTGTTAGAAATTGTTGACGTGGCTAACGGTTGTAAGTGCCACGTTAGCAAATGATGACATCATAAAATGCCACATCATCAAAAAGTGTAACGTTAACAATGTCAAATCAATAGGGACTAAAAATAAAAAAAATGATTTACAAGGACTAAAAACAAAAAAATTAATTTACAAGAACTAAAAAGAAAAAAGTGACATACTTGTAGGGATAAAAGAGATATTTAAGTCTCAAATTAAATATTAATATAAAATAAATGTTTATATAAAATAGTTGTTTAAAAACTTTAGGATGAAATAAGCAAGAGTTAAAACAAGCAAGGTCAAGCTAGGCTTTAGTATGCCTTAATGTGACCTAGTTCATAATTACAAAGTTTAAGTCTAATCTATTTACCTTTTATGGGTCAATTTTTAAGGCCTAGCCTAACCTATTTGAAAGTCTGACCCTTGACAGGGCAGTTGACATATTTTCCACCCCTATAGACCTTAAGTAGGTCAGGCCAAGCTAAGGTTGAATTTTTTAAACAACTCAAGCCTATTTAAACAAACAATGTTAGCGTGTATTTGATCACACAACTAAACAACCACACACAACTCCATCTGAAAAAGGGACAAATTCCTAATAAAAATCTAAGGCAACCTTTCCTTGTCACCACAGTCATGACTTAACATATGGTTCTATAAAATATGTCTTGGTGGTTTGTGCTTAGGTCTCACTGATGGCTGCCATGGTTGATTGTGTCACATTGTTGATTGTTGCGGTGTAGGCGTGAATGGTGATCTTTGGTAACAAAGTGTGATGCAATGAAGTACAATATGGCCTTGGTGCTATGATTTTTTAGGTGGTAGTTAAAGGTAATGGCAATTTAAGGGTGACACCATAGGTCAACTCTATTGTGAAAATATGTAGAAAGAAAAAATCATGGTGCCACCATCATACAGCCTATAAATAGGTTAGGTCACATAAGTAGGATTTTAGGCTAGGCAAACCTTGAAATAAGGCAAACCAGGCCTTGAGAAATTGGCTTGTAGCATGAAAATAGACCAAGTTCAAATTTTGTAATTATGAACTAGGATAGACTCAAGCCTATCAAAGTCTAGCCTATTTCCATCACTAAATGTTTATTTCATATTAAACTTTTTAGGTAGGTTTATTTCATATTTAAGTATTTATTATATATTAATGTTTAAATATCTTTCTTTGTCTTCAAAATATGTCACTTTTTTTTTTATTTTAGTCCTTGTAAATTAATTTTTTTATTTATTTTTAGTCTTTGTAAAATACATTTTTTTTAGTTTTAGTCCTTGTTGACATAGCATTTTTGATGATGAGGTATTGCTAACGTGGCATTTTTTATAATGTGACATTTTATGACATCGTCATTTGCTGACATGGCACTTGCTAATGTCAGCAACTATTAGCCATGTCAGCATTCATTGGCAACTTCTAACAACAAGGATCAACAACAAAAAAAAAAAAAGCAAAAAAAAATGTATAAAGACTACAATCAAAAAGTGCATAAATTATAAGGACCAAAAGTATATTTAAGTTAATATATATTTTTTTTGTAATGCTTAATTATATTTGAAGTGTTTAGGGTTCAAGATTTTTTCTCATAATCACTTATTCATCACTAATGTCATATATTTATTTTTTTTTCTAAATAATGAAAATCTCCTATCTATTTTAGGGGTGTTGATCCCTATTTGTACTTGAACAAGTGCATTTGTTAACCAATAATATATAAAGTATTTTATATCTCAAAATATCACCCTATAAGGACTATTTTCTAAGTATTAATATTACCAAATCTTTGATTATTTAGACAATAAAAAAAAAATGGTTAGTTATAATATGGATCAAGAAAAACTCAAAGAAATGAAGAAAAAGAATGAAAAAATCCCAAGAACTCAAAGAATTACAAGCAATAATTCAATTATGACATTTGATTTCAACAATGCATTTGCTAATGTTACACAATTTCGCTATAATTTGTGTTTCTTTTTAATTGCCAACCATTTATTTTCAATCTACTAGCAATCAACGATTATACAATGTTAATATTATTTTTTTACATTATTATTCTCAATGATCATACAAAGTAACAATTTAGTAGAACATAAAGTACCAACAAGTTAGTTAATTTAATAACTGATTGAAAGTGAAGAGATTACGGTTGATCTTCCAAAACCCCTAACCTGATTTATCTTATAAATCCACCAATTAATTGCTATATGATCACTGATCAATCAACTAAAATTATATTAAGAATATCAATTTCCAACGTATCACAAAAAAGCATTAAGACAAGCCCAATAATAAAGTAAAAAAAAAAAAAAAGAAGAAGACTCATATTAAAATTGGAAAATAAATAATTCAACACAAAGGATCCATCATAGCCCTGGTATATATGGGTTTAGTTATTCAAAGTCACATGAAAATACAAAACAAAAACCAAATCCTAAAAGAATTTATAATGAATAAAAAATAAGAAAAATAAACACCCCCTAACGTGGTTACATTTGGTACAAAAGCAAATGAGCTTCAATTCCTTGCTTACAACTTCCTTGTTAGTCTTACGGGGAAGCAGCAAAGACTCAAAGAGAGAGTGAATAAGTGTAGAGGGAAGATAAGAGAGCATAAATATAGTTGTTTCCTTAATGTGAAATAACTTCTATATTTATAGTTCATAAAGATAAATGTTGCTTCCTTATTTACGTCAAATTTGGGATTTAGATAAGATAATTTTAAAAAAATAATCCTAAATTTATGCCTTATAAATTAATATCTCCAAATTTGTCTTCATTAAATCATTATTAGATCCTTTTGTTGATATCTTCAAATATTCATCAAATCTTTCCAAACTTCTATTTTTATCCAAAATTATCAAATTCCTTAATCCTAGTTAAAAAAAAAATTAGTAATGAAAATCTACTCAAAACAATTAATAAAATATTTTCATCTCAAATTATATCATTTCAAAATAGTCGAAATTTGTCAACAAGGGTTGATACATCTGGTCAAGTATTCTGCTCATACAAGTTGTGACTTAGGTTCAATTCTTAGATTTTTTCTGTTGGTAGATGATATGTAAATTCTACTATAAATCCTTGTTGAGGTTGGTGGTCTTTTTTGGCATTGCAAGGGAGGTGTCTTTCCTTAATCTAAACTTCACAAAAAAATAGTAGAAATTTCCTCAAAATATTTATTTAAAATATAATTATAATAATCAATAAAATCTTTTAAAAACAATCAATTAAAAGAATAGAATTTCATAAAAATTCTCATGAGCCAAATTTATTATTTATTATCATATAATAAATAAGAAAATAAATGAGTTTTAAATATTAATATTAATTAGCATAACAAAATTCAATCAAATTTTTATAAATAAATAGGTAGAATGACGACTTGTAAAGGGATTAGGGGATATGACTTAGCAAAGACTACAAATTAAAAATGCTTGTCATTGGTGAATTCTATTCAAGGGTTATTCAAATTAAGTGTGTGTTTAATTTAAAAGTTTTTTAAAATAATTCAATCATTAATCACGTCCAATTTTGGATTGTCTTACTTTTGGACTAACCTCAGGTCAAACGTCAACTAAATAGGCAAATCACATTTACTAGCTCTTAATTATTAGAATACCCATCATTGATGTCTTAGACCACTTCTTTCCATAAATCTAGCTCAACTGCAACCCTTATATAAGAAGAACTCATATAATTGGAAAAAACATAACACAATTGAGTCTGGCCATAATCGAGCATTGGGGCCGATCTTGTGCAATTTGACTGTGACCGAAACAATTCGACATCCATCGTGGAGATGCGGTAAACCTTTTCTAGGCCACACACGCATTCATTCTCTATTTGCTTTTTCCTAGGGGTGTTTGTGGGTATGGCTAACTTGTGGACCCAAACTAACTCAATTACTTCGGTTCATTTTTTTTTAAGTGTTTGGGTCACATCTGACCCAATCCATTCAAACTTGGTCAAGTACGGGTTGGGTAACAGGTATTGATTTTCGTACCCGTGAGCCCAACCCGCTAACCTGGCATTTTATTAAATTTACTATTTTTATATACGAATAATTAGTGAGTAACAAAATTGCATAGACACCCTTGGCTCATTAATTAGTAAACATGACAGAATTAATCAAAAAACTCTAGCTCACTAAATACAATATATTTATAATGTGTTAAAATTCGAAAGCAAAAAATACAATTTTTTTAAAAATTAACAAAATTTTAAATATATGGACCCGATTGACCAACCCAAACCAACTTGTTAATAACTGGGTTGGTTTGGCTCAGGTTTGACAAAAAAATCGCATAAACCCAACTCAACCTATATTATTTTGATTAGTTTGGGTAACGGGTTTAGCTAAACCCAACCCAAACCGACCCTTGTACCCCCTACTTTTTCGTATGCAGGGGAGAGAAAAAACTAATTTGTATTTCTTTGTGTTTCGAATGATCTTTAATCCCATTTTTATAGGCTAAATGGCAAACCCTATCAAGGGAAATATGGAAACTAACATAGAAAAAGGAACTAGGAAAAATATTAAAGATACAATGAGCTATTTATCTGATCCTAATAATATCAGAGATATTTACAACACTCTCCCTCAAGTTAGTAAATCAATATTAATCATTCTCAACTTTCTAGTAAGTTCCTATAATCTCACAATAAGGAGCCCTTTGGTGAATACATTTGTTAATTGAAGCCTTAACAGGATGTAAGTCGTAGTTATAAATAAGACCGTTGTCATTCTCTATATGCTTGATTCTTTTATGTTGTACAAGATTGTGAACAATGTTAATAGTTGAATTATTATCACAAAATAGCCTCATAGGGTCTTTAGACTTTATCTTAAGGTCATCAAGAATGATCTTTGTCCATAATACCTTACAGATACCATGTGCCATACCTTGAAACTCTGCTTCAGCACTAGACCAAGCAGTCACATTTTGTTTTTTACTCCTCCATGTCACCATATTTCCTCCCAAAAATTTGTAGTACCTTGAGGTGAACTTCTATCAACAACTGACTTGACATAATTTGCATATGTATACATTTCCACAGATAATATGTCTTCTCTTGTGAATAATAATCCTCTTCTTGGACTTGCTTTCAAATAATGGAGAATTTTATCTACTACGTTTAGGTGTCTTTCTTGGGGATCATGCATGAATTAGCTTACACACTCATAGCGTAAGTAATGTGGACTTCTCTATTGTTGGGCTTTCCTCCTTACTTCCAATCTTGTGGTTTTGTTTAATGGGAACTTTAGATGTTTTACACCCTAATTTTCCTGTTTCTTTGAGAAGATTGAGTACATGCTTTCTTTCAGAAATAAAGATATCCTTTAAGGAATAGACAACCTCTATCCCAAGAAAGTACTTAAGCTTTCCAGTTCCTTCACTTCAAACTAGGTTCCTGGTTTCTCCTTCATAACTTACTTTTTAGTCTCATCATTACCTCCCATCATCATATCATCCACACAAACTAGAAGGAATGTGAGTTTACCATTATGGGAATGCCTTATGAAAAGGGTATGATCACCTTGACTTTGTCTATACCTTGAGGATAACATAACCTGGGTGAATCTTCCAAACCACACTTAAAGAGATTGCATGAGACCATACAATGCCTTTTAAAGTTTGCACACCTTATTCTTCTTATTATGAGAAGCAAATCCTAGAGGGATTTTCATGTACACCCCCTATTTTAGGTCTCTTTGAAGGAAAACATTTTTAATATATAAATGTCGTAAGTCCCAGCCAAAGTGAGCAGTTAGGGAAATGATGATTCTCAATGTATTCATTTTTTCTACTAGGATAAAAATCTCCTCATAATTATTCCTATAGATCTAAGTATACCCATTCGTATCCAATCTTGCCTTATATTGATCCAGGGTTCCATCAGATCTATACTTCACAATGTATATCCACCCACAACCAACACCCTTCTTATTTTTTGGCTTGTCTACAATTTCCTAGGTCAAGTTTCTTTCTAATGACCTCATTTTTTTCATTCATGGCTTGAACTGAGTTCTCATATTTTAAAGCCTCTTAGATTGAGGTGGTAGTTTTAATTACATCAATGGCTACTATAAAACTCTAATGTTGTGTAGAAAGATGATTAGTACAGACAAATTGAAATATAGGAAACTTAACATACGATTTTTCTTTTCCTCATGGTAATAGGCAAGTCATCGGTAATATTTTCAGGTAAATTCTTAGTAACACTTTTAGGAATACTTACCTCTAGCTTAGACAATTAAGTTTGTTATGAAACCAGAGTAGTTTTTTTTCTCGCTTTGGTAGTTCCTATAGAATTGGTCTACCTCTCTTGCTTCATTAATGGCTTCCTGAGTGGTAACTTTGATGGCTTCCTTAGTGGAAACTTCTTCTTCATGAGTGGGCTCTTGAACATCATGTATAGTGAGAAAAGGTAATGACTCAATAACAGACTCGACTTTTAGACTAGTCTTCCCTTGAAGTTAAGGGCTAGTATAAAAAGACTCAATTTCATGAAAGGTGACATTCATAGAGACATAAACACGACGACTCTGAGGCTGATAACACTTGCACCCCTTTTTATTTGAGGAATAACCAACAAATATACTTTTGATGCCTGTGGGTTTAACTCTCCATGATATTGATTTTGAGAGTGAATAATTAAAGGCAACACATCCAATGACACGAGATGGGAGATTGGTCATAATTGGTTAGGAAGGAAAGAAAGACAACATGTGCTACACAGACTAACACCCTTAAAGACATAAGAAGGCAACCTATCTATCAGACAAGCAACAATTAAGACATCTCCCCATTAAGTTTTAGGAACAAACCTATGAAAGAAGTGGGCTTTAGAACCTTCAACGAGATGATGATTCTTTCTTTCTACAACCCCATTTTATTGGGTGGTATCAATGCTAGTTAGCTCACAAGTTATCTTTTTTTCTTGGAAAAATTTTGATTCACATACTATGCCATTGTCAAAATGGAATTTTTTAATAGATTTCCCAAATTGAGTATGAACTATAAGGAAAAAAAATTAAGAATAATTGAAAAACTTCAAATATATCTTTCATGAGAAATATCCATGTGGCTCGAGTACAATCATCAATAAACAAAACAACCATTTTGCCCCAAATATATTAGGAGTAGAAATAGGTCCTGATACATTAGAATGAACAAGATCAAATGGTTTACTACTTCTATAATTACTACGAAGAAATGTTGCATGGTGGTGTTTTGCATACTGACAAGCATCACAATTGAAAAACTCAGCCAACTCTTTTGTAAACAAGTGAGGAAACAAAGACTTAATAATATTGAAAGAAGGATGTCCAAGACACCTATGGTGATCCAAAATTGGGAAACTATCCAAGCCCTTCGGCTTGTCTAGGGATAGTAAGTCAACACCTTCTTTCTAGTATTGCATTCAATCTCCATGTGACTCTACTCCTTAGTAACACCAACTGTCCTCCCATAGCAAGATCTTGAAAAACACAATGGGAATGGAAAAAAGGGTATTGTACACTTCAAGCCGTGTGTAAGTTGGTGTATAGAAATAAGGTTATTAGAGAGTTTGGGAACATGTAGGACGTTATTCAAGTGTAGGGAAGGTTGAAGTTAAATGTTGTCACATCTAGTAATAGGAGCACGAGATCCATCAGCAAGAATAATATGTTGCTTTTCAAACAATGTGGAATAGGATGAGAAATATAAGGAATATGAGTCATATGATCAGTAGTACTAAAGTCAAGTATCTAGATATCCTTCGGCAAAATACCAGTGACATTAAAAGAACTCAATGATGAAATGGAAACAAGTTTATTGTCTAACATAGTGGAGGACTAGCAATAATAGAAGCTTTCTCAATAAGATAGAAATAAAAGTACCAAACAGCCACAAATACTCAATGTTAGGGCGAGAACACCCCAAGAAGAATTAAACAAAGGCTAGGACACAACCAAGGCGACACCACAAACTAAATAACCACTAAGAAACACTTGAAACACACCTTAAATGTGAGACCCAAAACTTGGATGTGATCCCAATCAAACTAAGAAGGAAAAATGAGTCAATTGGTACTTGCGACGTTGTAGACGGGAATCGGGAAGGTGACATGTAAGGACCCAACTTGTTGGGATTTGAACTCAGCTATTTTTCAATTAGGATTGAGAAAATAAGACATTACTTATGTTAAGTTGACAAAAATATGAGTAAATTTTTCACAATTCATGTAAACTTGGATTTAAATTTCACAAGTATGAGATTGATAGTATAATCATTCTACAAAAATTTAGATTTAAATATAAACAAAAGGAAGGCTATATAGCATGGTAGCTTCAACAGGTACTTAATAACTAGTTTATAAATGTGCTTAAGATTAAATAGGCTAGAAAATATAAAATTTCTCATATAGATAAAATAATGTATAAAAACATTAATCTTTTACTTCTTAGTGTACCTGATACAGAGTGTATATAAGAAAATGAATTAGGGAGAGGGGTAGGATGATTATATAACATTTAGAATGAAATATTCCTCACATGTGTTTAAAACATTAAAACAATAGTTTACCCTAAATTCTCGAGGCATCCCTAAGCACGCAATTGACAGTACACGCATGTTCCAAACAGAATTCACAAAATTGCTCATAACACAAGACAAAGCAATGTCATAGTTCACTTAAATGGAGCCACAAGTCGTCAGGAGCAAGGTGCTCCTAACTGACTCTCTATGCCTATTATTCGTAGGGCTTTTTCACTCCCTTTTACCTTGAGTTAGTGAGGGCCCCTTTGAAGATATTCCGGGTTCCTTTCGTGTTGCTCACTTTTTTTGCTCCCAAACTTGCGATCGGTGTAACTTTTCCTTAATGGTTTGATCAACGATCAGGACCTGCCAAAATGCAAAAAGGTGGTGAGTACTATGCAATGGTAGGATTGCATGTGGGATCATACAATTGTGGCCCCCATATGTAAACCCTTAAACACGTGCCCCTAGGAGAGAGAAAGCAAGAAAACAGTGTCAATTTAGAAAAGCACTTTAATCATTGTGATTAACAGGATGAGAGGAGTAAATTTATGGGTTCATTTCAGCAAAACAACAACATATAGAGCCTCTTTTTTTGAATATAAGAAAGTGAAGATGAAGAGAAAACAAGAGATTAAGAAAGATACGGGGCTTACTGAGTCGAAATGAAGTCAAAAGCTTGACCCGGGCTCGAATAGGAGAGAACCCACCGAACACAACTTAAGCTTGGGCTTTAGCAGCCTAAGCTTGAGACATGCAAAAGAAGGTGTGGCACGAACTTAAGCTCGTGGGGCTCTTAGTGATGGCATAAACGGAAGCATGAGGGAGAGAGAGGTTGAGAATCATATAGGTGTAGCAAAACAAACCATTTATCCATTATCCATCATCCATCTAATCCATCCACAAATAAATCCATCTATTACAAAAAAATAATATTGGATTGGATCCAATCCATCCATTTAATTTTATGGATGGTTAGTAATCGATCTACTATTTTTTCCAAAATCCATTGGATTACATTAAATAAAAAAATAAAATCCATTGGATACAAAAAAAAGCCTTAACTTAGCTTTGGCCAAGGCATCTTCGATTCAGCCAGGACAATTTTAGCTTGACTTCGACCAGGACATCTTTGACTTAGTCTCAACCAGAGCATCATTGGCTCAGGTTCGGCTAAGGTATTTCAGGTAGGCCTTGGCCAAGGCATCTTCAGCTCGCCCAAGACATCTTCGTCTCGGCTTCGGCCATGACATATTTGGTTAGGGCATCTTCGGCTTGACTTCGGTCAGCGCATCTTCGGCTCAGCCTCGGCTAGGGCATATTTAGCTCAGCCTCGACTAGGATAGCACTGGGTCAGCCAGGGCATTTTTGACTCAGCCAGGACATCTTCAGCTCGGCCTCGGCCTCGGCCTTTGACTCGACCTTAACCAAGGCATCTTAGGCTTAGCCTCGACTAAGGCATTTTCAGCTTAACCTCGGTGAAGGCATATTTGGCCAGGGCATCTTTGGCTCAACTTTGGCTAGTGCATCTTCAGCTTAGCCTCAGCTAGGACATCTTCGGCTCAACAGGGCATCTTCGACTTAACTTCGGTCAGGGCATCTTTAGCTCGACCTCGACCAGGACATTTTTGGCTTGGCATCTGTTAGGGTATCTTTGGCTCGACTTTGGCCAAGGCATCTTCGGTTCAGCCTCGGCCAAGACATCTTTAACTCAGCTTCAGCCATTTTTGGGTTAGCCTTAGCCAACACTTCTTCGGCCAAAGTATCTTCATCTCGACTTCGACCATAGTATCTTTAACTCAATTTCAGCTAGAGTATTTTCTACTCAATTTTGGCCAGATTATTTTCAACTCGGCCATAGTGTCTTTAACTAAGTTTCAACCAAAGTATCTTCAACTTGGCCTTGGCTAGAGTATCTTAAACTTGACTTCACTTAGAGTATCTTTAAATTGATCTCAGCCAAAGTATCTTTAAGTCAACCTCAACCACGGTTTTAAAAAATAGGTCAAAATATTAAAATTTAAAGCTCATGGGTTAGCCCTAGCATACAGGGTTTTATGGGCTTTTTGGCCCTGTGGGCTTTTTTTATGTAGGGCTTTTTGGCCTTGGCCCATGTGTTTTGATGGCTCTAAAGTCAGGTGAGAGTGTGGAGCATGATGATGCTTATGTGTGTGTATCCGTATGAGAGTCTTAGAGTATGAGAGAGAGATGTGCTTAAAAAGGAGAGAGGGTATTGTGTGATTTGCTACGTGTTTGTGAGATTGTTAATAATGACAGAAAAGAAGAAATGTGTTAAAATGGTGAGAATTGTGATATTTTGTGACATGGTTTTTTTACATGAATGAAAAAGTGAGTGGGGAGTGATTTGTTATGGAGAAAATAGGGAGAAAGAGGAGAAAGAGAGGGAGAGAGGATATTTTAAAAATAAAAATTATTTAATTTTAAAATATATTATTTTTGTGGATGGATTGAATATCCATCCATTAAAAAAATGTTAATGGATGGATTTGATTGGATTTTATTAGATGGATCATGGATGGATTGAATTTTTTAAATGAATTTTTAATGGATCAAAATGGATTACTGGATTATTTTTATCCAATCCATTACAATCCGACTAAGAATTTATCCGATCCATCCATTTGCCACTCCTAGAAGCATATTGTGGTGATGGTGGCTTTGGGTGGTGCAATAATGAGAAATCAAAGTCGAGGGTGATGGTGTGAAAAGATGAATGAGAGAGAGAGAGAGAGAAATTGGAACCTCCATGATTGGCTTAGGGAATAAGGAGAAATGAAGTTGATTGAAAGGTAGGGGTTGGCAGTGTGTTTATGAAGTTGGAGGGTGGGGGGGTCATAGTTTTATAAAACCAGGAGGGTGGCGTCCTTAGTATTAAGAGAATGAGTGAGGGCATGGCTTCTTAGAGAATTTCCGTGCATATAATATGTAGGGGGAAGCTAGCATGACTTGGTGAGGGAGTTATAAGTGGTTTTGTCTTGTAACAATGGAGGGAAATGGGTTTATAATGTGTAGACACAAATCTAAGTTACAAGGGAAATAACATTTAGGAATTAATTTAGATAAATTGTGAAAATTAGAAATAGTTCTAGGATTATTGAGACCGAATCTCAACATAGCTATTTAATATTTTTGGATGACTCATAGAAACCTTCAAAAGCATCATGTTCTACCTCAGGTAGTTAATGATGGAAGATCATTGGCTATAGCTATGGCGTAGTCGTCTAACTTATATGTATATATATGCATGATGTTTAAAACCTTTTATAGCAATTCAAGTTTAAACTACTTTAAGAAATACAATTTATTCATATTGAGAAAGCCTTTATTTTAATATAATCCTTAATTAATAGCTATAATATTTAATAATACAAAATAATTTGCTATGATAATTAATAGATTTAAAATAGCATATTTTACATAAATAAGGTACTTGAAAATATAGCTATAATAATTAATAGCTCATACCAAACTGTTTTTAATTTAACAAAGCATTTGTAATGTATTTTATCTTAATTATGAAAACTCAATTTGCTTAATATTAACCATCATTGAGAAAATATAGCTATAACTTCATATTATTTTTCTTCTATACTTTAGAAGGATTTATTTTGCATTTAAAGAAGACATACAATATCTAAATTATCATTCTTCTAAACTTTTAAATAAAGTTGTCACATACACACACACACACACACAAGGGGTGTATCGTATGAGAATGGCCTTTTTAGGTGAGAATGAGAATGACTAATCTCAATCATTAAATTAAAATGGAAGGCCTAGATTAAAATGCTTAAAAATTCAAATTAAAACCTCATGTAACCATCAAATCTCTAAAACTTTCACCAAACAAAAATCAAATATCTAAAAGGTTTCAATTACCACTTCCTAAGATTGCAGTTAAACCATCACCATCACCCCCTATAACCATCGTCGCCATTGTCGTCGTTGCCACCACTACCACCGCTGACAACGGTGGTGGCGATGGCAATGACGGCAATGGCAACAATGGCGATGATTATGGTGGTGGTGGTGAAGATGGTCATAGTGGTGCTGGTAATATGTTAACACCATGACCGTTGCCCCCATTGCCATCACTATCATCAGTATGGTGGTGGTGGTGGCGATAGCGACGATGATGGCGACAACAATCATGGTAGTGGTGGTGATGACATCATGAAGGTGGTGGTGGCAGCAATCATGGTGGTGATGATGATGGGTAACAATAATCTTAAAGAGAAAGATGTGATAATTGGGATATTTTAGGACATGATATTTGAGATCTTTTAGAGATTTAATTTTTGTTTGGTGAATCTTTTAGAGATTTGATGGTTATATGAGGTTTTAATTTAAATTTTTAGGTATTTTAATCTAGGCCTTCCATTTTAATTTGACGGTTAAGATTAACCATTCTCATTTTCACCTAAAAAGACCATTCTCATATGATTCGCCTATATATATATATATATATATATATATATATATATATATATATATATATATATATATATATATATATATATATATATATATACGAGCAATACCTTTTTTTCGACAAGGCATTATTTAGAAAAGCTAATTTGAAAGCTCTAAAATATACATGTGAAAATATGCATGCCTATACATCGTTTGTGGTATACAAGGCCAAGCAGCAACAGTAAGTGCGTACCTGTCCCTAATAAAGAGGCTCAGAATACTTAACTATTAAAGCTTTTCTCCTATTACTAAAAAAAGGATGTTACACAATACGTGGGTTTCATAAGTTGAAAAACGGGTTAACAAAATATGGCACGTGTAGGCACATGCCAAGTCAAATGGACCCAAGATTTTGGGCCTTAGTAGATTGATAGACGATGCTTCTTTCAATGGTGGTTTCACTAAAAAAAACTAGTTGAAAATTTTTTTCTCACAATTTGCGGTGGTGATGACGATGGCAAATAAAAATATTTTGGGCATAATGAAGGTGCTAAGGCATCAATGAATGCTTCCAAAAAAGGAACCTTAATTAAGGAGGCAAGGCTTTGAATGCAAAAGTAAAGCCCCTTGCATTAGGAGCTTTGATACCAACTTGAAAATAAAAGGAAGAGAAAAAATTGAATTGTATTTTTGTGTACTTTGAATACAAGCTTTAATCCAATTTTTATAGGCTAAATGGCTAATCCTATTAAGGCAAATAAGGAGACTAACATTAAAAAAGGAAATAGGAAAAATATTAAAGATACAATGAGATATTTATCTAATCATAATAATATCAAAGATATTTACTACATATACTATCAACGTCACTATAAGAGGCGTGCCTTTAACATATCTCGTCACTTTGGTGTGATTATTACTGACTTCAGTGTTAGGATTAGGGATGACAAAAAACCTATACCGGCAGATACCCACAGGTAAAACCAGCTATGGATATTAAATGGATAGCTAAATAGATACCTGTTTATTAACAAGGAGAGGATGGGTAGTAAGGTACCCCGTACCCGCAAATACTCGCACTTTAGAATTATTTAAACACCCTTAATTATATATAAAGTAAATTACTTTAATTTATTTTTAGTATAAATATATATTTCAAAATTATTTATTTTTAGTATGAACATATGTTACAATTTTTTTTTTTGTATAAATATATGTTTCAAAAATAGTTATTTGTGGTTTTATTTTATTTTTTACTTTTTGTTTAAGATTTTATATTTTAACAAATATTTATGGAGGTAGACATATATAAAATTCGTAAATACCCACTTAACAAGTACCCATATAAATATAGGCGGGTATACATATAAATATAGGCGGGTATAGGAGGACTATTACCCAACCTGCCCTGTTGACATTCCTAGTCAGGATTTTTTTTGCTGGTACGTCATCCTTCAACCACATAGAAGAAGTCTTGAATGAAATTAGGGAGTTTGTGCAAGCCAACAACACTAGTAGTGTTCATGACTTGTCTTGTCCCACCGACTCGACCTGATCTAAAAGGACTTTTGACGGATTTGAGTTTAAGAAATTGGATCCAGTGTATTTTGAGGATAGGTTTGGGTTATATTTTGAGTTGTCCCAACCAGTCTAATGTCATATTTTTTAAAAAAAAGTATAAATTTTTAAACAATTATGTATGAATAATACAACTTCTTGACTTAATAATAATATTTTGTTTAACATGATACTATATTTATATTGATATCATTTAACTTAAAATATATATTGTAAAATATACCTTAACTGTAGTTGTATATTCCTTTAATTCTATGATTTAGCTATATATAATGTTAAGATTAATATATTGTGCTAACAAGTCGGGTTGACCTAGACTTGTCCCAAATGTTATCAGGTCAAGTTTGGATTTACAAAATTGACCTTATTAAAATTTCAGTCCTAGTAGGGACACATGTTAATTCGTCTCACGAACACCCCTAGACAAAACAAAAATAAATATCTATTTTTTAATAAAAATAACTCGTGACCAATAATTTTGCTCTCAATTTGTAAACTTTTGATGGTAATTAATATATCTTTCATTATAAAATTAACATATGAAGTACCATCGTTAGGTATCATCTTTCTTATCTTAACAAAAATATAAAGGCAGCTTTCGAAGGACCTCCATTACTGGATAGTGAATATGAGATTTTTTTCCCCCCACAATTATATATGAGACATATAATGAGGTGTATGTTCAAGTTATATTTTCTTCAAATATAATATATTTTTTAGCTTGCATTTAATTAGAAATAAACGACTTTATACAATATACACAGTTTAAATATAAAATTTGTCCCCTCAAATCAATTCAGGTTAAAATTTCTTTTTATTCTCTTTTTATAAGGTTTCTTATCAATCTTTCCCTAAAAAAAAAAAAAAAGAAGCGATATATGTGATTCAATTGGAAAAAACGTCTATGAGACTATTTTTAAGATAAGTATATGTTTCTTCAAAAAAACATATGTGAAAATGTATTTATTTTTGAATTTTCATAATTTTGGATCATAACATTTTTCAAATTAAACGAAGATTGAATTTATCTTTATTTAACATTTGAAAGAAATTTTATTTATATTAATTTTGAGGAGTGCTAGCAATATACACTCGTTCTAACACATTCTATTCTATTGGTTAAAATTTATTGAAAACTACAAAATCATGAGAAAAGAAATCATTAATTATGATGTGGGACTCATGAAATTTTGTGATTTTTAATAAATTTTGATTAATAGAAGGGATATGTTCAAAAGAGTGTGTCAGAGAGTATGTTTTTAACATTTCTCATTAATTTTTGGATGAAACTAGGGTATCTTCTGCTAGAAGCCAAAAACTAACCTCTCGAGATAATGAGATTTTAAGGGATTAATTTCTCTTAATAGATTTTTTTTCATACACATATATCTATGAATCAAACTCCCGACTACATGTTTAAGAGACAAAGTTATCTGTCAATCATGTCACACCAAATTAGTTTATTTATATTAGTTAATTAAAAAATTAAACTTTATGCCAATGAAGCATTGAAGTGGAGAGACATCATAATCAAACTAAAGTTTTAATCCACGTCAGAATACGATTCCTTTTTATTAAAAAAATTAAAAATTGATAACAATGAATGATTTGTCAATCCTTTAATGTTATTAATATTTTAAAGTAGTAAATAATGTGTGATTATAACACCGCCAATTAGAAATCTTTACACGGTTTGAAAATAATAACTGAAAACGGTTGTGCACGCGCGTTCATATTTTATGAATTAAAAAGCAAAAAGAATGTGATTATCATATTTAATTAGAAAAAAAATATAAAAAAAAATGAATAAGAATGCCGAAAGAAAAAATAAAGTAAAAAAATAACTAAAAGGAAAAGTTGGTGGATAGACCCACCGACACCATTTGACTTTGAAGCCCCAACAACCAACTCGGAAGAAACTGAACGATAATGTGATGCTGTCATTTTGGCGCAAATTACAGTGTCCCGTTCATGCCGACGTGATGCGGGTCTCGGAGTTATATAGATATGTTAAATAAGAATAATAAGATTTTCTGTATACACTTTTACGAATGTAAATTTAAGATTGCATAATTTTTAGAGGAAATAGGCTATGCACTGACAGTATAAAGTAGTTTTATATTGTCATCCAATCACAAACTATTATGTATAGTAAGTTTGTTGACTTTTATAATAAATACCTTAAAAGTCATACTAACGGTGATTTTTAATTGGTTGACAATGTAAAAGTTTTTACACTGACAGTGCATAACCATTAAACTCTAATTTTTATTATTGCAATAAATAAGATGATAAAATATATGTATAGGCTTAATTATGTTTTTAGTCCCTCAAATTTGATTAATGTATTTTTTTAGTCCCCAAATTAAAAATTAATCTTTTTAATCCCTCAAATTTTAAAAATTTCTGTTTAGTCCTTTTGACCAAGCGTAGTTAGTGAATCTGCCACATAAAACCTACCTAGTAATGTTCCTATCAGTGAAAACATTACATCGAACTCAATTGATGCTGCATAGCTGATTCAATCTATCCTATAAATAATACCATAGGTGGTCCTCAATGACTAAAACAATATTTTTCAAAATTTGAGGGACTAAAAAGATTAATTTTTAATTTAGGGGACTAAAAAAATACATTTCTTAAATTTGGGGACTAAAAATATAATTAAGCCTAAAATATATTTGAGTTTAAAATCTATGGAGTGTTAGTATAAAAAGTTTTATATTGTAAAACAATAAAAAATCATCGTTGATATGACTTTCAAGAAAATTATCATAAAAATTAATAAATTTAATATACATGGTGATTAATAATTAAATGACAGTATAAAATTTTTTACATTATTAGTGCATACACTATTTACTCAATATATTTTTAATCTGTGGAAGTATTGTGACACCCGTTCACATTGATAATAACCCATATTAATTTAGTAATTTTTTTAATTATTAAGTTTGAGTTGATAAAAATGTGAATAAATTTTTTTCAATTTTTATAATAGAAAATTTTCAAAGTTAACAGAATTTTAAAATAGCAGTAAAAGATATAAGAGAAGGTCTCTCCATATATATGCATCATAAAAGTGTACATCATAGTTTTATACATACAGGTCAAATAAAAACAACTGTAATGCAAAAGGATCAAAATGTACATCCAAAACGAGATACTACCTATCCTTAGTACATCATAAAGATCCTAAACAGAGCAGTGTCAATCTACATTATACCTCATATAAAAAGAAAAATACAATAAGAACAGATCTACAAGTCCTCATTTGTAGGAGTATCCTCTGACTCGTCCATAGTAGCGTGACATGTATGTCCATTGGGTACCTCGTGAGGTGTCCTAAGTCCCGAACAAGAGGATGATGGAGAGGTACGCCACCCATTTGACATCCCCAACTGGTACTTATGATGTGATTTTATTTAGGATCATCTTGAAATAGGTAAAGGAAACTAGAAGGAACTTGACCCTAACCGCAACCTGTTAGTAGAACTAAAGTTATCAAGAGAAAGTGTGACACTAACCGCGACCTGCTGGTAGAACCAACACTATAAAGTTCTTCACCCAAGAACAAAGGGGAAGCTCTTACAATAGAGAAATACTCAAATTGATTAATCTTCAAATTCTACCTTGATTGCTTACAAGAGATTCCTATTTATAGGATAACTATGTATCCCTTCAAGTAGAAGAAGTAAATTCCCAATAACACTTCCACTAGGCCTTAATTTCCCACTAGTAATGACATCCCACGAAGCATTTATTTTCCACTAGGAATGACTTTCCACTAACCATCACAATGCTTCATTAAGTCCCACTGACCATCATAATGGTTTAGGAAGCCCACAAACACTAAAATCTGACCTAGAAAATATTAAAAGACATCTGAACTTAAAACACTAAAATTAAGTGCAAAAATTATATAGAAAATAAGAAAATGGACTTAAGAAACTATTCAGCCCAAAACTAATTAACCCACTAATAAAACTTTAGCCCATGGTTGCCTTTTGATCAAATATTTTGGGCTTTTCATGATGCTTCAAGTTGGGCTCAAATCATCATTGACTTGTAAGAAAATGACCCACTTTGGTACAGCTCCTGATCCGCTTTGTTCTGGACTTTCCTTGATCTCCATTATTAGGCCTTGCAAAGCTTGCTTCATCTTCTTAGCCTTGGACCTTGTCACGGGACCTCCAATGTCACACAACGGATCTTTTGGTTTGTTGGTTGGATCTTTATCATTCCCTCCTTCTTCGAAAGGATTCGTCCTCAAATCATCATCATCACCTATATCAAACAAAGATAGATCAGCCACATTAAAAGTAGAAATTAGATTTCCATATTCACTTGGCAAATTTGGCTTGTAGGCATTATCATTGATCTTTTCTAACACTTGAAAAGGTCCATCTCCTCTTGGTTGCAACTTGGATTTTCTTTGAGTGGAAAACCTTTCTTTCCTCGTATGAACTCAAACCCAATCTCCAAGTTCAAAAGTCACTTTAACACACCCTTTATTTGCTTGCCTTGCATATTGCTCATTCCTCTTCTTAATGTTGGCTTGAACCTTGGCATGCAACTCCCTAACAAGCTTTGCTTTATGCTTTCCATCCAAATTAGCATGCTCATTTGTTGGCATAGGTAAGATATCTAAAGGAGTCAAAGGATTAAAACCATATACAACTTCAAAAGGAGAATATGAAGTAGTAGAATGAACAGTTTTATTATATGCAAACTCAACATATGGCAAACATTTTTCCCATTGTTTCAAATTCTTTTGAATGATAACACATAACAAGGTAGTAAGTGTCTTATTCACAACTTCAGTTTGCCCATCCGTTTATGGATGTGCCATAGTGGAAAACAAGAGCCTGGTTCCTAACTTATTCCACAAAGTTATCCAAAAATGACTTAGGAACTTCACATCTCTATCACTTACTATTGTTCTTGGTAGCCCATGCAAACGCATAATTTCTTTAAATAACAAATCAGTAATATGTGTTGCATCATTGGTTTTAGAACATGCAATGAAATGTGCCATTTTACTAAACCTATCAACAACAACAAATATACAATCCTTTTCACTATGAGATCTAGGCAATCCTAACACAAAACCATTGAAACATCAGTCCAAGTTGATTAGGAACAGGCAAAGTTTCATAAAAACCATAGGGCATAATTTTAGATTTGGCTTCCATACATGAAATGCATTTCTTACAAACAGATTGCCCATCATGTTTCATGTTAGGCCAATAAAAATGCTTATGAAGAATTTCTAAAGTCCCATCAATCCACCACCATAAGTTTTTCTAACTAACATTTCATGCAAGGAACAAAGAGGCACACAAAGAGTCCCCAAAAGCATGTTTAGAACAAGAATCCTATACTTGGCCAAAATCAGAATCATTGACATACAAATCCTTAATAATCTCAAAACCAAGTAGCTTAGTTTGCAAAGTAAGCAATGCATACCTTCTAGACAATGCATCAGCCACAATATTTTCATTACCATTCTTGTACTTGATCATATAAGGAAACATCTTAATGAATTCCAACCATTTGGCATGTCTCTTTTGAAGCTTGCCTTGAGATTTTAGAAACTTCAAACTTTGATGGTCAGAATGGATTATGAACTCCTTTGGCCATAAGTAGTGTTGCCAATTTTGCAAAGTTCTCACCAAAGCATACAACTCTATGTCATAGGTAGGATAGTTCAATGCTGCCCCACTAAGCTTCTCACTGAAATATACAATTGGTTTAGAGTCCTTGATCAATACAGCACCTATTCAACCACTAGAACCATCACATTCAATTTTAAAAGCTTTTTCAAAATTAGGCAAACAAAGAAAAGGTGCCTCGGTCAGCTTATCTTTCAACAAATTAAAAGCTCTCTCATGCACTTCATCCCACTTGAACAACAACATTCTTTTTAACAAGTTAATTCAAAGGTGCAGCAATAAAACTAAAGTTCTTTACAAACCTTCTATAAAAACTTGCTAAGCCATGAAAACTTCTTACCTCATTTGCATTCTTAGGTGTTGGCCATTCTCTAATTGTCTTTACCTTATCTTCATCCATACTTATTCCTTTTGAGCTTACAACAAAACCCAAAAACACAACATTAAGAACAACATGCAAATGATAAACATGTTCATCTAAGTTCTTGCAATAAATCAAAATATCATCAAAATAGGCTACAACAAATTTTACAATAAAAGAACGCAAAACATGGTTGATTAACCTCATGAAAGTATTGGATGCATTAATTAAGCCAAATGGCATCACTAACCACTCATATAAACCATATTTTGTTTTAAAAGCTGTTTTCTATTCATTACCTTCTTTCATGTGATTTGATTGTATCCACTCTTCAAATCAATTTTAGAAAACACATAAGAGCCATGTAATTCATCAACCATATCATCCAATCTAGGGATAGGATATCTATATTTTATAGCGATTTTATTGATGGCTCGACTATCAACGCACATGCGCCATGTTCCATCTTTCTTTGGAACCAAGATCACAGGAACAACACATGGACTAAGACTCTCCCTCACAAATTCCTTTTTCATTAGTTCATCCACTTGCCTTTGAATTTCCTTGGTTTCCTCAGGACTTGTTCTATAACTGGTCTATTTGGGATTGTAGAACCAGGAATGAGGTCAATTTGATGCTCAATACCCCTTAAAGGAGGTAATCTATGTGGTACTTCTTCTGGAAAAACATAAGTGAATTCCTGTAACAAAGAAACAACTTCACATAGAAAAGAAGAATTAAAATCATTAGTGAAATAAACATCCTTGTACACGAGTACAAATAGTTTATCTCTTGTTAACAAAGCACTCTCAACCTCTATTTTCTGTGCAAATGCACTCATTTTCTTATTTTTCCCCTCACTACACTCAGTTTCATGTTTTTCTTTCTTTTTCTTATTTTTACTCATTTTATTTTTTCTCTCTTTTTCTTGAATGCTCAATTACTTTTCTCTCAACTTACACTCTCTTGCAATTCTAATTTGATCAGCATATGCTTCAGCAGGTTTAAGAAGAGTTAATACAATGGTGCGATCATTCATGGCAAGGGTATACCTATTTTTGTACTCATCATACCTTTCTATCAAATTACCAAGGACACCTAAGAAGTAGATGTCTAGCATGCATAGGTGCAACATCACAAAGAATCTCATCTTTGTATTTTCCAATGGAAAATGAAACCAAAACCTGTTTAGTCACCCTTATACCTCCACAATCATTCAGCCACTAAAGTCTAGATGGATTAGGATGCTTTTTCATTGGTAGGTTCAACTTCCCAACCAACAAGGTACTAGCAACATTAGTATAACTTCCACTATCAATAATCATGCTACATACCTTTTCATTTATATGGCACCTAGTATGAAAAATATGCTCACATTGCTCCACATCACCATCCTCCTTAGGCTGTATGCTAAGAGCACGCCTAGTAACAAGTACAACTCTATGTACAGGTTCAGCAACTTTAACACCACTGCAATCCTCCAATGGTGGCATTTCATCATCACTTGAGCTCACACTCTCTGTCTTCATTATCCATATGGATCATTGCTCTTTTATTTGGACATTGAGAAGCAATATGTCTAACTCCTTGACATCTAAAACACTTGATATCACGTGATTTAGAAGGTGTATTAGTTTCAGATTTACCTTTAAGAGCTACAACTAAATACTTGGCCTTCACATCTTCTTTAGGATTTGCAACAGATTTATTGTTCTTCCAATTTGATCTCTATGAGGAGCTAGAAGATTGGGAAAAATTGGAGAAACTTTTAGACTTCAATTACCTCTCCACTTGAATTGCTTTGTGCAACAAATCCTCCATCTCCACATAATGTTACAACTCCAACACATCAGTTATCTCCTTCTTTAAGCGTCCAATGAATCTAGCTATAATTGGCTCACGGTCTTCCACAACATTGGCTCTAATCATGACTATTTCCATCTCCTTGTAGTAATCCTCCACACTCATAGAACCTTGAGTTAAACTTGGTAATTTTTTGTGCAAATCTCTATGGTAATGACTTAATACAAATCTCCTTCTCATGACAGCCTTCATCTCTTCCTAAGTACGAATAGGTCTCTCTCCATTTCTACGTCTGCTTATCACAAATTGATCCCACCAAAGACTAGCATAATCAGTAAATTTAACAACTGCTAATTTTACCTTTTTTTTCCTTTGAGTGATTGTGACAATCAAACACATGTTCAACCTTTCTCTCCCACTCTAAGTACAATTCAAGATCATTCTTTCCTTGGAATGCAAGGATTGCCATCTTAATATTACCCATGTAATTGTCCTCTCTTGGTTCACCTCTTCTTCTCCTTTTGCTATTTCTTCCATCTGAATACTCCTTTTCTTCTTCCTCATCATTATTACACCTAGGAAGGGTCCAAGACCTGGATGTAGATTGTAAATCATCCAATCTTGCATTTATACGCTTGAGTTGTTCTTGAACAGCCTTCACGAACAATTTGAGATCAACCGCCCATTCTCCTTCTTCTCCACTCATGATTAAATATGCTATAAAAATTGAGTTAGAAACAAAATAAAATCCTCACACAAACACTCTCTCATGTGTTTACGCTCAAATTATGTTTTTAATCACTCGTGTTTTCGCTCAATTTGGCCTTTTTCCTTTGATAGTCTCACCACTCTTGCCTTTTTCCACTCAACTTCACCTTATGAGCTCTTAAGTAAAAACCTTTGAGGATGATTCTACACAACAAGAAATAGTAAAGTGGTAACTTTAGAGAACAAGAACCAACAAGAAACAATTGAAATGAAAACAACAAGAAATTGAAGATTTTTTTTTTAAATGAGGACAAGATTAATGAAGGTATTTTAGAACCAACAAAAGGAAATAAGCACAGTATTTAGAATTTTTTTTTATTATGCAGTATCTAATTTGAAGCAAAAGATTAATTATCCAAGACTTTTTTTCATTTTTTTTACTTATTTTTTTCACACTTTGTTTTTAATATGAATTTTTTTTTGCACAATTTTTTTTAATAATATAAGACGGAACAAACACAAAGAGATAATAGAAGAAGATGAAGAGACTCAACGAAATAGAACGCAGGAAGGTGACACTATAGAAGAAACAACAAAAGCAGCAATGGAAATAATATATTTTTTTAGACTAAAGAAGATAAACAAACAAAGAATAGATAACACCTGATTTCAAGAACCAAGTTCTGTTACCAAATGATGTGACTTTATTTAGGATCGTCTTGAAACAGGTAAAGGAAACTAGGAGGAACTTGACCCTAACCACGACCTATTAGTAGAACCAAAGTTATCAAGAGAAAGTGTAACACTAACTGCGACCTGCTAGTAGAACCAATACTATAAAGTTCTTAACCCAAGAACAAAAGGGAAGATCTCACAATAAAGAAACATTCAAATTAATTAATCTTCAAATTCTGCCTTGATTGCTTACAAGAGATTCCTATTTATAGGATAAGCTATGTATCCCTTCAAATAGAAGAAGTAAATTCCCACTAACACTTCCACTAGGCCTTAATTTCCCACTAGTAATGACATCCAACTAAGCATTTATTTTCCACTAGAAATGACTTTCCACTAACCATCACAATGCTTCATTAAGTCCTATTAACCATCATAATGGTTTAGGAAGCCCACAAACACTAAAATATGAGCTAGAAAATATTAAAAGACTTCTGAACTTAAAACACTAAAATTAAGTGCGAAAATTACATAGAAAATAAGAAAATGGACTTAAGAAACTATTCATCCCAAAACTAATTAACCTACTAATAAAACTTCAGCCCATGGTTACTTCTTGATCAAATATTTTGGGCTTTTCATGATGCTTCAAGTTGGGCTCAAATCATCATTGACTTGTAAGAAAGTGACCTACTTTGGTGCAGCTCCTGATATGCTTTGTTCTGGACTTTCCTTGATCTCCACTATTAGGCCTTACAAAGCTTGCTTCATCTTCTTAGCCTTGGACCTTGTCACGAGACCTCCAATGTCACACAATGGATCTTTTGGTTGGTGTTTGGATCTTTATCAACTTAACCATGGAGGAGTCAATGGGAGACTCAGCAAGAACCACATCCATCGGCTATCCATCACCCTCTGCTGGTACTAAAGTTGGTCCATCAGCAACTGACACCTCTATTGCAAGCAACTTTGGTAGAGGTGGATAAGCATTCAAAAATGGTGCGGCAAATGGAATACTTGGGGGTGGTGGTGGTGGAGTAAGAGGAATGAAGTAAAAGTTTGGGTGGTGGACTCATCGCCAAAGAGATAGGTATCACGTAGGTCATTGGGGGCATAAGAACCCCAAGAATAGAAGATAGGAATGTGACAGGGATCAAACCCAGATATGTAAGTGTATTTGTATCCTCATGATACTCCCATATACCTCCATAATGGCCATCTTCAATAACGGTGATCAATCATATATAAAAGAAAAACAATGGAGTGAGGTGATTTGTTATAAAAATTGCTTTCACATGCATAGCAAGAATTCTACTATAAAATACAGATAAAACACAACTGATAATCGAGGGGAACCTAGGGTTTTTTCTAAGTTATACTACGCTACTCTTAACTAGGTATGGATCCACACTTCTCATTTGTGAGTAATAGTTTTCAACGGAACTGGAAAGTGACTAAGAGCACATATACCTCTTCTCATCATCATATGGTACAGCCCTCATCATCATTGAGAAATAGAGCAATAGCTCAGGAGATCCATTGTCCATATAAAGGTATACTCTCATACTAATCCTAGAATGCTAAGTAGTTGTTGGGCTTATCAAGCTTGGTCAGGCAAATATCCAGGCTCAAGATCTCTACCCTAGCCATTGGGACCTTTATCGCTTGACACCTTACTCTCAAGACCTCCACAAGTGGATCTCTGTCTTTCATTTCTCAACGTACCAAACTATGATTTCCTTAGTAGGGTGTCATGCCACTACATGTCCCTAGCTATACATTGCTCACAATTTATCAATTTTTTTCTTCCCAAGCATAGATTTTCCTAGTCTCATTTAACTTGAGCACTAGTATAACCTTTTTCTAATATCTCTGCCTCATGTTGTAGATACTTAATCTACATCATTTCTACACATGACTGACTTTCATAATTATAAAACAATAGTAATTAAACAATTCATAAATCATACTTTTAAAGAAAAAGAATTATAATTCTGGAAATTAAATATCTATTTAAACCTTATATCTTATCTTATTAAATTTAAGCATCCTACTTTTAATTTTAAAACTAGTGTTTCACTAAGGTTAATGTTATAAAACCTACATTTTTATTTATAAATTTATTAACTTAAGTTTAGATTATTACTAAGTAATCATAATCCAAAATTTCAATACTAGAATACAATTTACTAATAAAAAATTGTAAGAAAATTCCTTATTTTCTTAAATTGGGCTGTGAGCCCATTGTAATAACCAAAGAATTCTTTATTTATTTATTAGCTTTTCCTAATGTGGGCTTAATTTTTTTTTTTATCATTTTCCTCTTCTTTTTAAAGAAAAATCGTGGGCCTTTAGAAAAAGAATAACTTTACTACTTTAATTCATTATTTCCTATTTCATTTAATTAATTGATCATGCTAAAATTTTAAATTATAAACTTCTAAATAAGTATAATCTTTATCAAACTAATCCTAAACCAAGCTTATTAATAGATCATTAAAAAATTTCTTTGATTCTTTTCTTTTCAATGCAAAACCATGACTATACATTAGACAAATCAAGATTTCAAATTCTTGTAACAATACTCTATTAATCACTCATAAAATTTTATCAAAATTTCCTTGTTCATTAAACAAAACCGTGAACTCCAATAAGGAATATAAGGCAACAAAATTTCTCTTCTATTAATCTTGACACAAACTAAACTTTTCTAATTTATTAACATCCATAAAAACTTCAAAATTTTGCCAAAATTTTTAGCAGCATAATAGCTTATCAATTACATCTTAGGCATCCAAATTCAACGGTATACCAATGTAATAATCATATCTTAAAATTAAGATTGAGCATCAACCATTATAACAATATAAAGGAAACAAAAGCTAAATGTATACATTAAAGGGTTTAGGGGAAAACCTTCCTACCAACATGTAAAATGATTATAATTTAGAACCAACCCCACTCCCCCCATTACCTCTTTAAGTAGCTGAAATGGAGTGAAAAGATGATGGTAATGTTGGTTCCAAGCTCCTAGCAATGGAGGTTTCCTAGATAATGGATAACTACCAAAATTTTGGTATAATAATGGAGTAAGAAAAAATTATGATGAGGTGCTTCCTTATGAGTGTTTCCGTTAGCACTTGAGAAGGAAGGGGACAAAAAATCTAAACTTCAGGTAGCCTATTTATAGAAGAAGAAGTGACTTAGGTGTCCTACCATGACATCACCTAGACTATGTAATAAATCAAGTTTTTATTTCCTTTTAATTTATTGGCTTGACATATGTAAAAAATTAGAGTGATGAGTCACCTAGGCTCTGGGACGTGTCCTAGCTGAGCTGTCTTAGTGTTTTATTTCTTTGCAGTTGGATTGACCGAAAATGATAAAATTACCTAAACTGGAGTAAATTAGCTTTTAACATCAAATTAATGAATTTTAATGTAAAACTTGACAGACATATTATTTTATATCAAAATTAATTTCTAATGATTAAATTTAATTTTTTTTTCAAATATTTATTTATTTATTTTGTATTTTTTGATTTAAAAATTTATATTATATCCATTTTAAGTCAATAAATACCAAAATTTTTATGAGAATTCTAAAATTAAATATTTTACTTGAAAATGAACTGAGATTATCATTTTTTTTTATCATTTCTAGATGTCAAACTAATACTAATTTGGCTTAACAGATACCTTGGGACATTTTAATCATTTTACACAAGAACTTCAGAAAATTCTCAGAAATTTTTCAAAATTATATTTTAATATATGACATGATTCCAAGCTCAAATTGACATTTTACTATCAATTGAATCTTTTTCTCATGTTATCTTTTAATATTGAGAAATTAAGGCGAAATCATCATTTTTTCATTTCTCTGGGTTCTGACTCAGAAAAATTATTAAAAATTATGATTAGATAGTTTTCAAAATTCTGTTCACAAATGTAGGAAACAGAATTTTGAGATTTTTTCTCCATTTTTTATAAATAAATTATCAAATATTAGGAAAACAGTTGAAAAATTAAAGTAAGGGTGTTACAAGTATAGTTTAAAGTGGTTTTTGTTTTTTTTTTATAAGAGAGAAAATGATGTGCACTGACAATATAAAATATTTTTACATTGTTATTCAATCACAAAATATCACATATAATAAGTTTGTTAACTTTGATAATAATCACCCTAAAAGTCACACTAAAACTGATTTTTAATTAGTTGACAGTGTAAATTTTTTTACACTAACAATATATATTCATTAAACTCTTTTTTTAAAGGATTAATCTATATACGGTTCCTTATGTTCCTCTCATGTCACATTAGAGACTTCCAAGGTAGTACTTCGAGTTCTCTGATGATTGGTCCCCATCCAAATAGATCTTTTTTGGTAGGAAAGTTGTCTCCTTTCTTTTTATTCTTTTTGTTGATGGCAAAAAGAGGAGTAGTTTTTTTTGTACAAAAAAAAAGTAGCGTTTTTCCGTTGTTTCCTAGACTGATTATCAGAAGAAAAAAAAAACTAATTTTTCTTGATATACTTATATGAACAACACTTAAGATAATTTGATATTTGATCTATTCAGTTTGACAAATTTGTGTTTTTGATGCATACATATTCTTTTCAATATGCTCTGATACTTATTATTGAATCAATATTATATAAAAGACTTATGTCAGTAACTTTTAATTAAGGAAATATGTTAGGGTAATAATATATTGCTAATGATGTTAACACCAATATAAATAACCATTTATTGTTAACGATTTTAAATCACCAATAAAATAATAATTTATTAGTCGGTTTTCTAAAAACCGCTAACAAAATTCGCTAAATAAAAAACATTTTTCAATATCTTTTGAATATATATATATATATTCATTGTTAGCAATTTTTATTACAAAAACCGTAAAAAAGTATGATAATGTTAACGGTTATTTGTTAAATCCGTTAATATGTATGTATATGTATATATTCATTGTTAGCAATTTTTATTAATAAAACCGTAAAAAAGTATGATAATGTTAACGGTTATTTGTTAAATCCGTTAACAAATATTAAGTGAATCACCATAATCCCTAAAATTATAATGAACGGTCAAATTGATTCATAAATTAATAAAATAGTAAAATAATTTTTAAAATTGTACATTATCAATCAATTTAGTCCCTCAAATTGTAATGGATGGTCATATTAGTTCTTGAAATAAATAAAATGACAAAATAATTCTTAAAATTATAAATTATCAATCAATTTAGTCTTTGAAATTGTAATGATCAGTCAAGTTAATCCTTAAAATTAAAAAGCTTAATTGCACTTTGTCTCTTAACTTTTAAAATCTCGCAAATTTTGCCCCTTAATTTTGTTTTGTGCATTTTGGCCTTAAACTTATATGATTTTGCAAATTTTGTCTTAACCCATAGTTTTTGTCCCTAAAGTGCAATTAAGCCTTTAGAAAATGGTAAAAGTGTTATAGGTAAGGTTTGAACCCTGGAACCTTTCCTTCTCCACAATCACCAAAGTCACTAAGCTTAAAATTGTAATGATCGGTCAAATTAAGTCACTAAAATTAAAAAAGCTTAATTACACTTTTACCACCTAACTTTTAAAATTCTGAAAATTTTGCCCCTAATTTTTTTTTTTGTGCATTTTGATCCTAAACTTATATTATTTCGTGAATTTTGTCCTAACCCACACTTTTTGCCCTTTACTTTCAAAATTTTGCATATTTTGCCCCTAAAGTGCGTTGAAGCCTTTTAGAAAATAGTAAATGTGTTATAGGTCAAGTTCGAACCCTTGATCCTTTCTTTCTCCACAATTAGCAAAGTCACTAAGCCATTTGGCATGTTTAGTTTATATATAAAAAATATATTATATATACCATTACTACATTTGTTAATTACACTTTTGATTTTCCAAGTGTATATATTTATTGTATGAAAAAATATTAAAAGTTAAGATGATAAATTTATTTATTAAATATTTTTATTTTCATTATACAAATTTATAAACTATAAAAATTTATTTTTAAATTATATAAAATTATTTCTTAAATTATAAAAAATATTTATTAGTTAAATTATACAATATATTATAAATTTATTTATTAAATATTTTTATTTTTGAATAACTACCCTCCAAATAAAAGGGTGGAAGATGGATAAATGATTTATAAATAGTAAATAATTTTATATAATTGATTAAACAAATTTGTATAACTTATAAATTTGTATAATTAAAATAAAATATTTAATAAATAAATTTATAAATTTAACTTATAATATTTTTTTCACACAAATATAAGTATACACTTAGGGAATCAAAAGTGCAATTAACAAATACAGTAATGATATATAATATATTTTTATATATAAATTAAACCAGCCAAATGATTTAGTGGTTTTGGTGATAGTGGAGAGGGAAGGGGTTAAAGATTCAAATCTCACCTCTAAATTTTTACCATTTTCTAAAAGTTTAATAGAACTTTAGGAACAAAATAAGCGAAAATTTGAAGGTAAGGGTAAAAAGTGCAATAGCGACAATGTCAGTTAGGACAAAATTCATGAATTATGTAAGTTTAAGGTCAAAATGCACGACAAAAAACTTTAGGAGCATAATTTGTGAAAATTTGAAAGTTAGGTGACAAAAAGTGCAATTAAGCTTTTTTTTTAATTTTAGGGGTCAATTTGATCGACCATTACAATTTTAAGGACTAAATTAATTAATAATTTACAATTTGAGGGACCATTTTATTATTTTATTTATTTTAAGAATCAATTTGATCGTCTATTATAATTTTAGGAACTAAATTGATTGATAATGTACAATTTCAAGAACCATTTTACCATTTTAAGGACCAATTTGACCAAATATTACAATTTCAAGAACTCAATTGATGATTCACTTACAAATATTTTCTTTTGTAAAAGCTAAAATAATTTTTAAAATGTTTTTAGTGGTTTTATTAAAACCGCTAACAAATGTCTTTTTTAATGTTTAAAAAAAAACTGCTAATAAAGGTTTTTTTTTATAAAAAATAAAATACAGTGTTAGCAGTTTAATTTTAATTAAAACTGCTAACATTTTACTCCTTCACAAGTGATAGAAGTACTAAACTTCAATGTGCATTTATTCAATCAAGACTAGATCAATTCAAGATAACATATCTAATTCCAACATATATAGAATCATGATATAGTAACAAACACAGTATATATTAACTCAAAATTACATATTCAACACATATATACAAATAGATATACAAATGAACCAAAACACTTAAACAATTGTTTGAACTTTGTACATCAACATTAATTTTGAAAAACATACATTGACTATTCTTCTCTTATTTCATCAATTTGTTGGCTCGAGAATTTGTTGCGTGCTTCATGAGGAAAATACTACATGTAATAATATGGATGGAATTATATTAGTCTACAGTGTTTAAATCATAAATTAATCTTATAAAATATAACAATGCAACGATTATTTTTATATTACCATCTCAGGATACAAAGTTCCTTTGTAAGAACGATATCCTTCATGAATCTTATGAACTAATACTTATAACTAATGTTGTCCGACCGAGGTGGATACTGTATACTAATAACTAGTATTATACTCGTGCTATTGCACGGGTTACATTAATTTTTACACATTTTATATAAGAAAATATTAATTTTAATATGAATTTGTATACCCGTACTTTAAACATTTTACTACACAATATTAATTGTTGGTCACTTTAGAAGACTTGAATTTTTAATTATTGTTCTTAACTCAAATTAATCTGATAATTATACCTATAGGAGATATCTTATAATATTAAAAATTATTGTTAATATATATATATATATATATATATATAATGCACAAAGTAATTAGACATGTTTTATTTATGATGCTAATGAAGAAATAATTTCAAATTATTTTGTAATAAAAATATATTCAATAAATCAATTACTCATGTAATTTAAAAAAATAAAAATATTGTTAATAAAAATCTTAAATATTATCAAAAGATAATATTCCTTGAATAAAGCTATTTTAAAATATTATTAATTCAATTATTCAAATAAATTTTGTTTAATTAATTTCATTAATTTATATATAAATTATTTTTCTCATAAAAATGTAGGTATTAAAATTTTTGAAAGAAAAAAATACATGTGTTAGAATTTAAAAATATACTTAACATACAGAATGTTTAATAAATACTATATCTTAATCATTAATTTTTTGAGGAATATCTTAATCATTATTATTATTTATGAAATTACTAAAAAATTATATAATGTTTTATAAAAGAATAAAAGTAAAAGGCGGATTTTTTTCATGAGTAAAGTAAAAGGCAGATTGTAAAACATGTGTGGATCAAAAAGCAGATTTTGGTTAGTTTTGTAGTAAAAGAATAAAAATGTGGATAAAAAAAATAAAAGCCCAATTAAATGAGTCGAGAGCCTCACTATAATCATAAAAATGCATTATAAAAAGTAGAAATATAAGCGGAGAAGGTACGAGGTAGCATTTGAGCGGGAAAAAAAAATCTAATTTAAGTTTGACACGTGGCTTAGAAGGACCTTCCTTTACTATATAGTACATATAAGAATTAAATTAGTTGACTCATATTATTAATATGAATTGCTTAAAGATAATTTGTACATTACCTTCACAATCAGCTAATTAAATTCATTTAGGAGTGTATTGCAATACGCCATCATCCTAACAACCAAAAAAGAACCAAGTGAATATATATAGATTCATCAAACACATATACAATAAAAATAAATATTTGCTTATTTATTGAACATATTTTTGTAGTGGGGATAATAATTGATATCAAAATGAATGGGATCTATATAATATATAGTTTTTATAGCTGGACTAACAACAACTAACACCCAATGTACCCTAAATGATATTAACAATAGTTAGTATTGTTGTCTTTGTAATTATAAATACAATATTACAAAAAAAAATGCTTTTAACATAAAAAATTTAAATCAGTTCTTGGAAAACAAATGTAGTATGTTGGGTGGTGGCATTTTTGCAATATTGGGATGGACATTATTCTACATTAGTTGATAGAGAACCAATCTAGAAAACACTTTCTAGATTGGTTGAACTGAGAACCACTGTAGAAAGTACTTTCCAGATCAATTTTTTATCAATCAATCTACTTTTAAAATTCTAGACAAGATTTTCTAGATTAATTATACAAAGAATTGATCTAGAAAATACTTTCTAAATTAGTTTTCCATACAACTAATCTAAAATGTTGATGACCTTTGCAACGTTTGAAATTTTTAACAAATATTTCTAAATTGATTGTACTAAGCATTGATCTAGAAAGTTAATTTCTATAGTGGTTCTTAGTACAACACATGTAGAAAATCTAGTATAAGTTTTCTAATTTTAGTAACGTGCTCATATTTTCGTTCTTGCTCCAATTTTCAAACCTTCGTTCTCTAGTTTGATGAATCTAAGATGCCTCAAGGAAAGTATTTTCAAATTGATGCACGCCTTGATGACATTAATCTTCCTCTTATATAAGTATGACTCTCCCTCTTCATTTTCTCTTTATACATCTATTTGTTTTCATTTTCCTAAATGTTCTTTATTTTCAATTTGTTCATCTTTCAAACCCTAGCCTCATAATGTGTTCTTTATACATGCACCTCCTTCGTTCCTTCATGAGGTAATGTTCTCTCTCTATGATTATGCCTTTGTTTTCAAACCTTAGCTTCATTCTTTGTTTCAAACCCTTCATTCTTTGTTTTAAACCCTAACCTTTGTTATCTCTCTCTTATGGATGGTGTGAATGTGTTTTGTTTAAATCCAAACAATGTGTTTGAAAGCTCAAAATAGTATGTTTGAAGGCTTCAAATATTGTCGTCAAGTCACTTAAGGAATCATTTCCACAGTGATGAATCTTTAGCTTATAAAGATTCATTGAACTAATTTAGGAAATAAAATATCAACATCAATATGAAATTTCACCAAAAACCATAAAAATTAGATAAAATTGTTAATATTAGAATTTCTGTTAGGAAATATTATTTTTGTAAATATTTACTATTTTTGGTTATAAATGTAGGAATTTTGGATTTTTATGTTGCACTGCACTACAGCAGAAATATTATGTTACCGTGGATGCGGCGTGAAGAAGAAGAACACTTCATAATAGATGCTAATTGGCCTATAACTATCTATAACTGTCATAAATGTCATAACCATTTCAATTACAAGGATGCGTTGTGATACACAGTAACGCATAACATTGGCAGTCTTGTTCCAACATGACAAGATGGTTTGATATTATGACATGATGATGCAAAAACATGCATCTATAAATAGGCAACTTCAGCCATTTTTGTGAGACTTTTTCTCTTTGTTCTTTAAAGACTTTATAACTTGTGCATTATTTGAGTTCATTTTTGTATACTTAATAAAGGATTGTGCTAGGGTTAGAGATTCTTGGAGTATTCTTTAGTGGAGATTCAAGTGAAGCTTTAATGAAGTTTATTTATGGATTCCTCTATGTATTTTCTATCTTCTAAGTGTCACAATTCTATTTTGTAATTGTTGTAATGAGTGTCGTACAAGTCGACACTCTTATTTTGCTTAAATGAATCTTGTTTTGTATGCTTTTTGTATCAATTTCATGATTTCTTGTCTTAATGTTATTGGTGTAATGGAAGTCATCCAATTGATCCTAGTTCAAGGTTAACTCAGAAAGGGGACTCTAGATTATCTAAGTGAAATGTGAGATGTATAATATGCATAGGACTAAAGGAATGGAGGTATTTGTATTATGCACGTTTGTGGAGAACCTTCATAATGCACAAGTGCTTAGTGAGTGCACCTAAGGAATTAGGGTGTTTGCCTTGATAGCTAAGGCACGTTGCCAAGGAATTGGGACAAAGTCCTAAGAAGAGTCGAACATTGATCAAGTAGGTGTGAGCTAGGTTCAAGAAAATAAGTAGGAGCTAAGAGCAGTGTTATAAAACTCGGACCGGTCATCGACTCGGTCAGGGCACTGGGTCACTGGGTCAATGGTCGAACCGGAGGGTCACTAATTGAACCGCATGACTCGGTCTCTATTAAAAAATTTGAAAGTATTCATGACATGTAAATTTCATACCTATAAAATTTATTAAATTAAATTTTAATGGTGATGTGTAACCCATAAATAAATAAACAATCAACAATTATATTTAAGATGGGGGTAAAAGGACTAGAGGTTACGCATTAAGGGTAAACAAACAAGAACAAGTGAATGAAGGTTATGCATTCATGTTAATACAAGAGACGTTTATGTCATACGCATACCTGCATTTATGATTTTGGTGATTATTATCATTAGTAAATAAATATTTTTAAATATGTAAATTATATTATATGTCAAAATTTTTATTTTTTTTCAATATTTATAGTTAAAACAACGTCGTTTAACACTTTAAAAAAATAATTTTTTTAAACTGGTCCAGATCAACTGACCGGTTCAACCGGCCAGTTCACCGGTTCGACCGGCCGGTTCACCGGTTTGACCGGTTGACCCACCGAGTCAAATCGGGTTGATGGCGTATCCGATCCAATCACTGGCTCGGACCGGTTGTATGTCCGATTTCCGGCCGGTCCGAGCTGGTTTTTATAACACTGGCTAAGAGTAGTTGACCCCAAGTTACTTGTTGTGTTTGTATCTTGGGTCTTTTTTTTTTTGCGTCGATTAAGTGGAATCCAAAGTTCAACTACGTCCATACTAACCCACACTAACCCCTACTAACTATGACAACCTAACCTCATTTTTGTTTAACTAATGTCAAACATTAGTATACAATGCATATCCTAGTCTTTAGGGAACGATATCTCACTTATCACTTTATTACTTGTACAATCAATATCCTTGCTAAAATAAGGTTGCGATCATCCATCCATTGTATGAATTTGTAAATATCGCACTGTCCATTACACACCTTTTCGAGATCACAACTCGACCTTTTTAGCGCTTAGGGAATGATCGTATCAAGTTTTTGGTGCCATTGTCGGGGACTAAAATTGACATTGTGGAACATTTAGGCACTAGATTAAGCTTTTTGATTCGTTTCTTGTTTCTAATTATCTTGTGTTTATATTATGTTTTTCTTTGATTAAATTGCTTAAACTACTTTCCTTATAATTATCTTCTATTTATATTTTGTTTTTGGAGATTGAAAAGACTGCTAGAATTATTCACAAGTTAGTTAAGAACATAAAATTTTTAAAAAATAAAATAATTATAAAAAGAAAAAAAAAAAACAAAGCTCTCCATATCATTCTTGTTGTTCCAACATGGTAGAGCCCAAGAGAACTTTGGGAGATTTCATGAATTGGAACCAACACTTAGCTTTGCCAATTACTATGGGACCATCCATAGTTGCAAATAACTTTGAGATAAAGCCATCATTTCTAGGGTTAATTTCCCTAAATCAATTTAGGGGAAGTGAGCTAAAAGACCTTAATACACATCTTTCTCATTTCTTAGAGATTTGTAGTACTATGCGCATAAATGGTGTTAATGATGATGTCATGAAGCTAAGATTGTTCTCATTCTCGTTTAGTGGGAGCGCAAAGAAATGGTTGTAATCCCAACCTAAAGGTACGCTCAAATCTTGGACGGACCTAGAATCTAAATTCATAATTAAGTTCTTCCCTACATCTAAATACATCAAGGCACGGAATGAGATTAGCAACTTCCAACAAAAAAGAAAATGAGATTATTTGTTAAGCCAGCAAGCAAAGAAAGGATCTTATATAAAGAATGGTGTACTCCAAAGCCCATTCGAGTGACTGTTGCTAGCCCCAAAACTGGTATCAACTTGGATATATACTTTGCATATAATGGACAAGCAAAGTACTGGGCCTTACGAAATAAGAAATGGAGATTATTGTATGAGAAGAAAAACAAGCAAAATGTGGTGGACTCCATTGCCGTTATTCTGAGTCCAGATCCCTACCCTGAACCGAAATATGGATTCGACTACTCTCCAATTCCTCTAAATCCATTTGTTCATGACTAAATCTACAAGCCCTCCAAGGAATACTTAGCACTACCAACCAATGCCATTGTAAGCCTTCCTCTAAAATGTTTCATCAGAAGGCGGTATACCAAAGTCATTAATGCCTAGCCCCTCGATGCACAACCACCTGGGATACTTCAACACAGAGTACCTTCTTTGAACGATCTTGAAATGGCAAAGAAGAAAAAGGAAAGGGTGTGGCAGAGCATAACATTCACATCAAGCCAGTTGAAATGAAATTTCGGCCATTAGATCCAACCAAGGCAAGTTTCTTTCCCACTCTTTTTGACCAGATGTTCTGTGCAACATTAAAGAGTTCTGCCGAGCTGAGATTTTAGATGTTTATTTCCCCTTCACAACACGTTTCACAATGCACATCAGTCTGCATTTAGCCAGACTGCATTTGTCTACGATTACCCATTTTAGGCGTGAACAAAAAGAAGGTGAAACTGTTGACGAAACCCCCCTTCTCTGCCACTACCCTCCAAGGTCGAGTGTCAATAGCATGATCAAGTTACCTTGGAGTTGTACATCCAGAAGATTGATGCAGGACATAGATGCTGATGATACTGAACATTTCTGGGATCAGCATATGTGGACATGCGAGCAATAAGCATCCGACAGTAGACTAACTGAATAGGAAAGGGCCGACACTCCAACACTACAGAATGGTAACTACACGCACAGTCCAGCTCGTGTATTTCACTTTTTTGATACATTTGCTGCCTTCCTGAATTCAGCTGATAGTCCTTTACTTCTCGGGTCTGAAATGTCCATTCTATATGCCATAGTGGATGCTCTGACCAACACAAGCATATGCAACCTCCCTTTCCTTGGGAATCTGTTTTCCTACAATACAAGCATCCCCGTCCATACCATCTTCACATTCTTACTTACAAATTCCTAGAAGCATTACCTCCTCTCTCTGACAAAACACCTAACACTCTACCTCAACCTCCTTCACCCATACCTCCACCTCCACCAACCCCTGGTTCCCAAGTCTCCGCCAGCATTCCCACCGCCATCACCCTTATCTAACACCTCCTGTTGATCTAGCCGTTCAAGCCTATGTCACCACCAAACTTCAACATATCATGACCCTCCTACAACAAATCCTCCAAAATCAACAAGAGATTATGCGCACTCCTCAACCATGTCCTCCACCACCTCCTCCTAAGCCGCAGTGACTGTGATGGCTAAGGGAAAGATTAGAAAGATTTTTTTTTTTTAGTTTTCTTTTGTTCATTGAACCTATGTTTTTTTAATAAAAGTGATTTCTTTCATGTACAACATACATATCACAAGCATACTTATCTATCTATATTAATTGACCATATTTGTTCTGTATCTCTATGCTTACTTTTACACTTCACTAAGTTTCTAATATTTTTTTTTTGCTCTAATAGATATATTAGACTCAGGAGGAGTATGCTTGAGAATCTTTTGATCTCTCGTTATCTTTTCTGTGAAATATCTCTAGTTATAAACTCAAAAATTTAATAAAGTTTGTCATCATAAAAAATGGGAAGATTGTTGGAACCAAAGACGTATGAAGTGTCCAATCCCTCAAAGTTTTGAAAATAACAAAAGTTATTAAATTTTAGAGTTCTTAAATATTTCTTCTCGCTATATAGTAAAAAGTTTTTGAAAGCGCCCAATAACGTTTTATGAAAACTAGCGTCCAACGTTCTACTTTATACCAAGCGTCCAATTGCCTTATTTTAACATACGTGCTCTTTGCGAAAAATGTCCAATGCCTTATCTGAGATACCTTAAAATTCAACTAATTTTTAATCGGCTTATCCCTGTACATTTTGAAAATTATGGTCTATCCTTTTCTTATGAAATTTAACGTTCAAATATCACACATTAAATGAAATGCAGATATGTTTTTGTGTATAAGTATAGCTTTGTAGGAAAGTAAGTTAGCCTATCAAGCTACTAAACTGGAATAACGAATGTTCAAAAAAAGCAACTCTGAAACGCAGAATTGCACCATCCATTTTGGTGCAAAAACAAAAGTTGTTTTTCTATCTCATTTGCAAATTCAAAACACGCGCAACCATACATGATAAATCCTAAGAACGTGTCTCTGAAGATTGAAGCTCGTATATCTCAATGGCTATCTTCTCAAGGTTGTACACAAGACTCAAGCAGACAGAGCAACGTAGCAACAAATGAAAAAGAAACCCTTTAGTTGGACGATCTTGCAAACTCTATCTTTTTCATACTTTTTACTTAGCAATGTTTTTTTAAACGGTCTAAGACTTTCATTTCCTACATTGTGAGTTGTTTTTTATAAAACACTTTATTTATGTTGTGAAAGCTTGGAAAGGCTCTGTGACTAAAGAATACTTAGATTTTTAAGTGATCTTGGATTGATCACTGTTGCAAGGCCCAAAGAGGTTGATATAATACGTGGTTGTAACCAAAGGGTGGTTAGTAGAAATCCTTCTGGACGAAGGTATGCTCAAGTTGAGTGAACCAGTATAAAATTCCTTATGTGCTTCTCTTTCCTTATCCTTACTCATATTTCTTTTATTCGTGCCTTTTTTATTGCTAGTAAAGTTTTGCAAAAAAGTTTTTCTTTTAACACACAATTCAACTCCGTTCTTGTGTGTTCCCATTTCTTTCAACTTCAATGAAGTTCGTCCAAGGCTTCCTTTTTACATTTTTTCTTTGCTAAGTATCATTTTTCTATTCTATAATTGTTGTAATAAATGTGATACTATTCTTCACTCTTATTTTGCTAAATTGAATCTTGTTTTGTATACTCTTTGTATTAATTTCATGGTTTTTTGACTTAATGCTATTGGTATAATGGATGTTAGCCAATTGATCCTAGTTTAGGGTTAAGTCAAAAGGGAGACTCTAGATTAGCTAAGTAAACATTGAGACTTATAATATGCATAGGACTCTAGAAATGAAGGTATGTGTATTGTGCACATTCATGGAGAATCTTAGGTATAATGCACAAGTTCTTAGTGGGTGTGCCTAAGGAATTAGGGTTCTTTCCTTGACAGCTTAGGCACCTTGCCAAGGAATTGGGACGAGATCCTAAGGATAGTCAAATGTTGATCAAGCGTGTGAGAGATAGGTTTGAGATAGTAGAGTAAGAACTAGGAATAGTTGATCGTGTAACATCCCCAAAATTTGGAACAATATAAATAAGAATATAATTATTGTCCAAAATGCCTATAGGTATTGAATAATAGTTACCCTAATATTAGAATATTATAGGAATAAGATAATAGGACACTGAACGAGACTCTAAGACCTAAAATGGGTCGGAGGCCGTCAAGCCCACACACGCGCGGTTTATATAGGAAAAGGAAAGGAAAGTTAGAGAGAGAAGAGAAAAGAAGAGAAGAAGAAAGGAAAAGGAGAAGAGGAAGAAGGGAAGAGGAGTATAGATCCCCAAGCCTTAGAGCTCATCTTCGTGTATCTCTGAGGTGAGTACTTTTTCCTTGTCCTCTCTTACCTATTTGATTGTTGATTGTATCTCTTTTCCCTCTTCTTTCTTTTGAACCCTAAGTTTGGGTTTTAATGGGTTTTTATGATTAAGCATGATTGAGGGGTTGATTGGTGCTTGGAAGTACTTGGGTAGCCATTGATTGCCATAAGTAGATCAGATTTTGCAAAAATCTTGATCTATAGATTTGCTGCTCTAGCTGAGCAAGCAAAATGGAGTGAAAGTCAGGATTTTTACTTGAGCGAGAGAAATCCTGGCTGAGCGAAAGGACATCCAGATACAGGTCTAGGAGTGTCATACTGGCTCGCTAAGCAAGAATAGGTCTCACTGAGCGAGAGTTAAGTCTAGGAGAGTATGATTACACCCTTGTTTTCTATGCTTGCTCTTGAATGTTTGCAATTTGTTGTTATGTTGTGTTGCAATATATGGTGATGATTGCTTTAGTAGTTGTAGTATACTACATTCATGTGATTGTTGCATTTGCTTGAGATTGTATGTAGGTAATGATAAACTCTACTTAAGAAGCAACCTAAGATATTTAAGACACCTGACTATGCCTCCTTAGCAAAGGTGGGGATTTTCCCCTAAGTTCATGAAATGACTTTATGAAAAGAAAGGTTTTAAGAAAGGAATACGTTTTTGAGAAAAACATATGTTTTTAAAGAAAGATATTTTAAAAGGAAAGCTACGCTTTCAAAGAAAAATACCTCTTAGTAACGTTAGGACCTCCCCAGTACCGATCATGTCTGAGTCGCACCCTCAGCATACTACGGTGTGCAAACTGCAGTGAGGATTCCAAGGTTACCAAGGAGAGATGAGGTTTTATGCAACTCTAAGATGAGTTGTAAAAGGAGAAAGGGTTAGGAGGCCCTTTGCATTAAGGGAAAGGACCGTCATCCTTCAGATGCTAGGAAAAAAACTACATCCTTCTGTAAGGGAGGGATGGGTCCTTCGGTAAGAGAAGGACATAGTCATTCTTCAATAAGGGAAGAATGTTGAGGGAACTACTTCGATAACGGAAGTGGTTCAACCACTTGGACCGATGGTAGTAAGAGGTCGAGCAAGAGGGACGCCTCTTGATGGCTAAAGCTCAGCCAAGAGAAAAGACGGTATACAAGTGAAAATTAATAATAAAGATAAAGAGAACTACACAGAATAGAAACAAAACTAGGATATGAATGATGTGAATGACTTTGTGAGGCATGTATGTTGCCCTATGGGGTATATGATGATATGTATGTCTAGTCATAGGTGAATCTAGTTAACTCTACACTAGGGAACCTATGTACTTAGTGAGGACACACTTTATGTATAAGTCCCAGAAAGGGCAAGAAAAAGAGAAAGGTAAGGAAAGGAAAGATCAATCCTCACTTAGTATTATGGAAAGTAAAAGGTCTAAAGAAAGTAATCAAGAGTGTGAAGTTTTCATCAAAGCAATGGAGAGACAATTGTCTTGGGTGAGGAACAATATGGGTCAAAAGACATGGGACTCAAGCCCACTAGAGATTAGCAAGTCCTAAGTTGGAAATAGTTTATGAGAATAAGAACGAAAGAGGTGAAGGACTAAGGGTTTTAGTAAGAGGTAAAACCATGAGAATATAAGAAAATGAGCTCTAGAATAAAGGGTCAGCCTAGAGTCCTTAGAGCACTCACTGAGACAATATGTCTCATCCCTTTTATGTTTCATGTTTTTACAGGTTGAGCAGGTGAAGTCCTCTTGGGAGTAGCTTGGAGTGTAGAGCTTGGAGCTGCTGCAAGAGGAAGAGTTTATAACTTTGGACCTCCCAATATCTAGGAGTTAGTTTATGTTTACATTTCTTTTATTCATGTATTGTATGGCACATAAGTGCCAAGAGATTTGTAATAGCTGTTTTAAGTATGATTACATAATTACCTTTGAGTTTTAGTTTCCGCATAGGTTCTCTGATATTCTTATATTCTAAACTCTTGTGTTTTAGTAATATAAGCAGGCAAAAGGTAATGCTCTTTAAGGGTGTTACAGACCATGAGTTACTTGTTGTCGTGTTTACGTCTTGTGTCTTGAGTCTTTTCATTTGCATCAACTAGGTGGAATTCGAGGTTTAAGCTAGGTTCATACTAACCCACACTAGCCTCTACTAGCCGTGACAACCTAACCTTGTTTTCGCTTAACTAATGTCAAAAATTAGTACACAATGCTCATCCTCGTCTCTAGGGGAATGATATCTAATTTATCACTTTATTATTTGAAATATATTTTCCAAAATAAGGTTGTATTAATCCATCTGTTGTATGAAGTTGTAAATACCTCACAGTCCATTGCACTTTTTTCCATTACCACAACTTAACCTTCATAGCACTTGTGGAAAAATCGCATCACACAGACAACAACAATGAGACCGTGAACCTCCTCTTTTCTTGTTACATGGGCCACATGGGGGAAATTTGGCTACCCATTTTTGTTTTTGTTTGATCTAATAGGGATTTAATTCCTTCCTCTAAGTTAGTTATTATTCTCTCTTTCTTTCTTTTTTGTTTTCACATTTCTTTTATTATAAATCTCTCTCATTCGTGTTATTTTCATTAATTTTTGATAATATTTCCACCACTACTTTATAAACACCACCCATTTTCTGCTAGATCAAACCTAGAGATCACTAGAAAATGTGTGTTATATTATACAAAAATGTGGTGATAAGTTTATAAAAAATGAATGAATATAACTTAAGTGGGGGTTTATAGTTCATGGTCACTTTGTATTGAAACTAATAAGAGATAATGTAATTTTTATTGTTATTGAAAGTAACTACAATTGTCCCTTATATATATACAGGGGTGCATGCAAGACTGAAAAAAAAAAAAAAAAACTAAACGGCCTATAGACTAAAAAGCCCACAGTTGTAACAAACAAATAGTAACAAAGTAATTAACTAATTGTCCATAACTGTAACAAAATAATAGTAAGATAGAAATTAACTAACTGTAATACTTTGTAATAGAGAAATTGTAGACATATTTTCAGTTTAGTCATTGTAATAGAGAAATTGCACTTGTATTTTGATGTATTATATATATAATAATGAAATGAAATTGTCATTTCTATATCTTTTTTTGGTTCTGTATTTATAGTTTTCAAATTGGAATATTGCATATCAGAAAAGCAACGTACTTGTGATGTTGTTTTAAAACAATAGACTTTCTACATCGGTTGTGAAAACAATTAATAAAGAAAGTCACCTTTCTACATTTATTCCAAAACTGATCTAGAAAGTATTGACCTTCTATATTGACTAACTCCACATCCACACGTGAAACCAATTTAGAATGTTGAAAACAACCAATGTTAAAAGTCTATTTGTACCAACAATACTTATAAAAATTCATAAATTACTAGAATTAGAATTATATAAGTAACTTAACATTAATAAGAAAATTAGCAACTTCTTCAGAACTCTTTAACTTGCCCTTTGAGCAAATTGTTGAGTTTTCCTTTGTATCTCACTAGCTTGTACCAACCTAATATTAGTTAGATGAAAGAGCATAATTGTGACGATAATTCACACGGTGCTACAAATTTGTCGTACAAGAACCTTATAGAAACAATAGAATTACTATCATAACATTAAAGTCTAAAAATAGAAAAGTAAACTAGATGTAGAACGAAAAAGTCAAAGTACATATACCGAGTATATACTAATGACAATGGGAAAAAAGCATCTAAAAGTGAAGAAGATTATAACATTCTTCTTAACCAATGTTCTCCTTAATATCAAACCCAAAGATTTCATGTGCACTAGGTATCATCTCTTGATTTCCATCCTTTAAAAAATTATTCACATATAACTCTAGCATGTAGCGATATGTATTAGATGCAGTGGGTGGACACGAAGAACTAGGTGCATTGCTACTCTTTTTTCAAGCTATAATAGACTCCTTTGTGTATTAAGAAGTTTTAGCAATGCCTTTTCCTCCTAATGCTACAAATGTTTAAAAGTTTTGTTGTAAGTGTTAGATGTGATCATGAAACAAATTAACAATATATCAAATGTGTTGTAAAATGACACACCTTAGCATATAATACAATCAAGTTGATTGACCATGCAACAAAAGTACCTATATATCTTTTGACGATTGACATATCATCACTAATAGATACTGGAAGAGGTGCAATGCCATTAAAAACAATATCAATCGTAACTTTTTTTATGGTTAAGGGGCATTGATTGACAATGTAATGTATTTGACTTAATGTTACATATCATCTCCTTAGCAAAAACTCGATGAGTTGGGATTGATATTGCTAGATTTGCATGGAGTGATGCCCTAAAGTAAAGAATGAATGAACAAACTATTAATTTACTTAATTAATTATGTAGGGATATATAATAACTTATATTGCATATACTTCATTATTTAAGCAATTTAGTAGTTAGTATGGTTTAGTAATTACCTCTTGTATATGAGCACTTCTAGGTTTGTAGCTATTTCTACCATTCCTATGTCTACGTGTAGTTGACAAAGACATCTTCTATTATGTTTTAATTGAGTAATGTTTAATGATCACATTCTTATGTTGTATATTAAAAAAAAAAACCTACAATGTATACTTTTTTTTTTGGTTGCCCAGGGTATTCCTCAGCCAAGAACCAGAGACAAATCCCTCGAGCTACGAAGATCCATTTAAAGGGTTGACCTCTCCTAACAGATTCTCTTCCATAAGCACAGATCTGACATTGACCCCTTTACTACATGCTTAAAGGGCATGGTTATCTGCCAACTATATCACACCATATTGGTTACATTGCATACTTATTATGTACCCTATTCATGTAGTGTCTAAAATTTTAGTAGTTTGACTATTTTGAATTTTTTAAATAAAAATAATAACACCTAACTATTGGACATTTTCTACTTTCACGTCAGCTTAAAGCTTTATATGGTCAAAACTATCTTAAAACGATAAATTATTTTTTATTATATTTATTTCACAAATATTTATTTTTTAATATTATTTTAGATAAAAAGCCAAAAAGCTAGGTTCATATTTCTTTGGTCATATGCAGATTTATATGTAATGCAAGGGTTTAAATATATAAGTTATCCAATGAGGTTGGATTTAATTTTTAAGCTTAAATATATTTTTCATCCCAATAATTTAGTAGCTTTTTATTTTTAGTCCCTGCCATCAAACTCTATTATAAAATATTAATTTGTTGATATCATAAAGGTGTCATCATGTGCAAGTCAACAAAAGATGACGTCATGGTTATGTCATCATGTACCACATCATTGATGCCACATCAACATCAATCTCACGTCATTATTACAGTAGTGGGACTAAAATAAAAAAAAATTATAGAGACTAAAAATGTAAAAAAAAAATTACAGAGACAAAAAGTAAAAAAAAATTACATGGACTAAAACAAAAAAGTAACATCTTTGTGGGCACAAACAAAAATTTAAGCCTTAAATATAATGTATAAATTTAATTTAAAATTAATATAAAATAAAAATCTTACATAAAACATTATTTTTTAATAATCATGGATTCTCTCAACCTTTCTTCATTTTTTTTTCCTTGTCTAACACTATAAGGTCATTCACATTACATAAACACTCTAGGCTCTCTCACTTATCACATACACCATTCCTTCCCTATCTAACACACACATACCTCACAGAAAAAATACACACTCTAGGAACTCTCAATAAGAGCACACACATGAATTATCAATTCATCACCTATTCTCTTTTTCTTTTTTTCTCACTTTAAACTCTCACACACACTCACTTTTTTTTTACACTCTTTCCCGTTTCTTTTATCATCATTTATAATAGAACTCACATAGGCTCTTATCTTTCTCCTCCCCATAACATTCTCTTTTTCTTCACGTCACACCCACAATTGTTATTCCCTTCACACCTACATCACTCTGATGCACCAACCACTATCAGCACTAGTCATGGTGTTGCCACCAGCGAGTCCATTGTGCAGAACCAACATACACTAGCCATTACGGTTGTTGTCCTTACGTTATGGAGCTTATTGTAATTACATTATGGATATTTCATTTGGTTAATTTCTAAATATGATAAATAAGTTAAAGGTTTTTCATTTCAATTATTTTTGTTAGGAATTAAAATTTGAAGTTTTCTATTTTTTTAGAGGTTTAATGTATGATAATGGTAGAAAGGCATCTTTAATTTGATTTCCATGCTATGTTGATCGATGACCTAAGGAGTGTTTAGTAGAGTCGGCAAAATGGGCCCAGCTCGATGTGTCGACCCGATCAGCCCGTAAAAAGGTCTAGGCTGGGCTAAAAAAAAAACTAAATATGTTATATTATTACATAAAAATATAAGTAAAAAAAAAAAGGGTGAAAAACTAAAACAAAAAAAACAACACAATTCGGCTGCTACCACACTTGACACTCTAGACTCCACAGCCAAAGAGAGTTGACCTTAACGTGTCTCCTCCCGTCACAGCGCCTCCGTCATCCTCTTTGCGCTACGCCACCGCCTGTCCATCACATGTCCTCCTTGGCTCCTCTCCTCACAACACCTCCACCGTAAAGCCTCCACCGCGACACCTCCGCCTTTCCACCATGACGCCTCCACGTGTACCTCCTCTCCTCGCTACGCCTCTGCCTATTTGCTGCGACGCCTTCGCAGCTCCTCACTTCTCCTCGCAATCCCTCTATGCCTCCGCCTTCCTCTACATCTCCTCGCGATTCTTCTATGCCTCTGCCCTCCTCTATTGTGTTGTGTTGCTTCACTTCAAGTCTTCAACAGGTTAACCACTTAACCGCTCCTCCCGATACCACCGTTTGAGTGGGAAGTAGAATTGTCGATGATTGACATGTAGCATATCTTTGGACAATTTTAATATAATTATTGATTATTCATTTAGTTGTCTACGTTGAAGTACAAATTCTATGGAATTCTTCTGATTTGTATGTTTGTTCTCACAAATTTCATGATGTTGACCATATTTAGTTTCTATCCATTTTTTTTCTTGTTTATGAATGTTTGCACTTATTTATAAAAATGAATTAATATATCCCATTAGCATTCTTATTGAACTGTATACATTTGGAAACATTAATGACAAATCATCTAGAGTTACTTAGAGGAGAATATTAATGTAGAGTACTAGTTATTGCAGAGCATACAACATAAAATACTGGTTCCTATTTTTTGACTAAATAAATTTTTTTATAACATAAATTTTTAAAAAAAAGTTAATGGTGCCCGTGTCTTCTAATTTCTAAATTATGGTATGCACAAAATGTATTCGATAGAAAAATAAATATAATAGAAAAAAAAATTAGGCTAAATTAGCCTACTGGCCTGCCTAGGGTTGGGTTGGGCTCAAAAAAATAAGGCCCAAAGGAGGATCGGCTAGGCCCGTTTTTTAACTGGCCCTTGCAAGTCGAGTTAGGCCAACCCATTTGACACCTCTAGTGTTTGGTAAGGAGATTCTTTTAAGTTTCCCAAAAATATTAGGTTGGGAATGTTAATTCTTATGTTTGGCATGAGAATTTTAAAAATCATTCCGAGAGATCTAACAATTTTAGGAATTATTTTTTAATTTAGATTTCCACTAGAACTTTCCCATGGGAAGGGGTGAGAATCCAAGATTCCCATGAAGGGGAAAGTTGTTTTATAGTTATGTCTCTCATCCCTAGAAATATTTTATACATACTAAACATATTTACAACATTCCCAGAAAACATGATTCCTAAGAAATATAATTCCTACAAAACATGATTCTCAGGGTTTAAAAAAGATTTTGTATACCATACATCCCCTAAGTGATGAGTTATAATAAAAGTCTTAAAATCTAATTTAATATGTAAGGTCTTTTGACCAACAAAAACTAAAGTTAAGTGATATTAGTTTTAGGTAATTAAGATGCATTCTCTGTTTATGCAATGTATGAGTGACTTTTATAGTGTTGAACAAGGAAAAAAAGTGAAGAAAGGTTAGGAGAATGTGTGATTATTGAAAAATGTTTTTTTTATTATTTAAGATTTTTATTTGATATTAATTTTAAATTAAATTTATACATTATATTTAAGACTTAAATATTTGTTTGTGACTACAAATATGTCGCTTTTTTTTCTTTCAGTCCATGTAATTTTTTCATTTTTTGTCTCTATAAAATTTTTTTTTCATTTTTAGTCCCTCCATTGTACCAATGACATGGCATTGTTGTTGATGTGGCATTGATGACATGACACCTTTTGTTGACGTGATACTGATGACATGACACCTTTTGTTGATGTGATACTGATGACATGACACTGTGCTGATGTGGCACATGATAATGCCAGCAAATTAACATTTTTGTAATGGAGTTTGACGACAGGAACTAAAAATGAAAAGTTTGAAACTTATAGGAATGAATTCGAAATTTTTTTATAGAAATAAAAAATAAAAAATAAAAAGCCCTAAAGTATAAGAATGAAAAACATATTTAAACCTATGTTTCACAATTAGATGTGGTCATACTGAGCCTCATAAATAATATAAAATAAATAATTGTTCATGCTCATGTTGATAGTTTATGAAAAATGCTTCAACCTATTTATTTAAAATTTATCTTTAGCTATCCTATTTTCAACCTCAAAAAAGAAACAATGATATGAAACTAATGAAATTTTCTTCAACATTCATCTTTTGATTTTAAATTAAATTATTCTTTTCTCATAAAGAAAGTTCTATATGCACAAATTTAATTTGACTAGTAATCTATAATAAATATTACTTTTAAAATTTTAATTTATTTTAAACTATTTGTTACTTTAAAAAAATATGTATTAATTACTTTTTTTAGCTGTACCTTTTTCTTTTGTTGTTTCCATCAAATAAGATGCTACAAAAGTTAAAGAATAATATAATCAAATAAACTTATATAATTTTTTAAAAATATTTAATAATCCTTTAATCCTTATTCTAAGTCACAAAGGCAACTACTTTAAGGTTATGTTTGGCAAATCATTTCAATTAGCTTTTAGCTTTTTTTACTACCTGAAAAGATTGTTAGACCGTGGCTATGTTCGACAAAAGTAGCTAAAAACAAGCTGAAAACTAAAAGGTTAAATTATACTTTTGGTCCTCCTATAATGTTCAATCTATAATTTTGGTCTCCCAATTTTTAATTCTGCTATTTTAGTCCCCTAATTTTGGTCTAACTATTAAATATCCATTCGTTGACCATTAAAATTGTAACGTTGAACATGACCTAACATTAAGTAGATGACATGGCAATTAATATTTAATAATATTTAGGCTAAATTACACTTTTGGTCCCCCTATAATATTCAATTCACGATTTTGGTTTCCCAATTTTAATTATGCAATTTTAGTCCCCTAACGAAATTTATGATTTAGAAAATGATAAAAGTAATTGAAGAAGGATTCGAACACATGACCTTCCCCTTCTCTTGCACCACTTAAACTACTAAGACATTTAACTTATTTGAGTCATAATATAAATACTATACTACATATAACAAAAATGAATATAATTTTTTAAAATACGTATTTAATGTTAAATCTAGTTTAAAAATAATAAATAATAATTTGTGTAATAAAAATAAAAATATTTTTTTTAATAAATAAATTATATAATTTTTTATTTAATATATTTGGTCATACAATGAATATAAACATACAATCACTTTTGTCTTTTATCTCCTTTTTTACCCCATTTTCTTCTCATCTTTTTCTAACACATCAATAATAGTTAAAAAGATAATTGTAGCCTAAAATAAATAATATAATATTAGTGATGTGGTAGAAAAAGATGAGAAGAAAATTGTATAAAAAAGAGATAAAAGACAAAAGTGATTGCATGTTTATATTTATTGTATGAAAAAATATATTAAATGATACATTATATAATTTATTTATTAAAAAATTTATATTTATTTTTTATGTAAATTTATTATTATTATTTTTAAACTAGATTTAACATTAAATAAGTATTTTAAAATTTTTATATTTATTTTTGTTAAATATACTATAGTATTTATATTATGACTTAAACAAACTAAATGACTTAGTGGTTTAGGTGGTGAAAGGGAAAGGGAAAGTCATCGATTCAAATCTCCTTTTAATTATTTTTATCATTTTATAAATCATAAATTTCGTTGAGGGACTAAAATCGTGTAATTAAAAAATTGGAAGACCAAAATCGTGCATTGAATATTATAAAGGGACCAAAAGTGTAATTTAGCCTAAACATTATTGAATATTAATTGTCACATTATCTACTTAATGTCAAGTCATCGTCAACATTACAATTTTAATAGTCAATGGATGAATATTTAATGGTTAGACCAAAATTGCAAATTTACAAAGTTGGAAGACTAAAACTGCAGAATTAAATTGGGGGACCAAAATTGCGGATTGGATATTATAGAAGGACCAAAAGTGCAAGCAAGTTAAGCTTAAAAGCTAGCGGATAGCTGAAAGTTGAAAGCTATTAAGCTAACTTATTGAATTATAAGTGTTTAGTAAAATTATCTATTAAAGTAGCTTATAAATGTAAAATGACAAAAATGGACATGTTTATATGACATTTTTATATAAATTTTAATTTTATTTTGTTGATAAAATATGTTTTGGGTAATTATAATTTTAGTTTTTTAATTAATTTTAAACTCTTGTAAATTTTTCTTTGTAGATCAATTTTTTAATTTCATTTTTTAGTTTCTATTATTATTATATTTCATATTATGCATTTTACTATTAATCTTATATTATATCTTAAAATATTCTCAATCACGTTTAAAATAAATAAATTAACATACACTTATGTAAATGTCATATTTTCATTAGGCTATGTTTGACAAAGCTAGCTGAAAAGATAGTTGAAAGCTGAAAAGATAGCTGAAAGCTAAAAAGCTAACTGATAGCTGAAAGTTATTAAGCTAACTTATTAAATTATAAGTATTTGATAAAATTATACATTAAAGTAGCAGATAAATACAAAATGACAAAAATGAACATATTTGTATGATATTTTTATATAAATATAAATTTATTTTATTTATAAAAATATACTTTGAGAGAATTATAATTTTAGTTTTTTAATTAAATTTTTTTGTGTAACCATGTTATAGGTGCGAAGTATCTACCGACTTTTTTGATGACTAATCTCCGTTAGGGAACTTGGTTGGCCACCTTTAGTGGGGTCTCCCCTCCCTAAAGATGGCCAACCAGGTTCACTGGTGGAGATTAGTTATCGACAAAATCAATGGATACTTCGCACCTATAACATGGTTACCAAAAAAATTTAATTAGTTTTTTAATTAACTTTAAACTCTTGTAAATTTTTATTTATAGATCAATTATTTTAATTACATTTTTGGTTTTAATTATTATATTTTTTTATATTGTGTATTCTATTATTAATTTTATACTATATCTTAAAATATTTTCAATCAAGTTTAAAATAAAGTAAAAATAACATACACTTAAGTAGATGTTATACTTTCACTATGTTAATTAGTGTAATTGTTAAAACATCTTGAAGTATAATGTTAAAAATAATATAATCAATACTGTTGATTGAAAAAAATGTTATTAGAAAGAGAAAGAGAAAGGGCAGTAAATGAATGCCATGAGAGAAAAAAATGTTGATGTCGGTGGTATGATAACAATTTCATTAGCATTATATTAGAAACGTATAAGGAAGATCAAGAAATTAATGAACAAAAAATTAAAAATAATATTACATGAAGCAACCAAAAAAGAGGATGAGCAAGAAGGACGATGACTAATCTGTGGGTTTTTGCTTCTGATATGTAAATTAGTGAAAGAAAAGAAACCAAATAAATAATAAATATTTCCTTATTTAAAAAGGATAAAAATGAAACTTAATAAATATTTTAAGGATAAAAAGGGAATAAATATAAAAAACTAGAAGCTAAAAGCTAGCGTTTTAAAAACACTACTTAAAATAGCATCTTAAAAAATGCTACAAACTATTAAAAAAGGCTTGTTTACCAAACATTACTAATAAGGTCAAACAAGCTTTTTAACTAATAAAAAAAACTAGAAGCTAGCTATGATACCTTGCCAAGGTTATGTTTGGCAAAAGTAGCTGAAAAATTAGTTAGTAGCTGGAAATTCGTATCTGATAGTTGAAAGATGTTAAGCTAGCTTATTAAATTATAAATGTTTGGTAAAATTATCTATTAAAGTAACTAATAAATATAAAATGACAAAAATGGACGTGTTTATATGATATTTTTATAAAAATTTTAATTTTATTTTATTGATAAAATATATTTTGGATAATTATAATTTTAGTTTTTAATTAATTTTAAACTCTTGTAGTTTTTTATTTATAGATTAATTATTTAATTGTAATTTTTAGTTTCCATTATGATCTTTTTTTTTTGTATTATGCATTCTACAATTAATTTTATATTATATCTTAAAATATTCCCAACCAAGTTTAAAATAAAATAAATTAACATACACTTAAGTAGATATCGTACTTTCATTATGTTGATTAGTATAATAGTTAAAATATCTTAAAGTATAATGTTAAAATAATATAATAAATAATGTAAATAGTATAATGGTTAAAAAAAGTGTAACAAGAAGAGAAAAGAAAAAATAAAACTCTACCTTATTTTAAAAAGGTAATAAGAAACTTTAATAAATATTGTAAGGTAAAAATGGAATAAAATATAAAAAGTTAGAAGCTAGCGTTTTAAAAATCGCTACTTGAAGTACCATCTTACAAAATGCTAGAAGCTACTAAAGAAAAGCTTGTTTACCAAACATTGTTCATAATGTCAAACAAGCTTTTTAGCTAGTAAAAAAAGCTAGAAGTTAGCTGAAAGTGCTTGCCAACATATTATAGTGTGTTTGGTAAGCCACTCTAGTAGCTAATAAGTTACTTTGACTAGCTTATAAGCTAGTTTGTCTAAAATAAGATTGTTTGGTACACAAGTTTATTTTAGCTGCCTCTAGTTTATTTTCATAAGCTCTTATAAACTACTAGCTTTTTTTTTTTTGTTGTTTTTTCATTTTTATCCTCACTAATTTATTTGAAACCCTTTTTATCTTTTTTTTTAAAACTTAGAAAGCTTTTTTTCCTCCTTTTTTATCCCTTACTAATTTATTTAAAATTTCTTTTTACCGTTTTTTTTTCAATTTAAAAACTTTTTTGCTTATTTTGTCACTCTCACACGCACATGACACCTCAACCAACTCATCAATTGCCACGTTCGCGCTACCTCTTAACGCACTATTTCACTTGCATCGCACAATTTATGTCATTTTACATTTATCAACTAGCATAATAGCTAATCTTACCAAACACTTATAAGCTTCACCAATAGCCTAAAATAGAAAGCATATAAATTTTACGTGAATTTTAAGTTTTGTCATTCTTAAATGTTTGTAGAGAGGGTAGAGTCGACTTTCTAATTTTAGACATATTTCGAGGAAGCCAATCTAAGTAGAAAATGGTACAATAATTAATACTTTAGACTTTGTACCATATTGTCTCTCTCTCTCTCTCTTTATTTTTTCTTTTTTTTACAAGCATATTATCATAGATTCAAAGTTTCTTGCAAAACACTCCTTTATATATATATATATATATATATATATATATATATATATAATGGTGGCAAAGTGTGCAACCACTCCAAGTCGGGAAGGGACTGCATAGGGCGACAAAGCTCTCCCAACAAATGTAGTTGCGTTCCCAAGCCTCGAACCGAGGACATTGGTTAAGCTGGAACAGTTCCTTGCCACTGATCCACGCATTTGTTGATCAAAACACTCTTTTCTACGTAGTTAAGATATGCAGGAATAATTGATTATCGACACTTTATCAAACGAAATGTATATCCAAATTTGAAAATGACATTTTTTTACAATGATGTCAATGAGGTTAAAATATATGATTTCATGCAAACTATCCAAATCTCCTATCACTAGGCTGATCTTAATGAGATGAAAATGTCACTTTTAATAATCTTTTAGAGAAGTTATATTGATAAAAAAAAATTGAAATAGATTAAATTTATAAAATTTTATACATTTTAATTAAAAATTAATTAATATTCTATGAGAATATAAACTATGCATTGACAATGTAAAGTAGTTTTATATTATCATTTAATTACAAATCACATTTATGATAAGTTTATTGAGTTTTATAATAATTACCTTAAAAGTCATACCAATAATGATTTTTTATTAGTTGAAAATGTAAAAGTTTTTACATTGACAGATAGTGCATAGCTATTAAACTCATATTCTATTACATTATTTTATTTTAACATATAATATATTATTTAAAATATAAGTAAAATTTTTCTAATATTTAATAATTTAATTCTGAAAAATCGGTAAGGAATTTCAAATTCTAACCCCCACCATTATGCTCAGAATTTCAATAGCTATTTAATCATGATTTTTAATATTTTTTCCAGCCGAAGCTCATAGAAATTAAAAAATGACGATTTTGTTCTTATTTCTCAACATTAAGGACTAACATGAAAAAAAGATTCAATTCATATTAAAATGTCAATTTGAGCTTCGATTCACATCATATATATTAAAATATAATTTTGAAATTTTTCTAAATTTTTTTTGAAATTCCTGTGTAAAATGATCAAAATGTCCCTAGGTGTCCAATAAGCCTAGCCAGTATTGGTTTGATTTTAGAATTTTCATAAAATTTTGGTATTTATTGAATTAAAACAGATTTATTATAAATTTTTTAGCTCAAAAGTTACAATATATATATATATATATATATATTTGAAATAAATAAATAAAAAAAAATAAATTATTAGAAACTCATTTTGATGAAAAATAATGTATATGTTAAGTTTTTCATTAAAATGCATTATTTTGATATGAAAGGCTAAATTATTTAAGTTTAAGCAATTTTATCGCTACCGATTAATTACTATAGAGAAAATTACACAGATAAAGTTGGGACAACTCATATTGCCACATGTCTAGCCTTGGAGTGACTCACCAATCTAAACTTGAATATGTGTCCTATAAATGAAACTAAGGACAAATAAAAATTGAAATTATGACATAATGGCTTATGTCATTTGTTGGACACCTAATCTCCTTCCTTCCTTGATAAATAGCCATATTTTTGGATCATTTTTCAATACCTCTTCCTCTCTCAAGCTGGCTAAAAAAATTGGAGAGCTTCTCTCTCTAGAAAATTTTTTTATTTTGTTTTTATGCTAAAGATTTTACTAGTTTTCTAACAACTAGTAAGTTCTCTTACTAGGATCTTTGCACCAATATTCCATCAACTTCATCAACCATCTTTAAGGTAATGGGGGAAGTGGGGTTCGTTCTAAATTATTGTCACTTTGCATGTTGGTAGGAAGGTTTTTTCCCCAAAATCCGTTTAGGCATAAGTTTTATTATTATCATTGTTATACTATTTGATGTTAAACTTTAATTTTTATTAAATTGTTACTCTGCTTAAATTTAGATTATTAAATAATAATTGCTAAGTTGTTACTCTACTCAAATTTAGATTATTAAATTATAATTGTTAAGTTGTTACTCTACTTAAATTAATAAAAAATAAATTATAATTACTAAGTTGTTACTTTGCTCAAATTTTAGAAAATTAAAATATATTTATTTAGTTATTATTCTGCCAAAATTCTAGTAATTAAATTCTAATTACTACGTTGTTATTTTGCTAAAATTTTAGTAATTACTAAGTTAATATTATGCTAAAATTTTACATAATTACTAAATTGTTACTCTGTTAAAATTTGGCATTGTGCAATTTCTGCAATATAAGGAAGAAATGTTGATTGTACTAATGCTCAAATTAAACGAGACTAGGGAAACCTCTACTTGAGAAGTTAGGAATTGATAGTTTAGTGAGTAATGTAAAGTAAGTGACATGTAGTGGCATGACACCCTGCTAAGGAAGCTACAATTTGGTACGCTGAGAAATGAAAGACAGAGACCTACTTGCGGAGGTATTGGGGGTAGGCATCAAGTGGTGAAGGTCCCAATGGCCAGGGTACTGCCTTCAAGTCGGGATATTCGCTTGACCAAACTCGATAACCCTGAAAATTGCTCAGCATTCCAAGATTAGTTTGAGAGTATACCTTTATAAATGGATATCCTAATTGTTATTTTTCTCAATGAAGATGAGGACTGTACCATGTGATGATGTTGATGAGGAATATGTACTCCCAATCACTTCTTAGGTTTTGTTGAGAACTATTACTCATTAATGGGAAGTATGGATCCATACCAAGTCAAAAGTAGTCTAGTACAATATAAAATAAACTCTAGGTTTTCTTTTATTGTTAACTGTGTTTTATTTGTATTTTACGGTAGAATTCTTACCATACATGTGAAAGTGATTTTGTGAAATTGATTTTAGAACAAATTACCTCACTCCATTATTTTTCTTCCATGTATGTTTGATTGTGATTATTGAAGAACATGAAAAAGCCCAGTGATGCTGTGGACGAGTCAAAAAGGACATCCTACGGACGAGGATATGTAGACTTAGTTTATAGCATTTTCTTTTGTATAAGGGATATGGTAGATGAACACTGCTTTGTATAGGATCTTTTTGATGTATATATTGGGTTAGGTAGTGTCTATCTTTTAATATATTTTTAGTCTTTCTATATTTTATGTCTGTCATATATTATCAAGCCATGATGTATAGTTTTATGACATATATGTATATACAGTCTTTCTCTTTCATCTTCTACTGCTATTTTGAATTCTATTTAATTTTAGAACTTTTCTATTGCAAGAATTGGAAAAATTTTACTTGTAATAATTAAATAACTAAATTAATACGAACTATGATTAATAAGAATAGGTTTTACAATAAAACCCTCTCAATGGGGATGGGGCCAGGGTTAGGTATTTACCTGCAAATTTTAATGGGATGAGTGTGGGTATAGGTACTATAGTACCCACCTCGCCCCATACTCGTATATACACACACACACACTCACACACACACACACACATGTTATCTTTAATATATTAAAGATGAAATATCTCGTATATAATATTGAAAAGATAAATTTTAGTGATTATTATAATATTAAAGAACTTAAATTATTTTAAAAAAATAAAGATATTATAAGAAGAACAAACCAAAAATAAGAGTTTAATTCATATGTATTGTTGGTGTAAAATATTTTTACATATATATATATATATATATATATATATATATATTCTATAGGTATTTATCATATTGTAATATCATATTAATGAATATAGGATAATTAATTCTATTAGAAGTATAAAAGTTTTGCATTAATATTATATATAAATTAAATTTAAAAAATAATTCATACTCCACTAAAAATATTAAATTATATAAAAGATTATATTCTTTTTCAAATGCATGCATTGCTTCTAAAATGTTATTGACAATACTTAAATTATTGTTATTGTTGAACGTAATTTTTTAAAATTAAAAAGGTTTAATTACTCATTTGGTCTCTACATTTACAAAAACTTTTTCCTTTAGTTCTATACTTAAAAACATCCCCTTTTGGTCTCTACATATACCATTTTTAATTATTTTAAGTTCCTACACATATCATTTCAATCCCTTTTAGTCCCTACGACGAGGACTAACAGGGATTAAAAATGATATGTATATGGACTAAAAAGAGATGTTTTTAAGTATAAGGACTAAAAGGAAAGTTTTTATAACTATAAGAACTAAATGAGTAATTAAATCAAATTAAAATTATTCAAATTTTATATGATATTAACTATGTTAAAGAATATATTGAATGAATCTGTCTTTATATATTTATAGTGAAGTGTTAGAAATACTTAATTATAAAACTTTGATCAATAATTACATAGTTGATAAAAAATATAAAATGAGTTTTGATAAATTTATTAATTAAATATTGAATATAAAATTCGCATAAAACCTTAGAGTTTTTTGCCATTGCTTTGCATTTAAGGAAGGTGTGGGTAGCGAGTGCAGGTATAGTTATATAGGTACTCAATAGGTACGATGATGGGATTAAAGTTGTTACCCACGCGAGTATGAGACCGAGTACGAGTATTTTTTTCAAACGCGGATATGAAGACAGGTATATATTACTCTACCCAGACCCTATCCATTACCATCCTTATGTACATCTTTTTTGGTATAGACCAAATGTATCTTTCATTGAAGGTAATCCTGCTCAAGGCGAGTAAGACCACTATGAGCGGCAAAACTTTCCCTCCAAATATTTAACACAACTACATACCTAAAACTCGAGATTGAGACCATTGATTAAACTGAAATAACCCCATATCAGTTGACCCACATGCTTGATAGTCCTCTATATGTACATCTAATATGATGTATTATTATGGATCAACATGTATTTGATTAAATTAGTAGATGCTTAATTCTCTTTATAGAAGATTTTGGATTCGAACTTTAGGCTTAAAAGGAAAGTCTTTGTTAAAGAGTTAACCTCATTATTTGTAGATGTTCTTGATTCCGATAAGATTGCTTACTATAAAGGATATAAGTGATCTAAAAGTTGATATATTATCATGTTATTAAAAATTATTTTATCTTGTTTAATTTCTAATTTAATCAACTTTCTTAAATAGAATAGAAGTGTTAATGTAAAATAACTTTTTAATGTAAAAAGATTTATATTTACATTTAGTCAAAATTAAACTCTTAATATCTTCCTGAAAATATCCTCAAAATCAAGTCATAAATCACAATTCACAGTCATGATACATCCCCCCGAGCTAATCTAAACCGATCTCGGTGGGTGTTCCCTCTTTCCCACTCTGGTCTATGTATCCAGATTCCACTATCATTGTTACTATTTAAAACCCTTTATGCAAACGTAAACTTATTTTACATGATCTTAAAACCTGAAACTGCCCTTTTTATGAATTTTTTATCCCACGGTAAAGGACAAAGTCCATGCATGACACGTTAGACTTAGGCCTCCCGCAGTCCGTCTTCCAGGTCTGTCTTTGTCTTTACCCTCATTTTCAAAACCCCTCCTGCTGTTAATACTAATTAAGTCTCATAATATTCGTTGCCAAACAATAACTCCGTTATCTTAATCCCCAAAACGCACCTTCCACTTATTTTAACAGTCACGAACATTGCTCAATCAACTCATGCACCGCACTGTACATTCATGTCCGTATTTATAGTCTGTCCTATCTCGTAACCCATATTCTCCTAAACATCTTCCAAAAAATTATTAGATAGTCTCCGAATATCCTAATTAATCTCTATGTGATAAATAATCGAGTTTTTTTAATTTACACTATCATGATCATGTAAAGATAAGTTGGAATTATATATCATGGTAATGGTAATGTAAAAATTAGTTGGGATTATAGTAGCTCCAACTATATAATAATTTTTTCATTTAATTGTAAAGACCAAAATTCATGTATTTTGGTTTTAGGGTAATAAGATAAAACCCCCACTATTTTGAAGGAATTATTAGGTAGTTTAAGACTATTAAGTGTTCATGGTCCTAACCAATATTTAATCTTTACAATTCACAAAAAATAATAATTAATAACACTTAATGTGGAGATTAAGAAGAGAAAATAGGACAAAATTGTCTAACCTACTTCAAATAAAATAAAATTAAACACCTCATCAAAGATGATTGGTACAATTTTCTATATTGTACCAATCATTTTTAGGTACATAAAAAATTACACTTATCATTTTTTATAAATTATTTAACCTCATTTTTATTTAAAATAAATTATACAAACCCAAATAGGACCCGCTTGCATTTTGAACTCACCACATGATAACCCTCCATACCAAAGCAACTTAAATCAACCTTAAAAGGTGTAGACTTAATTATCCATTATCAATTACCAAAAAAATGTCCACACATCACTCACACTACTCCCCCGTCCAAATTTAGACCAACCCATTCTCCCCACGCTATAAATATGCCCCACTCCCTCCTTGTTTCCACACTCACACGACATCTCCTCCTCCTCTTGTTCCTTCTCTTCTTCAACCTCAAGACAGAGAAGCCGCAC